>JAWNOR010000004.1:0-547136 GCA_035045885.1 Drosophila borealis | reverse complement strand
ACACACACACACACACACACACACACACACACACACACACACACACACACACACACACACACACACACACACACACACACACACACACACACACACACACACACACACACACACACACACACACACACACACACACACACACACACACACACACACACACACACACACACACACACACACACACACACACACACACACACACACACACACACACACACACACACACACACACACACACACACACACACACACACACACACACACACACACACACACACACACACACACACACACACACACACACACACACACACACACACACACACACACACACACACACACACACACACACACACACACACACACACACACACACACACACACACACACACACACACACACACACACACACACACACACACACACACACACACACACACACACACACACACACACACACACACACACACACACACACACACACACACACACACACACACACACACACACACACACACACACACACACACACACACACACACACACACACACACACACACACACACACACACACACACACACACACACACACACACACACACACACACACACACACACACACACACACACACACACACACACACACACACACACACACACACACACACACACACACACACACACACACACACACACACACACACACACACACACACACACACACACACACACACACACACACACACACACACACACACACACACACACACACACACACACACACACACACACACACACACACACACACACACACACACACACACACACACACACACACACACACACACACACACACACACACACACACACACACACACACACACACACACACACACACACACACACACACACACACACACACACACACACACACACACACACACACACACACACACACACACACACACACACACACACACACACACACACACACACACACACACACACACACACACACACACACACACACACACACACACACACACACACACACACACACACACACACACACACACACACACACACACACACACACACACACACACACACACACACACACACACACACACACACACACACACACACACACACACACACACACACACACACACACACACACACACACACACACACACACACACACACACACACACACACACACACACACACAACCCACTCGATTGGCTAAACCACCTTAAAGAACCCAACATGAAATTACAACGTTGGCGTATCAAACTTAGTGAATTTAATTTCTTAATCAAATACTTCGAAGGAATACTAAACCACGTAGCAGATGCTTTATCACGCATCAAAATTGAAGAAAATATGCCAGGCGAACAAGATATTAACACACAAGCTACAGCACATGGCGCTGAAGAAGATAATGAAAATTTTATACATTTAACAGAAAAACCATTAAATAGAAAAACCATTTTAATAGACAAATAGAAATGATTAGAAGTGATACCGAGCAAATAGAAGTTGAACCATATATTTAAAAATTAATTGAATACGATTCAGATTTTGAAATAATACAACAAGAAATAATACAACAACAAATAATACAACAAGAAATAATGAATCCCAAAACAACTCTAATATTACGAATAAATATTAAAGTTGAAGAACTTTTTTGTTATACTTACCTTTTTCATATACCCTACACGCGTGAGGACACGCTTTATTTTTAGTGGGGAGGAGTGACATATTCACAACAACAGAATTTTGAAACACTGTTATTCATAAGCCGCATTGCGTGGTATAAACCACTGTGTGTTTACAAATTGAATAACCATAACAATAGCATGCCTTCTGCAGCCGAATTCAAATTACGCTAACAGCAGCAAAAATCCTAAGAGCAGAATGCCTTCTGCAGCCAAGCTCACATATTGTCAACAATCATTTATAAACAAAAACTGACCAACAGAAAGGCGCTAGCATAAACAAGCTGCAGCTGCTGTCCCTTTGCAAAAAGTCACGTACCAATTATTATTTAGCTTTACATATAGCGTAATCCAATTTTGATTCTTCAGTCTTAATCGAAATAATAAAGTATTTTTATTTTTAAACTTAAAACTACGTTATTATATACTATTCTAAAAGCAACATGTCAAGTTTGGTGATTCTAGCTCATATGATTTGCCAAAGTTTCTAAAAAAAAAACAGGATTTCGATATCGATTTTTATCGATTACTTGGAAATGGGGCAAGTTATCGAATATCGGAAATAAATTCGATCTACTCGGGCACTAGGAGGACCTGCAGCTAAAATTTCAAGTCTCTAGCTCTTTACGGTTCTGAGATTCTGGCGGCCATACATACGGACGGCCGGGCTGACGGACAGACAGACGGACATGGCTAGATCGACTCAGCTGTTGATGCTAATAAAGAATATATATACTTTATGGGGTCGGAGATGCTTCCTTCTGCCTGTCACATACATTTGGACAAATACATTTTACCCTTTCTACCCATTTTCAATGGGTTCAGGGTATAACAACTAAGAGGTTCTAGTCGGGAGCTCCCGACTAGGGGATACCCTGAACCCTCTTCTTCCAACACCAAATGCAGATCGCGCTACGCACTTGTTTGGTTTAGTAGTAATAAAGAAAAATTCAAATAAAAAAAAATTGTTCCCTTGGCAGGGTTCGAGCTCGCAACTGACTGCACCACTTGCCGGCGCCTCTACTCAAGAGCCACACCAATAATTGAGTTTTAATGAGAAAAAAACCAAATAAAATAGCAGCACAGAAAACAAAACAATCGCAATTGCAATGCTGTTGATAAATTTCAAAGCAGACGCGCATGAATGTGTGTGTGTACATGAATAAAGAAATTGTTGGAATTTGCGCCAGCTCCTGCTAACACGTGCGCACATAACCTTTGTGTTTCTAACCGTTCTTAATGAAATTTTCGACAGTTCATCTTATTGTGCCATAAAATATTTGTGTATTCTAAATATGTCAATTGCATATAAATTGTGGCTTAAATTAGTTGGCAATACAAGTTGGATTATTAACTTGATTTATAGCTTTGCAGTGATAGCGGGGAGGTGGCGATAGGTATAAAATGAATGATACTTGATATATACACTATCCTTTTTATTTATTTATTTTTAATGTGCGCTGGAATCGATTAGTGCCTTTTGATCTTTACCAAGCGAATAACTTAGGGAATGTTGTATGGTTACTATTATTTAACTTATATCATAAATACAATTAAATTATTTACCATGATGAAAAATATGATTAAATAATACGCCTCGTATGTAGGTCTTCGGGGTGCAGCCTTAAGAGGCGCCTCTCACTGATGGGGTCAGCCACGACCCTGGTGGCCGCGTTCGGGTGCTGCAGCAGCTTGTCGGCGCATCAGCTGCTAAAGAAGTTTATCTGATCTCCGACCTTTGTTCGGCAGAGATCGCGATCGATGGCGTCGGTTGTCACATACCATAACAGGCCGGCGACCTTGCGTGCTGCCTTGGCCTGGACCACTCTTATGCGCCGCAGCTGGTGTGCTGACGCCGTGCCCCAAACTTGGATGGCGTATGTCCAGATGGGCGTTACCATCGTTTTAATGAGCATTGCCTTCGTGGAAATGTTGAGCTTGCTTTGCTGTTTCAAGAGCCGGTCGAGTTTTTGGAGCCTTCTTAGGCATTTTGCTTTTGTTGCTGTAATGTGGGACCCCCATATGAGCCTTCTGTCCAATTGGACGCCCAAGTAGCAAAATGAGCTGGTGGTTCAATGGTTCATCCATCGAACTGTAGCCCCTAGCAACTGTCTGGGCGCAGCGTGAATGTGACGCAAGCGGACTTGGCACAGTTTATGGCGACGTTCCAGTTAGCTGTCCAAGTTTCGACCTGCAGCAGCCAGTCCTGCACTGCATTTGCTGCAGCTTGCAGGTGTTCGTGCGAAGCTAGGAAGACGGTGTCATCAGCGTACGTTGCCACCAGCAGTCTCGCGGGGCTGAGGGGTCAACTGCTTTGTGCGTGTACAGCACCGGGCCGAGGACGCTGCCTTGTGGGACACCTGCTTTGATGTATTTGACACCCGAGGAAGGTGCGTCCTGCCAGAAATGAGCTCAAGGTGCTGAAATATGGCGCAGGGAGCAGGGCTGCCAACGCAGTATTCCTTCTTTTTGAATGTCTCCAGTTCGTGATTGACTACTCGGTGGACCTGCTCGGGGCAGCCATGAGAATTCCTAAAGCCAAACTGATGGTCTGGGACCAGGCGCGTGACCTCGTCGAGCTCCATAAGTCGACTTAGTAGGAGTCGCTCAAAAACTTTGGAAAGCGTCGGCGGCAGGCTTATAGGGCGGTAAAATTCCAGCTGCGTTAGCGGCTCACCGGGTTTGGTAATCATAATAATATTCGCACATTTCCAATGCTTCGGGAAGTGACCAGGCCTGAGCATGGAGTTGAAAATTATTGCGAGCGGCATGATGCCTTTGCGTGGGAGTGCCTTGGCTGCTCTGTTGTTAATTTCGTCGCGTCCAGGGCTCTTCCTCAGCTCGAGCGCTTTCAGTTGTATTTCGATTTCCCTTCGAGTCCTAGCCAGCAGTCGTCGGAGCCGGTTGGACGCGCTGACCATTTCCGCATTGGCAGAAGGATCACCGTTACCGATGTACAGCCTTCTCAGACGCCTTTTGTTGTCGGGGAGACTCCTAGCTTCTGGGCTTAGCAGGGAGCTTCTAAAAATGAGAGGGCGAGATGGAGTTTGCGGGGCTGCACGTCTGGCAGCTTCTGTTATTTCTGCTGTCAGGTGGTCGACGTAGCTCTCCAGTTCGCTTGCCGTATTTATTGCGACGTTGAGCTCTAAGATGTCCTCGAAGCAGGTCCGGTAGACGTCCAAGTTAGAGCACGCGGCAGCATTTTGCGGATGCCATCGAGCCACTTTGGTGTCTCCTCTAGCTCAAGGAGGAGTTTAAGATGATCCGAGGTCAGGTCCAGAAGGCTTCTTATTCGCTGCTGTTCCTGTCTGAATCCCTTGTATGATAGAATCCCTTGAATCCCTTGTAGAGCCGGAAGTCGAGTGCACTTGGTGTTGCAGTAGTTCTATATGGGTAGCACATTGCCTCTCCAGTGGCTATAACTTCGATGCCTTCGGTTTCTATGGCAAAGAAAAGCGTTTTCCTTCGGGGGCACATCCGGTAGTTTCCCCACTAGCGATGATTGGCGTGTCAGTCTTCCCCTGCCAGGAATTTTGGGCCGAGATGGTCGAAGAGGGCTTGAAAGTGTGCTTCAGTCACTCTCAAGTCCGAAGGGCAATATACTGACGCGAGGTTGAAGTAGCCTCTGTCGGATCCGAATCGGATAACACCGGCCTGCATATGCCAGTGGCAGGAGGACTCAAGCGGATGGTGTGACAAGGACGATCTGATCAGTATTGCTGCTAATCCATGCTGGCTGTTATCTGGGTGGTTGGCGGTGTGGAGAGTGTAGCCTGGCACTCTGAGGGTGAAACGGAAGCAGAAGTGAGTCTCCGTGAGAAGAAACATATTGATGTAGTGGAGCTCAATGAAAGCAGAGATCTCATTCGCCTTCGAAAAGACTCCGTCGGCGTTCCACAGTGCTACTCTGAGAGAGGTTATTTTAGAAACTGTTTTTTGCGCTAGCCTTTATGAACGCTTGCCAGCGACGTTCCCTGGACGGTGTTGGCAGGCGTATTGCAGGTACTTCTTGCAGCTCATTTTTTATGCATGAAGTGACCTTCCTCGGTCATAAAGGTACAGATAAAGGAATCTTTCCAGATGACAAAAAATACGATGTCATATAAAATTATCCAGTGCCACATGATGCGGACAGCGCTAGAAGATTTGTTGCATTCTGCAATTACTATAGAAGATTGATTGAAAATTTCGCGGATCATTTCCGCCACATTACAAAGTTATGTAAAAAGAACGTAGAATTCGTATGGACACCTCAATGTCAACAAGCTTTCGATGATTTAAGAACAAATTTAATCAGCCCAACATTATTACAATACCCAGATTTCAGCAAAGAATTTTGCAAATTAACTGATGCAAGTAAACAAGCTTGTGGAGTGGTTTTAACTCAAAACTATAATGGACTCCAACTTCCAATAGCTTATGCATCACGTTCATTAACTAAGCGTGAAAGTAGTAAAAGTACAACAGAACAAGAACTTGCAGCAATACACTGGGCAATTACCCATTTTCCACAATATATTTATAGCCAACATTTTACAATCCGAACAGACCACAGACCTTTCACATATTTGTTTTCAATGATCAATACTATTTCAAAATTAACACGCATGCGGCTCGAATTAGAAGAATACGACTTCACAGTCGAGTATCTAAAGGGAAAAGACAATTATGTAGCTGATGCGTTATCAAGAATAACCATCAAAGAACTACAACACATTACCAGAAATATAATGAAAGTCACTACCAGATATAAAAGTAGACAAAATTCTTGCGCAGGATATAAAGAAATAGAATTGCCTATGCAATCTACAGAAAAAGCTTCAAAGCCCAACGTATATGAAGACATCAACAATAACGAAGAACGTAAGGTAGTGACCTTGCAAGTAAAAAATATGCTATGTTTCTTTAAACATGGAAAAAAAATTACTGCAAGATATGATGTAAGCGATTTGTATACTAATGGAATTTTTGACTTAGGTCAGTTCTTAAAAAGGCTTGAAATGCAAGCCGGTATAAATGAAACCAGCCAACTCAAAGTGGCACCGTGGGAAAATATCTTTGAACAAGTTTCAATTGATAATTTCAAACAAATGGGCAATTAAATATTGAAAACATTAAGAGTAGCGCTACTTAACCCGGTGACCCTAATAAAAAAAGAAAAAGAAGCTATATGGTCTACATTTCATAATGATCCAATACAAAGAGGTCACACAGGCATTACAAAAACCTTGGCCAATGTCAAAAGACATTATTTTTCGACAGGTATGACTCGATATATTACTGAGTACTTACGAAAATGTCAAAAATGTCAAAAACCAAAAGTGACAACACACACAAAAACTCCTTTAACAATTACGGATATCCCAATCAATGCTTTTGATAGAGTAATAGTAGACTCGATCGGTCCACTAACAAAATCAGAGCAAGACAATGAATATGCAGTTACAGTGATATGTGACTTAACAGAATATCTTATTGCCATACCTTTTGCAAACAAAAGCGCAAATACTGTCGCTAAAGATATATTTGATTATTTTATTCTGAAATACGGTCCAATGAAGACGTTCATTACGGACATGGGAACAGAATATAAAAATTCAATATTTAGTGATTTGTGCAAATTTTTATAAATTAAAAACATAACATCTACCTCGCACCACCACCAGACAGTTGGAACAGTCGAAAGAAGTCATAGAACTTTTAATGAATACATACGATCATACATATCAGTTGATAAAACTGTTTCAACACGACCCCTGTGAGGCATCTATTTGAGCCAGCCACCCCACAGTTCTGGATCCATGGCAAGGAGCCGTTATGACGTCATAATTTAATTTGTTTTGTTAGTTTAAAAGTTTTAAAATAAGATCTTAGCTAAATAAGAAACAGGAGCCATCAGTATTATAAGTGAGTTTTGATAATTGTAAGAACAATTAGAATAAGAGAAAACCAAACTAAAGGCAAGAAGCCGTATAGCTTAAAGTTAGTATTATCATTGGAGTTTGGGCAAGGAGCCACGCATAAGTTAGGTTTGAATTTAACCGCCGGCCGCCGCAGCAACCGTGCGTTGTCGATCGGTTGCTCAACACCTGTTTCAGTTTCAATTCGGCGGCGCAGTTTCAATTCGGCGGCGAAGAGCGAAAGCTCCGAGGCAAAGTTGTGAAAGCTCGCGGTGAAGTTGAGCGGCCGAGGCAAACGCACGGATCGACTGCGAGTGTATCGGCACTTTTGGAGCGGGCATCAGAGGAAGTAGATGTGTGCAACAGAAGGCGAAACAAATGAGACTTAGGGCATGCAGCGGAGCGCTAGGACTCCGAACAATGTGGCAGGGCTTTAACTTAGGGAAATCATATAAGGTAGCGAATAATAGGTGAATATAAATAAATGAAGTTAGCAAGGAAAGTCGGTTAACTTCTTTTATTTTCGATCAATCCTAACTTCGGACCCCGAAGTTAACCAGTGTTCAGCATAACCCCTTCTCATAACCTAGCGTGGCGTGTATGTGTGAATCGGAGCTTAGCCTATCGACCACGTGAGCAATCCTGGCCGTGTATGTGTGAATCAGGGCTTAGCCTACCGATCGCGTGAGCAATCCTGGTCGTGTGTGTGTGTGAATTGGGTAGGTCTGATGACAGGCTGAGCAATCCCGGCCGTGCACGTGTGAATCAGGGCTTAGCCGGTCGTGTGTGTGTAAATTGGGGCATAGTCTGCTGACCACGTGAGCAATCCCGGCCGCGCATGTGTGTATCAGGGTCTGGCCTGCTGATCGCGTGAGTAATCCCGATTACGTGTATGCATTTCCATCATTATCCTATCAAAGTAGTAGGAATCATAGTTTGTTTCAAGCACTTCGTTCCCCCTCTAAACCCTTAATCCCCTGCAGATCCTGGTAAGACTGAGAGTTGTACCTCGGGCAGTAGCTTCCATACAAGTGGCGCCCGAGCAGAGACGTAGGAGGCGTTTGGGGCGTGGCATGGTTGCGTATTAAAGCCCCGCAAGTATACCCAAATAAGTGTTTTAAAAAAAAGAAAAGGGGGAAGCTGCTTATAGGGTATTGTTAGTCGGACATACCCTAGAGAGTTTGGTCCCTAGCAGAGGAGTAAGGAAAAATAAGGCGTCACACATAGGTGAAATTGCAAATCTAGGGTATTAAGCAGTCAGGAATACCCTAACAAAGGCATTTTCATACCCTGTGTCGGACGATAAAATGAACACCTGCAAGAATTAGGCAACTAAATATGTGCAAAATCGAGCACAAAAAGCAGCCGGGCGACATCGAGACCACGCTTGCACACGTCTGCACAAACGCGCGGCGCAGTCGACGTCGGCGTCGAAGGGCCGTTAAGGCGTCGCGATAGCGACTGTACAGTGGGACGAATTCAACTCACGCGCGGTGAAAAGTTGAATTCGTCAGTGCAGTTGGCGAAAGCAATGAGAACGGATGCGTTTAATAATAAATATAAAGAAGTGAACAATAAAAACAGACAAGCAGAAAACAAGTTTAATGGACGAGGCTTTAAAGTTAAGTTTGTGAAAGAGACAAAATAAGACAAAGAAATAATAAAAAAAAGTGGTATATATATCTGCGTATATATACTGTCGCAAACAAATACGTCTGTAGAAAAAACAAAGGCACAAGTGAAATAAACAAACCTAAGGAACGAGAATCGCCCACCCACGAAACACAAAAACCGAGTAAGGGTCCACGAGAGCGAGAGAAGTCGAAGCGGGCACCTCCCCCTGCCAGGAATTTTGGGCCGAGATGGTCGAAGAGGGCTTGAAAGTGTGCTTCAGTCACTCTCAAGTCCGAAGGGCAATATACTGACGCGAGGTTGAAGTAGCCTCTGTCGGATCCGAATCGGATAACACCGGCCTGCATATGCCAGTGGCAGGAGGACTCAAGCGGATGGTGTGACAAGGACGATCTGATCAGTATTGCTGCTAATCCATGCTGGCTGTTATCTGGGTGGTTGGCGGTGTGGAGAGTGTAGCCTGGCACTCTGAGGGTGAAACGGAAGCAGAAGTGAGTCTCCGTGAGAAGAAACATATTGATGTAGTGGAGCTCAATGAAAGCAGAGATCTCATTCGCCTTCGAAAAGACTCCGTCGGCGTTCCACAGTGCTACTCTGAGAGAGGTTATTTTAGAAACTGTTTTTTTTTGCGCTAGCCTTTATGAACGCTTGCCAGCGACGTTCCCTGGACGGTGTTGGCAGGCGTATTGCAGGTACTTCTTGCAGCTCATTTTTTATGCATGAAGTGACCTTCCTCGGTCATAAAGGTACAGATAAAGGAATCTTTCCAGATGACAAAAAAATACGATGTCATATAAAATTATCCAGTGCCACATGATGCGGACAGCGCTAGAAGATTTGTTGCATTCTGCAATTACTATAGAAGATTGATTGAAAATTTCGCGGATCATTTCCGCCACATTACAAAGTTATGTAAAAAGAACGTAGAATTCGTATGGACACCTCAATGTCAACAAGCTTTCGATGATTTAAGAACAAATTTAATCAGCCCAACATTATTACAATACCCAGATTTCAGCAAAGAATTTTGCAAATTAACTGATGCAAGTAAACAAGCTTGTGGAGTGGTTTTAACTCAAAACTATAATGGACTCCAACTTCCAATAGCTTATGCATCACGTTCATTAACTAAGCGTGAAAGTAGTAAAAGTACAACAGAACAAGAACTTGCAGCAATACACTGGGCAATTACCCATTTTCCACAATATATTTATAGCCAACATTTTACAATCCGAACAGACCACAGACCTTTCACATATTTGTTTTCAATGATCAATACTATTTCAAAATTAACACGCATGCGGCTCGAATTAGAAGAATACGACTTCACAGTCGAGTATCTAAAGGGAAAAGACAATTATGTAGCTGATGCGTTATCAAGAATAACCATCAAAGAACTACAACACATTACCAGAAATATAATGAAAGTCACTACCAGATATAAAAGTAGACAAAATTCTTGCGCAGGATATAAAGAAATAGAATTGCCTATGCAATCTACAGAAAAAGCTTCAAAGCCCAACGTATATGAAGACATCAACAATAACGAAGAACGTAAGGTAGTGACCTTGCAAGTAAAAAATATGCTATGTTTCTTTAAACATGGAAAAAAAATTACTGCAAGATATGATGTAAGCGATTTGTATACTAATGGAATTTTTGACTTAGGTCAGTTCTTAAAAAGGCTTGAAATGCAAGCCGGTATAAATGAAACCAGCCAACTCAAAGTGGCACCGTGGGAAAATATCTTTGAACAAGTTTCAATTGATAATTTCAAACAAATGGGCAATTAAATATTGAAAACATTAAGAGTAGCGCTACTTAACCCGGTGACCCTAATAAAAAAAGAAAAAGAAGCTATATGGTCTACATTTCATAATGATCCAATACAAAGAGGTCACACAGGCATTACAAAAACCTTGGCCAATGTCAAAAGACATTATTTTTCGACAGGTATGACTCGATATATTACTGAGTACTTACGAAAATGTCAAAAATGTCAAAAACCAAAAGTGACAACACACACAAAAACTCCTTTAACAATTACGGATATCCCAATCAATGCTTTTGATAGAGTAATAGTAGACTCGATCGGTCCACTAACAAAATCAGAGCAAGACAATGAATATGCAGTTACAGTGATATGTGACTTAACAGAATATCTTATTGCCATACCTTTTGCAAACAAAAGCGCAAATACTGTCGCTAAAGATATATTTGATTATTTTATTCTGAAATACGGTCCAATGAAGACGTTCATTACGGACATGGGAACAGAATATAAAAATTCAATATTTAGTGATTTGTGCAAATTTTTATAAATTAAAAACATAACATCTACCTCGCACCACCACCAGACAGTTGGAACAGTCGAAAGAAGTCATAGAACTTTTAATGAATACATACGATCATACATATCAGTTGATAAAACTGTTTCAACACGACCCCTGTGAGGCATCTATTTGAGCCAGCCACCCCACAGTTCTGGATCCATGGCAAGGAGCCGTTATGACGTCATAATTTAATTTGTTTTGTTAGTTTAAAAGTTTTAAAATAAGATCTTAGCTAAATAAGAAACAGGAGCCATCAGTATTATAAGTGAGTTTTGATAATTGTAAGAACAATTAGAATAAGAGAAAACCAAACTAAAGGCAAGAAGCCGTATAGCTTAAAGTTAGTATTATCATTGGAGTTTGGGCAAGGAGCCACGCATAAGTTAGGTTTGAATTTAACCGCCGGCCGCCGCAGCAACCGTGCGTTGTCGATCGGTTGCTCAACACCTGTTTCAGTTTCAATTCGGCGGCGCAGTTTCAATTCGGCGGCGAAGAGCGAAAGCTCCGAGGCAAAGTTGTGAAAGCTCGCGGTGAAGTTGAGCGGCCGAGGCAAACGCACGGCTCGACTGCGAGTGTATCGGCACTTTTGGAGCGGGCATCAGAGGAAGTAGATGTGTGCAACAGAAGGCGAAACAAATGAGACTTAGGGCATGCAGCGGAGCGCTAGGACTCCGAACAATGCGGCAGGGCTTTAACTTAGGGAAATCATATAAGGTAGCGAATAATAGGTGAATATAAATAAATGAAGTTAGCAAGGAAAGTCGGTTAACTTCTTTTATTTTCGATCAATCCTAACTTCGGACCCCGAAGTTAACCAGTGTTCAGCATAACCCCTTCTCATAACCTAGCGTGGCGTGTATGTGTGAATCGGAGCTTAGCCTATCGACCACGTGAGCAATCCTGGCCGTGTATGTGTGAATCAGGGCTTAGCCTACCGATCGCGTGAGCAATCCTGGTCGTGTGTGTGTGTGAATTGGGTAGGTCTGATGACAGGCTGAGCAATCCCGGCCGTGCACGTGTGAATCAGGGCTTAGCCGGTCGTGTGTGTGTAAATTGGGGCATAGTCTGCTGACCACGTGAGCAATCCCGGCCGCGCATGTGTGTATCAGGGTCTGGCCTGCTGATCGCGTGAGTAATCCCGATTACGTGTATGCATTTCCATCATTATCCTATCAAAGTAGTAGGAATCATAGTTTGTTTCAAGCACTTCGTTCCCCCTCTAAACCCTTAATCCCCTGCAGATCCTGGTAAGACTGAGAGTTGTACCTCGGCCAGTAGCTTCCTTACAAGTGGCGCCCGAGCAGAGACGTAGGAGGCGTTTGGGGGCGTGGCATGGCTGCGTATTAAAGCCCCGCAAGTATGCCCAAATAAGTGTTTTAAAAAAAGAAAAGGGGGAAGCTGCTTATAGGGTATTGTTAGTCGGACATACCCTAGAGAGTTTGGTCCCTAGCAGAGGAGTAAGGAAAAATAAGGCGTCACAAATGGGTGAAATTGCAAATCTAGGGTATTAAGCAGTCAGGAATACCCTAACAAAGGCATTTTCATACCCTGTGTCGGACGATAAAATGAACACCTGCAAGAATTAGGCAACTAAATATGTGCAAAATCGAGCACAAAAAGCAGCCGGGCGACATCGAGACCACGCTTGCACACGTCTGCACAAACGCGCGGCGCAGTCGACGTCGGCGTCGAAGGGCCGTTAAGGCGTCGCGATAGCGACTGTACAGTGGGACGAATTCAACTCACGCGCGGTGAAAAGTTGAATTCGTCAGTACAGTTGGCGAAAGCAATGAGAACGGATGCGTTTAATAATAAATATAAAGAAGTGAACAATAAAAACAGACAAGCAGAAAACAAGTTTAATGGACGAGGCTTTAAAGTTAAGTTTGTGAAAGAGACAAAATAAGACAAAGAAATAATAAAAAAAAGTGGTATATATATCTGCGTATATATACTGTCGCAAACAAATAAGTCTGTAGAAAAAACAAAGGCACAAGTGAAATAAACAAACCTAAGGAACGAGAATCGCCCACCCACGAAACACAAAAACCGAGTAAGCGTCCACGAGAGCGAGAGAAGTCGAAGCGGGCACCTAGAGTGAGCAATAAAAACTCGAAATGGAGTCAGGTGAGTGCCAAAATCCGGGGGTAGGCGTGCAAAGGCAGATCTACGCTGGTCGTGGAGGTGCCACGGCTGAAATGTGCCAGAGGACAGAAGGATTATGAGCCATGGTTAGGATCCACGCGGACACAGGGGGTCGAGAGCAGCTGCCCAAGTGCAGCAGGAATGGAGCTTCACCTTGAGTCGGCGAGATGCCTGGAGGAGGCGAGACGCAAGGGGAGTCCCGCATCGAAGCGGCAGAGTGGCCAGCGGATCTGGATCCAGAACTGAGGGAGTTCCTGGAGTCAAAACTGGCACTCTTCGAGGGGCTTCAGGGAGTCTCGCACATCGCGGAGCACAGGGTCCGAGCAGGAGTATTATCCGAAGAATCCGGCCATGCAGAAGGTGACGAACAGGTGGATGAGCTGATCCAAGCAGGTGCCATCGCGCCGTCGCGAAGTCCGCACAGCGCCCCAATCGTCTTAGTCAAGAAGAAGACTTGGTAGTGGCGCATGAGCATTGACTACATGTTATATGTGCGGAAAATATACGTACCGATTCGGAGAAGGTGGAGGCGATACGTAACCTTAGGGCCCCGACTAAGTGTAAGGAGTTGCGACAGTGTCTCGGGATGGCGTCATGGTACAGGCGTTTTGTTCCCAACTTTGCGACTCAGGTACAGCCGCTAACGGCGCTCTTAAAGAAGCGCCGGATATGAGCTTGGGATGAAGAACAGAAGTAGGCATTGCGTTAAGGATAGCTTGACGACTGCCCCGGTGTTGGCTTGTCCGGACTTTTCCGCCAAATTCGTCTTGCAGACTGACGCGAGTGAGTATGGCCTCGGCGCAGTGCTGACGCAGACGATGGAGGTACAGGAGCGGGTGAAAGCTGAGGTGAACTATTCCGCCACCCAGAAAGAGTGCCTGGAAGTAGCGTTGCTACCTAGAGTTGCGTAGCTACCTAGAGGGGTACCGGTTCGACGTGATAACGAACCATCTGGCACTCAAGTGGCTCAACTCGATCGAGAGCCCTTAAGGAAGGATCGCGCAATGGGCACTGGAACTGCAAGAGTTCCAATTTGACGTGTTTGACGTCCACTTCCGTCGAGGGAAGCTCAACGTCGTGGCCGATGCACTATCAAGGCATCCTCTAGAGACCTGTCAGCAAGCAGTGGTGGCCGACCCCCTGCAAATGGGTCGCGAGTATGCGTGCTAGAATCGCCGAAGAGCCAGCCAAATTCCAGGACCACATAGAAAAAAATGGGCAGTTATATTGGCATCTGGGCCACCAGACGGACGATGAGGACTACATTCCCTGGAAGCTATGTGTGGCTAGTGGTCAGCGACAGAGGGTATTGCAAGAATGACATGATGCTCCCATGGCCGGGCATCAAATCATGAGGAAAACCGTGTCGTGGTTAGCCCAGAGATACTACTGGCCGGGGATGTTCCGCGACGCCGCCAAGTACGTGAAGTGCTGCGAAATCTGCCAGAAATTCAAGAGCGAGCAACTCAAGCCGGCCGGTCGCATGCTGACGAGGCAGGTAGCAGAGCCGATGGCGGTACTTTGCGCGGATTTCGTCGGACCCCTTCCACGGTCGAGACATGGCAACACGATGCTACTGGTGTTCCATGAAACTTTCTCGAAGTGGGTGGAACTGGTCCCTTTCAGGAGAGCCACGGCGGCGAATTTGCAGACAGCGTTTCGAGAGAGGATTTTGCGTAGGTTCGGGGTGCCCAAGAAGTTCGTGTGGGACATCGGGGTATAATTTAGAAGCCGTAGCTTCCGCACTTTTCTGGAGTCGCTGGGTGTAGAAGTACAGTATACCGCCCCGTACTGTCCACAAGAGAATCCTACCGAGAGGACCAACATGACCATAAAGACCATGATACCGCAATTTATCGAAGGCCATCAGAGTTCGTGGGACGAGCTCTTGCCGGAGATATCGATGGCGGTCAACACAAGTGTGGCGGACTCGACAGGATTCAGTCCCGCTTTCCTGATGCAGGGGAGGGAACCGCGGCTGCCCGCAGCCCTGTACGATCAGGTGACTCCAGGGTCCGCAACTAGTGCGCTCGACCCTAGGCCGAAGGCGGAAAGGTTAAAAGAAATCTTTGATACCGTCCACAGTAGTCTCCAGCGTGCATCAAAAGACCATGGTAGACATTAAAACCTACGGAGACGAGAGTGGCGGACTTCGTTGGAATCGATGGTCCTACTGCGACAGCCCCAACTGTCTAAGGCCACTGAAGGCTTTGCTGCGAAATTGGCACCCAAATGCGATGGCCACTATCGGGCCACCAAGTTCGTGTTGCCAAACCTTGTGCGCCTAGTGGGGCCAGGCGAACGGAGAAAGAAGGGGGCCAACATCTCGCAGCTGAAGCCGTCTGACCAAGAGATGACCGAACAAAGAGAGGAACCAGGGCCCATGGACGCCCACGAGTAGGTGAAGAGTGAGAGCGGCATCAGTCGCCCAACGTAACCACTATACTAAAATTATGAGTAGACTAACACTATTAGCATAATCAGAATAGGCTTAGTAGAATGTGAGCAGCACTGTGAGGATAGGGTATTAACAATTAAGTAATGGATAAGTTAACGAATAAGCTAAATTTACAGATGGACCACCAAAATCATTTTAATCTCGTCGGACGAGGACGCAAGCAGCGGGAATACTGAGCTTTTCCCCGGACCCGGCGCCGGAGGCTGCCAGCGCAACCCTAACAAGGGGCGTGATTTTTACAGAGGAAGACAGCAGGAGGAACCGCCGCGCCAGTTCCGTCACACGTTGTATTCCCGACGGGCCAACATCGTGGAACGTTTGGACATGATGGTCATGCTGATGACCGTCGAGGTGACGACCGTGTTCGTCGAGGCCTCATTTTCGCGGAATTCGCCACCGCATGCGGAAGAGCCCCATTCCCCCCGCTGGCATCTCCTTCGCCAATGTCGCCTGGAAGGTTAGCCCCAACAGCAACCGACGAGATGGACGATCCAGCGGACGAGAAGGAACATCGATAGCTCGAGACGGGCGAACAGACGCCAGCAATGCCGGAATCTTTGACGACGGAGTCGGCAAGAACGGGAATTTCCTCGTCGGTCCCGATAGCCGAGTCGTTACCAGCAAAGGCATCACGCGGCACATTAGTATCCGGCGCGGAAGCCGGCCAGCTCCGCCGCAGCTCGGACCCCGTCGAGGACAGAGACCAGCTGGCATCGAAGCCCACGGCGACATACGAGCCAGTGACGGAGCCACAGGAACCGTTATTTCGCCGCCGCCTTGCGACACACCGTTTGGAGGTAGACCCGAGCAGTCAGTTTCCTCGGATAACCCTGCGCCATCTGCCAAAGGTCCCTGAGGAGGGTACTGAACCCCCTTCCGGCCGTTCGTAACGTGGAAGAGCGAGTACCGGCCACCCAAGGCAAGCGCCGTCGAAGCGGGGGTCAACGGCAGCCCAGCGTCGAGGGTGCGCCGATATCGGTGCCCAAAAAGCCTTGTTCACGAACCGAGACGTCAGTAAAACCGCCGCGTTCGCCCCGCGAGCGCCAAGAGGGTCCTAGCCTGGGAAGGATAACCGTAGTTGCGGAGCCATAGCCGCTCCCATAGGTTGGCACTCCGACGGCGTTTTCCGCCATGACCTTCTCCTGTGCTCGCTCCTCCACGTTTCGAACGGCCAGAAGGAGGCTCGCTACCTTCCTCAGGGACCTTTGGCAGATAGCCCAGGGTTATCCGAGGAAACTGACTGCTCGGGTCTACCTCCAAACGGTGTGGTACGATTGCCAGGCTCTCTTTCTCGGTGGCGGAAAAGTTCACCCGAGCATTCGCAACTTCGCCTCGGAGCTTTCGCTCTTCGCCGCCAAATTGAAGCTGCGCTCTCAAGACGTTGTTGAGCAACTGATCGGCAACGCACGGTTGCTGCGGCGGCCGGCGGTTAAATTCAAACCTAACTTATGCGTGGCTCCGTGCCCTAACTCCTTGGGAGTGAAATCGGAAACCGGGTGCTCGACTGGTTTCTGAGCTCAGCTCCTCCTCTTCGTCGAGCACCGTCTCCAGGCTGGTGTCCCACCGGTCGATTCCATCGAACAGATACGTGATGTCTCCCCACAGCTCGCTATCGGTGGGGGTCGTGGGGGACCAGTTGGGGAGGCGTCGATCGTTCCCTCCGGCCTAGTGGGGAACGCCGGAGGTGTTTGTTTCGTATCCTCGGACCACACCTCTCCCGTATCCGACCGGCGCCGGGTGCCTCCGTGCGTGTAGCGGGCACTAGTGCCAGCATCTCAGCTTCCCGGGCGAACCATGCATCCTTCATTTCCTTCCGGGATGTAATGCCGGGTGCCTCCGTGCGTGTTATGGGCATCGTGTCCTCATCTCTGGCCCGCTGCTCCTCCATGACCATCTGACAGACAGTAATCAGCACTGCCCAGGGCTCGGAGTGCCCACCTATGGGAGGGGCCATGGCTCCGCAACTATAGTTATCGTTCCCAGGCTGGGAGGACCCTCTTGGCGCTCGCGGGGCGAATACGGCACGCGTAGCTGCGGTTTTACCAACGTCTCGGGTCGTGAACTAGGCTTTTTGGGCACCGGTATCGGCGTGCCTTTCTCCTGTGCTCGCTCCTCCACGTTTCGAACGGCCAGAAGGGGGTTCACCACCTTCCTCAGGGACCTTTGGCAGATAGCGCAAGGTTATCCGAGGAATCTGACTGCTCGGGCGCCACTTGTAAGGAAGCTACTGGCCGGGAGAAAGTGTTTCAAACAAACTATGACTCCCCCCTCTAAACCCACCATCCCAGCAAACTAAAATTAATTAAAAAACGAATCAGGACTTAAATAAGTCTTTAAATATACTGGTCCGTATACTGTGACGGAAATGGGAGAAAAAAATAACATTATAATCTCAAACAATGAAAATAAGAGACAAACAGTTCGTAAGGATGGAATAAAAATTTTCATAAGTTAACATTAACAGAACTTAAAAGAAAACATTCAATAAAGAACATCAAAAGCGACCAGTCGTGTCGCTATATAAAAACAAAGCGTACATTACTTCTTCAAGTAAGCACACTTACTACACTACCTTGACCATTAATAGAGTTTGAGTTATATCACTAACCAAGTATAATGTAATATTACGTTGGGTTTGGTTAGGTGATAATTATTTACTATTTTTCCTCACTCTGTGTTTACGTTGGATGTGTGCAGGCCGTTTTTAAAAGAGCTTTGGAGACAGGTGACCAAGGACGATATAGATTCGATCCTGCGTTGGCGATATTTATTTGTTTTCGTGGAGTTCTTGGTAGGTTCGTCGACTAGCATTAAGATTTTTAGGCCTTATAAAAGAGAGTGGTACATTTTCAAGAGATATGTTAGGGCTGAGGAACAGGTGTCTGACTGGGTTTCCAACACTGACGGAGCGTCAGAACTGCCAGCGCCACATGGCATTAGCGAGTCCATCCGCGGATGAAGATGCGGACAGGCTTCATGGAGATAATGAAGGGAATCATTGGTGTGCTCAGGCCCCCAAGGAGCCACGCCGGAGAGCCCAAGCTGTCCGGGAAACTTCAGAGAGAGCGCCTGGACAGGCGCGTTCGGGGACAGTGACCGCGGAAAACGACAAGAAGAAATCTTACCAAAGCCAATAGAAGGCGGGATTATAAAAATAACCAATATGGAAAATAATTAGGATAATGATACGGATATGAATAAGGTTATGTATTAAGATATAACTAAAGGAAGGATATTAAGGGGCTTACCATAGAGGAACGTGTTTGGGCATACATGTTGGTCCGATAAAAAATTTTTGGTGAGCGACAGCTAGATGGATCGACGCTGGCCACCCGACAAGTGGTAAAGGCTCGGGCGTGTTTCCGAAGTGCCAGGTCATTGAAGCTGTGAGACGAGAGGGGAGCATGCAAACACGTGTGTCAAACACGTAGACGTCAGTCTGCTGGGACGAGGATGCCGGGAGTTAGTGGAATAACTGGGATGGGAAGCGCAGCCATACGCGTCGATGGTAAGGACAGCGGCGGGTGCCAAGCGCGGAATTTAGGCTGCATCGTTGTGCCTGTGAAATACGGAAGTAAGAAGGCAGAAATCGTATTTTACATGTGACGGACCTGCAACAGGAACTGTGCCTGGGAATCGTTTTGTGGCGAGCCTTCGAGATCGCTCTACAGGTGCTCGGCCCGGCTAGTAAGCCCGAAGCGAGTCCGAAGGCATCTGAGGTGACAGTAGCGAACCCGGAGGTAGCTTTCTATCGAGACAACGACGACTGCGTGTCAGATCCGGAAATGTGGGATCTGAACAACGAACAGAGGAGTCAGTTGGAAGAAGCGAAGCGCTGATGTCTCCAAATCGAAAAGGATGGTCGGCGGGTGCCAATCGCGGAATTTAGGCCGCATCGTTGTGCCTGTGAAATACGGAAAGAAGAAGGCCGAAATCGTATTTTACAAGTGGCGGACTTGCAACAGGAACTGTGCCTGGGAATCGTTTTGTGGCGAGCCTTCTATATCGCTCTACAGGTGCTCGGCCCGCCTAGAAAGTCCGAAGCGAGTCCGAAGGCATCTGAGGTGACAGTAGCGAACCCGGAGGTGGCTTACTATCGAGACGACGACGACTGCGTGTCAGATCCGGAAATGTGGGATCTGAACGACGAACAGCGGAGTCAGTTGGAAGAAGCGAAGCGCTGATGTCTCCAAATCGAAAAGGATGATCTTGGGAAGACGCCATTGTTGCAGCATCGGATACAGCTGATCGAGGGAGTCAGAACCCGTAAAGGAAAGGCATCATCCGTTGTCACCAGCCAAGCAGAAATTTATGCTGAAAATAGGCATCATCGAGGTGATGAGGCCTGGGATATACAGGTTGTGTTTAGATGCCTGGAAGCTTAATAGCGTAACGGTGAAGGACGCTTAACCGCCGCCGTGCATCGCGGGCATCTTGTCGCGCATCGTTGAGACGCACTTTATATCAAGCTCCGGGGTTGGTTCACGCCGATTTTAAAAGACATTTTTTTATCCAGTGCGACGCATCTCACTTCGATGTGGGAGCCGTGTTGGTCCAGCTGGATGACGAGAAGCTAGAAAAGCCTATCGTATTCTCTTCGGCGAAGCTCAACAAACACCAGATAAACTATTCAGTATCGAAGAAGGAGTGATTAACAGCCTAACTGGCCATGCATCGATATATCTCCAGGGCTTAAAAAGCCCATTCCTTGTGTTGTGCCGTTGCCTAATACCCTTCAGCCTCCGACTGCAAATCAGCAGCCTACTACACCGATTACACAGGAGCTCATCTCATTTGTTACCCCGATAGCTGCGAGATCTGCTGTGGACACTGGTTCTGTCCCGAAATGGATGACATCGGCACGAGAAAAACCAGTCGAATTATCCGTGTCGTCCGCTGTCGTAGAAGTTCCGAAAAGACGACAGCAACAATAAAATATACAGCTGCCGCTAGAAGTCTCGTCGTCCGGACTACCGGCTGTTTTAGGTACCACAGCTAATAGTGTTCCCACTGTCCTACTTGTGGCGCCTAAGCCTCTAGTAGGTGTTCCACCGAAAATACATATTTTTGTTTCTAGGCTTGCCCCTCACTTCTCATCAGATGATGTAAAAGCCTTTATACAGGCAAAAATTCAAGCCCCAGGTATAACATTAGAGAAATTTAAGTTCGCCTATGAAAGGGATATTGCATCCTTTAAAATAAGTGTTCCGCCAAAAATATTTACTAGCATTTGTTGTAAAGAGTTTTGGCCGGAACACTTAATAGTCAAAGAATATAAGGCCAAAAAGAAAAATCGGACTCCGATTTTATTCCCATCTGTTTCTAGTGGTGCATCAACTTTAGTTGCTGCGTCAAAAAACTAAATTCTTCTTTCGAGCTTGCCTGCCAGAATGTTAGAGGTCTTATATCCAAACTAGTTAACGTGTATTTAGATTCCCTTGCTTTTAATTTTCAAATTATCGCGTTCACTGAGACCTGGCTGAAGCCGGAAATCTCACACTCTTCCATTTTTACCTCCAAATACACCACTCGCAGATGTGATCGAGCTTCCCGTATTGGAGTACTCATAGCTATCGAGTCTGCTCTTCCGTCGGATCGCATTGAACTTCCCATCTCAGAGATTGAGTTGGTGGCTGTGAAAGTTGTATTTGGATGTTTTTCCATCTTTATTTCATGTTCATATATACCCTCTCTATCTAACTTGTCAATTTATCAAATCCATCTTAATGCTATTAAATCTTTCTCCGCCCTACTTTCTGATAGGGACCTTTTAGTAGTTCTTGGGGACTTTAATCTCCCAGATGTCGATTGGTCATCGCCATCAGACTCAAACTATCTGTTGCCGTCATCATCAAACGAATTTATTGATGGTCTACATGAAATGTCCTTACGGCAGGTAATTCGTGTGCGCAATTCAAGAAACAGATCTCTTGATCTAATTTTCGGGTTGGATTCGTTCGACTGTGATGTGCACAGGATTATTCCGTTTACGTTTCCTGAAGACCCTTGTCATCCAACTTTGGATATGGTCATTGATCTACCAGCCCGAGTCCCTATCAAGGAATCGGAATTAGCTGAATGTGTCCGTTGTTTTCGAAAGGCTGATTTTCGTAAACTGAATTATCTTATTCTGCAAGCCGACTGGTCTCAACTGTACAATTGTGCACACATTGACGTTGCCATTAAACTATTTTATGATACCTCGTACTCATTTTTGATGTCTGCGTTCCTCTTGATCACCCAACGAGGCCTGATAGGCCTCCCTGGTTGAGAAAGTGAACTTATGAGATTAAAAAATGTGAAGACGAGGTGTTATAAAAAGTTAAAAAAATCGGGAAACCACTCTGTTTTCTCCCGCTATGCAGTTGCCCGATCAAATGTTTCTACTCAAAATTCCATCTGCTATAAGGATTACCTTCGCCGTTGTCGCCTCCAATTTTCTCATAATCCGAAGCAATTTTGTAACTTTGTCAATTCTAAACAAAAGACATCTAATTTGCTTTCTACCGTTAAGTTTGCAGATGAGAGTGCGAATACTGATCCAGGCATAGCCGATCTGTTCGCAAACTTTTTTCAAACTGCCTACTCTAGGTATAATAAAAATCAGCCTTATCCTTATTAGTTACAGAGGTCAAACTGCATCTTGTTCGCTTCTCAGCGACCTCAACACTATCAAGCCGGATTACTCACTGGTGTTCCTGCTTGTGTGCTCAGGTACTGTGCTGCAGCATTATATAAACCTGTGTTCAAACTTTTTGAATTGCCCGTAATCACTTCATCTTTTCCGACCATTTAGAAGGAATTATACATTATTCCTCTCCATAAGAAAGGGAGTAAGTCAGATGTCGAAAACTATACAGATATTTCCAAATTATCCGCTATACCTAAAGCTTTTGACAGATTAATAACATCTCAACTGCAACATTTATGTAGTTCTATCATTTCACCTTCCTAACAGTGTTAACAGTACTTCTAATCAGGTGATCTAGGTGTCATCCTTGATCATAAACTTAAATTCCACTCTCATGGTAAGACCGTGGTCAATAAGGCCAGAATTGTTTTGGATTTCATCAAGCGAAGGTCGAAGGAGTTTGACGATCCGTACAAGACAAAAGCCCTATATATATCTTTAGTACGACCTACACTTGAGTATGCCTCATGTATCTCCACCACAGTACTCTATCCATCAAGACAGAATTTAATCCATCAAGAAACAATTCTTGTTGTTTGCAATTTGTGGTTTTAATTGGGATCCTCGTGTGCGGTTACCGTCATACTCCAGCAGACTTCTGATGATTAACCTTCCTTTCTTAACTAATCGTAGAACCATGCTGGGTTTAATATTTATCCATAAATGAATTACTGGTGAAATTGACTCTTCTGTGATAGCTAGCCAATTAAATTTCTCTATTCCTACTAGACAAACACGTACTTTTACACCCTTATCGCTTCAATTTTGGTCAACTTATTATGCCTTGCAAGAACCGTTCAGGGTTCTCTGTGATGACTATAACAAGCATTACAGAGTATTCTGCTCGTCGTATAAAGTCTTCTTTAGCTACTAGATAGTCTTATTATACACTTGCAGAGGGTATATATTTTGTCGTGAAATGTGTAACGCATAGAAGGAGTCATCTCCAACGCCATAAAGCATATATATTCATGATCAGTATCAACAGCCGTGTCGATATAGCCATGCCCGTCTGTCCGGCTGTTCGTCTGTCTGTTTCTATGCGAACTAGTCTCTCAGTTTTAATGCAATATTTATGAAGCTTTGCAGAAGTGCCTCTTTCTGTTGCATGCAGTACATATGTCAAAACCAGCTGGATCGGACCTCTATATCATATAGCTGCCACAGGAACGATCGGTCGAAAATTAAGTTGTTGCATGAAAAATTTTTTTGTTTATCAAGATATCTTGACCAAACTCGGCATTTATTAGTTTTACAATGCTCCCTCCATTAATGCAAAATCTTATTTACATCGGAGCACTATATCATATAGATGTCATAGGAACGATCGGACGAAAATTAAGTTGTTGTATGGAAAACTTTTTTGTTTATCAAGATATCTTAACCATACTCGGCATTAACTACTTTTCCTGTGCTTCTTAGATACGGGCAAACCACAATGAGCATTATGAAAAGATAAGGTCTTCGACGAGCCGACGATAGCCCGTCTCTCCCGTTTTTATTTGTACTTGTATTTGTACATATACTCGTAGTTTTTATTTTTTATTTTTACTTTTTTACTTTGCAACTCGTGTCGTACGTTACACGACTGTGCCCTCGGTTGGTTGGGAAGGAGGTGCGATGCAGTACATTGCAACGGGATTCGCGTAAAAAAAAAAACTTACCTGAAGTAGAGGTGGTGCACAGCGCTAAGGGGGTGACTCCGTTCTTCGCGGTCCTTGGACAACATACGTGCTTAAATGGTTATCGGCATCTCATTTCATCAATTTGCTTGGTGTTGTTGCAGTCGATATCATCGGCAGATATTACCAGAATATTATATTAATTATTATTATTATATTTGCGACCGTCCATCATAGCCTGGTGGTAGCCGCAATGACAAACGCATCTTGTGATAAAAATGTATCTTTCATACAGCATTCCCCAAGAATGGCCAAGCGACGGAGACGGCTCTTGCGTGTTTTCTTGTCGCGGTGATGGCAGTATGACACGTTCGCATGTTGGCGAAGCGTTTGCGTCCATCGTAGTCTACAAACGCATCTTTTGATAAAAATATGGTATGGTTAGATATTTGGTTAGGTGTTGTTTATAACTTACTATTTGTTTTGCAATTTGAAATTTCACTCAAAACATAAAAAATTAATTTTCGTGACTCATATTTGTTGTCGATATTCACTTATTTCTTTATTTATTTTGGTGTCGACAGTGAGTTGCCGATATTTATTTATTTATTATCATGGAGTTGATGACTGGGTTTCCAACACCGACGGAGCGTCGGCACTGTCACCGCCACGTCCCAGGATTTACGAAAAGACAGATCCCGGCGGAGGGGCATCTAGTGGAACTGGAGAAGGAAGACCTCCAGGGAACCTGGAGTTCCCAAATACGCCGAAGGGAGAGAGCGATGATGGCGGGACAGGCGAGTTCAGGGACAGCGACCGCGTAAAAGGAGGCACTTTACCTGGGAATCGGTTTCCTGCAAGCCTTCGAGATTGCTCGACAGGTGCTTGGCCCGGCATCTGAGCTGACAGTAGCGAACCCGTAGGTGGCTTACTATCGAGACGACGACGACTGCGTAACGGATCCGGGAATGTGGGACCTGAACGACGAACAGCGGAGTCAGTTGGAAGAAGCGAAGCGCTGATGTCTCCAAATCGAAAAGGATGGTCTTGGGAAGACGCCATTGTTGCAGCATCGGATACAGCTGTTCGAGGAAGCCAGAACCCGTAAAGGAAAGGCATCATCCGTTGTCACCAGCCAAGCAGAAATTTATGCTGAAAATAGGCATCATCGAGGTGATGAGACCTGGGGGATACAGGTTTTGTTTAGATGCCTGGAAGCTTAATAGCGTAACGGTGAAGGACGCTTAACCGCCGCCGTGCATCGAGGGCATCTTGTCGCGCATTGTTGAGACGCACTTTATATCAAGCTCCGGTGTTGGTTCACGGCGATTTTAAAGGATATTTTTTTATCCAGTGCGACGCATCACACTTCGGTGTGGGAGCTGTGTTGTTCCAGCTGGATGACGAGCAGCTGGATAAGCCTATCACATTCTTTTCGGTGAAGCTCAACAAACACGTGGAGTGCCTAGCAGCCAAACTGGCCATACAGCGATGATGCACTTCACGGTAATCCCCGACCATGCGAGCCTGCAGTGGCTTATGAGCCTCAATGGTTTAAGCGGGAGATTGACCAGGTGGTTACTGGAGCTGCACGCGTTCCCCTTTTCTGTGCGATAGCGGAAAGAAGACGATTACGTCGTCGCCGATACGTTATCCCGAAGCGTGGAAAAGGTGGAATTGACCCTGTAGGATCTGCTGGGATTCCACACCCTGGTGTTCGAGACCGCTAAGTATTGAGACCTAATGAATGAGATGATGAGGCAACAACGGAAATTGTCGGATATCAGAGTGCAAAACGGACTATTGTTAAAGGCACGAACTGGAAACTCTGGGTGCCAGAGTCGCTGACTGCAGGACTCATCCAACGAGCACATGCGGACGAGATGTCAGCTAATGAAGGCATATGTAAAGCGCTGCGCAGGCGATATTATCGGCCCAACATGGCGATACAAGTCAGAGACAATGTGCGGAAATACGACACCTGTAAGGAGACTAAGGCACAAAATTACAGGATGCAGGTCGGAATTGGGGAAGAAGTTCGCGCCGATCGCCCCTTTCAGAAGATCAACATCGACCTCTTGCGGAAATATCCACCGCCAACACGAGGGTATGCGTGGATATTCGGCGTCGTAGACCACTTTTCAAAGTTCACATTCCTGAAGGAAAGCCACCGCAGCAGAAGTTGTCAACTTTCTAGTACACGAAGTGTTTTTCAAATTTGGTGTGCATAAGGTCATCTATACGGATAATGGGCGGCAGTTTATTCCCAAGTCGTTTGAGGCTATGGTCCAGGCATTTGGCATTGTCGCACCGGCATATACTCACCTCAAAGTAACGCCGCTGACCGTGTGAACCGAGCGGTACTATTGGCGATCAGAACATATTTTGATCAGGACCATATGGAATGGGATGCGTACCTTCTTGAGGAGAGGTGGCGATTCAGAATGCGGTACACAGCGCGACGGGGTGACTCCCCCGTATCTGCACACCGCGTACGAGCGAATTGGGTACCAACGCATACGAGTTCGAAGATCTTCAGGGACGTGTGCTAGGCCTCTTTCACGTAAAAGATTAACGGCTATAAACTTAGATTGCTCACCACCTCGCCAGGCGTTGGCGGCAGCAGTGCCCAGTCAGTGTTGCGACTAGAGTTTTCGTCGTGGGTGTGTCCTACGCTGGGCGTTCGTTTGTAGCCGGCTGGGAGGGCCAATGTAGGAGATGCACAAGCAAATTATTTGTAATTGTTTTGTCTATGTCTTTACAATAATCTGCGTGGTGCTGTTGCATTTAACATTATCGGCATGTCTTTAAAACAATCTGCGTGGTGTTGTTGCATTAGATATTATCGGCAGCGTCTATATCAATTTTTGTTGTATGTTCAGGGTAGTGGGGGGTAAGCTCGAGTGCAGAGGAGCGCCCAAATAGCGTGAGGGTGGCAACGCCCGCTTTACGATCCACTGCGCTAAACGGGGAAATGCGGAAGAGCGACTGCGACTGGCCGCCCGAATCGCTCAGAGACAGAATGGGAGGAGGGCAAACCGACTTCAACTGGGCCATTGACCTAGAATTTGCATCTGTGCATATGGGCAGAAACGGTGACCATTTTTTAAATGTGTGTGCGTGTGTCGAGCGTGAGGAATTCGATCTGGTCAGCGGTCAAAGGCGGGCGTGGTGTGCGCTGACGCCGGCGCGAACACATAAAAATATATAATTTGTTTACATGTATTGTAGTATGCATATATATTGAATATCTACTGTACCAAGAGTACTTAAAGTGAACACGCTGTAACACTTTGCTGCAGTGTTTATATAAACAACACCCCGGTCATAAACCAAGTGGCCGAAATATGAGTCGATCGGCGCGCTCACAGAATGTGCAAGTGTCAGCATTCTGTTAGACGCGCCGACCACTTGACCGAACTCAAGGGCATGCATATACCCTAGCGCTCCAGCTTAAGAGAGCATAATTACATACATATAACATATAGAATATACATAACCGTCTCTCTGCTGTCCAACTGTGGGCAGCGATGAGACTTAGGCTTACTTAGAACCTAAGGAAAAATGTAAAAATCAGATTCAACTGAACGTTGGAAGCGGCACCTTCGCTGCTCCCAAATAAATAAAAAGATTATACAATTAAATAAAAGTATATCGACTACAACATGGCGACCGTGACATGGTCCTAAAAAAAAACAACAACAACTATACAAAACAACAACAACTATGATGACCAGCAGTCTACAAGTACGAGTGGCAGTCCGTCAACGATGGAATAAAACACAAGAGTGAGAGGGCTGGATGACAAGAACAACAAGCAACAAGTGTGAGAGGCAATCCGTCCCTTACGCCAGCGCGGGAGGCCTAGAGATTAAAAAAAAAACTGAAAGTCTGAGTGAGTAGAGTGCGAGTAATGGGCAAACGCGGAGGCCAGAAAAACAAAATAAATAAAAGAATAGCACACATTAAGTGGCTATTATACACGAATACGCCGCCCACATGGGCAACGGCACAAAAATTAACTGCCGAACTTGATTTTCTGAAAGAAAGCCTCCAGCAAAGAAAGCCAAATACCGCAACTCACTCAGCAAATATCAAAGTTATAAAGGAAAAACTTATTAAAAAACCACCATCTCCAAAGCCGTTGCCGAAAAAACCTGACGTCTGCCCGAACGACTGCCCTGGACCACTATACGCTTCAGCATGCAAATCCACATGCTTGAGACCAAAGACCAGTGCGAAGACCGGCACCGGCCCCGCCTGAGCCAATAGGCCACGGACATCAGCGGCAGTGAAAACAACAGCGCGAGGGGCACTCCGCCACTTTCGCCTACGAAGGAGCGTCAGCGTAGCCAAAACGGCGACGACCAGCTGGCGCGGAGGACAACTGGACATCTGGAGCAACAGTTAACATTATTATAATAAAATTTGTAAAATTGTGCGGAACCATCTCCGCTCAATTAGAAGTATAGCCCGTAAAGCTATACAAAACAATAGGTAGAAAAACTTGTTAACGTAAATGCAAAGCAATGCAATAGTAAAATTTACTGAAGATACAACAAATAGTTATAAATACACTTTAAAAATATATACGCCTAAAATGGCAATAGTAGACGTTAAGTCAGTGGACACCACTGCTAATGTCATTAATAAAGTAGAATCAAAAAATAATGACTTAGAACTAATACACACACTGTTAATAATAATTGTTGTTATAATGCGCGCAAATTGTTTTTATAAACTATATAAGTTACATAACAAATGTTTAAAAAAGAAATATATGAGCCAGGCAAATGACCTAGACAAAATTTAATTTAAAAAAAGAGAGCACAAACAACATTGAAAAAAAATAACCCTATAATTAATCTTGTAACTTTAAGAAAATGAAATAAAACAAGTATAATGAATAACAAATAAAAAAAAAATATATATTAATAAAAATATGGCTACACTAAAGACAATTAGAGCAACATATGATAGAGTTCAGTTTACCCTTATTTTAAAGAAAGACTTCATATCCATAATATAATGGAATGGAATGAATTATATAAAGAAATAAATAACATAAAAATTGACTTTGATAAATCATATAAGTCACTTACACAAAACAGGCAAATTCGAAAAAATACTATTAAGAAACATGTAGAAATACTAGTAGAATGCTTTAATGAAGCACGTACACTAATACATGGCCAGAGAGAAAAATTAAAATGAAAATTAATATATTTATTTTCAATGATCAATCCGAGTTCTAAACTGACACGTAATATCTAAAGGGAAAAGACAAATGTGTAGCTGATGCGTTATCAAGAATAACCATTAAAGATCTACAAAACATTACTGGAAATATAATGAAAGTCACTACTAGATATCAAAATAGACAGAAAATCCGCGCGGATAACAAAGAAATAGAATTGCCTACGCAATCTATAGAGAAAGCTTCTAAGCCCAACGTATATGAAGTCATAAACAATGACGAAGTACGTAAAGTAGTGACCTTGCATGTAAAAGATACGCCATGTTTATTTAAACATGGTAGAAAAATTAATGCAAGATACGGTGTTAGCGATTTATATATCAATGGAATCCTAGACTTAGGTCAATTTTTCCAAAGGCTTGAAACGCAGGCCGGTATAAACAAAATCAGCCAACTCAAAATGGCACCGTGGGAAAATATCTTTGAACATGTTTCAATAGATAATTTCAAACAAATGGGCAATAAGATATTGAATACATTAAGAGTAGCGCTACTCAACCCGGTGACCCTTATAGAAAAACAAAAAGAGAAAGAAGCTATACTGTCTAAATTCCATGACGATCCAATACAAGGAGGTCATAGCGGCATTGCAAAAACCTTGGCCAAGGTCAAAAGACATTATTTTTGGAAAGGTATGACTCGAGATATTACTGAATACATACGAAAATGTCAAAACTGCCAAAAAGCTAAAATAACCAAGCACAATAAGACCCCATTAATAATAACTGATACGCCAATAAATGCTTTCGACAGAGTGATAGTAGACACTATTGGTCCACTACCAAAATCAGAAAATGACAATGAATATGCAGTCACTCTAATATGTGATCTAACTAAATATTTAGTTGCCATACCAGTTCCAAATAAGAACGCGAACACTGTCGCTAAAGCAATTTTTGAATCATTTATTCTGAAGTACGGTCCAATGAAGACGTTCATTACGGACATGGGAACAGAATATAAGAATTCAATTATAAATGATTTATGCTAATACCTAAAAATTGAAAATATAACATCTACGGCACACCACCACCAGACAGTTGGAACAATAGAACGTAGTCATAGAACTTTTAATGAATACATACGCTCATATATCGGTTGATAAAGCTGATTGGGACGTATGGCTTCAATATTTCGTTTTCTGTTTCAACACGACCCCCTCAATGACACATAATTACTGTGCATATGAGTTAGTATTTGGTAAAACAAATAATTTACCAAAACAATTTAATAGCATAGATAATATAGAAATCATATATAATATAGATGACTATGCTAAGGAAAGTAAATATAGACTAGAAGTAGCATACAAAAGAGCCAGAATAATGATAGAAGAATAAGAAAAAAATTAAGACACAATATGATCAGAAAACAAACAACATAGATATGCATATCAATAGGTGTAAAGTCTTATTAAGAAATGAAACAGGTCATAAGCTAGATTATAAATATACTGGTCCGTACAAAGTAACGGAAATAGGAGATAGAAATAACATCATAATAACGAATAATAAAAACAAAAAACAAACAGTTCATAAGGATAGGTTAAAAATGTTTACTTCATAATTATATTTAGTATGGCCATGCTAAGAAGAAAAAAAAAATGTCTTCTTTACATACGAATATTATTTGTAATTTCATTTTCTTGAAATATATATATATATATAAAAAAAAATAAAAAAAAATAAAAATAATTAAAAATTATTCTTTTTTTGCAAAGTATACTTATAAAATAACTTCATAATATTACGTTATTTTTCAAAAGGAGGGATATGTAGTATGCATATATATTGAATATCTACTGTACCAAGAGTACTTAAAGTGAACACGCTGTAACACTTTGCTGCAGTGTTTATATAAACAACACCCCGGTCATAAACCAAGTGGCCGAAATATGAGTCGATCGGCGCGCTCACAGAATGTGCAAGTGTCAGCATTCTGTTAAACGCGCCGACCACTTGACCGAACTCAAGGGCATGCATATACCCTAGCGCTCCAGCTTAAGAGAGCATAATTACATACATATAACATATAGAATATACATAACCGTCTCTCTGCTGTCCAACTGTGGGCAGCGATGAGACTTAGGCTTACTTAGAACCTAAGGAAAAATGTAAAAATCAGATTCAACTGAACGTTGGAAGCGGCACCTTCGCTGCTCCCAAATAAATAAAAAGATTATACAATTAAATAAAAGTATATCGACTACAACAGTATAAATGGTACCAGGCAATCGTACGAAACTCATAAAAGCCAAAGGACTGGTGTTGCGCAAAACAATAAAAAAAAAAATAAATATATGTATACCTTCACTGTAGTTTGGGTTCACCGGTGCACCGTTAACGATTTTGCTGCCTCTTTAGGATGGGTCCTGTTCTTAAAACGTGGAAACACCAATTCGTTAGACTAACGAATTTAACATGGGGATGTCATTGCCGCGTACCGAGCGGTACGACGTTGCATGACGTTGACCTAGCGAAATACCTAGTGCAAAAGGGGTTGACGATTGCGTTAGTACACTTAACTTAGCGATTGTGCTAGAGCAAAGATGCTAGCGATTTATCGGATCCAAAAGGGTTAACTATTTCGCCAGTACATTCTACTTAGCAATAATGCTGGTACTAGGGTGCCAGCGATAAACCTGATGTGAAGGAGTCAACTATTTCGTTAGTATTAACGATATGGGCTGGCGATAAAGCTGGTGCAAAGGGGTTTGCTCTTTCGCTAGTAAAAACAAAACTCATGGTTTTCTAATACAAATTCTTAATTTATTTAAAAAATTGGCATTAACATACAAACTAATAACCTTATAAATAAAATCGTTCATAACTAAAAAACTTAAATATTATATTAAATTATTTAAAATTTTTTTTTATAATTCTTTTTTTTTTTGCATCTGCATAGCTTTTCTGAGCTGGTGTTCTGGACACCCAGCACCAGCTCCCTTTGCAATGGACTCTGAAATGAAAAATATGTGTTTTATTTTACAAGTTTTCGTATTTTTTTTAATAATACATACAAATTAGCGCATGATAAAAGTGTTTGTGTGTTTTAAACCGAAGCTTGCCTAAAATACCATCAGTGTTATATTTCATTGCAACCTCATCGGCCACAATATTTTTTAAATTTTTGCCCACTCCAGAGGGCAATAAAAGTAGGCTCATCGTTTTGATCTAAAATAAATACTGTTATAATATACTGTTTTGTATGATATAAATCAGTGGCTTACATATGCGTCGCGATCCCCCTTCGCAATGTACACTCCAGCACCCGCAATTCTTCCTTCGACTTTAGGGGGAACTTGGCTGCCAGATCCCTTTGGCTATTTTTCCCTACAGCAGCTGGATTACAACTTTTTGCTCGGCCATTTCACCAAGCAAGAGCTGATTTTGAGCTGACATTTTTTAATTAAAAATTGAAATTATTAGATTGGGATAAAAAATACTACCGGTTAGAAGGGACAGCTCTTGCTTCAAATTTACTAAAAAATAAAAAAGTAAAATACACAATTAAAAAAACATTTAAATTACTATACTTATATATAATGAAGAATGACCTGTCATAATGGAAAGCACCTCTTTCAGCGTTTCTAGAAATGGTAAATTAAAAGTTAATATTAATAAACGAAATATTATATATATATTATTATATTATAATTTATTTGTAAAGTTACTTTTTATATCGGCCGCCCAATTTTCTTTGTCGAGGTATGCCTGGCATTCACCCTGGCCGCCATTAAAACTATTTTTTTAACGCTGCTGGTCCGTTCATTATTTTGTGTGCTTATTATTTTAGGTGCTCCTAAGGACAACAATTAAACAAGCTGCAATTATACTTGTACACTTTCGCAGGTATATTTTCCCGCCATTTATATAAACAATTTGGCACGTTTATGTATATATTTATTTATGTGGGTTCTTTGTTCCCCATTGGCGCAAAAAAAACTATTTAAACCAACATTTATTCGTTTGGTTTTGATGGCTTTTGGCCACCGCCTCTGGCAGTGTTAAAAAGGTGGAATTGACCCTGGAGGATCTGCTGGGATTCCAGACCCTGCTGAGTATGGAGACCTAATGAATGAGATGATGAGGCAACAACGGAAATTGTCGGATTTCAGAGTGCAAAACGGACTCTTGTTCAATAGAATGGCGCGCGAAACTGTAGAGTATGAAGTTAAAGGCACGAACTGGAAACTCTGGGTGCCAGAGTCGCTGACTGCAGGACTCATACAACGAGCACATGCGGACGAGATGTCAGCTCATGAAGGCATATGCAAAGCGCTGCGCAGGCGATATTATCGGCCCAACATGGCGATACAAGTCAGAGACAATGTGCGGAAATACGACACCTGTAAGGAGACTAAGGCACAAAATTACAGGATGCAGGTCGGAACTGGGGAAGAAGTTCGCGCCGATCGCCCCTTTCAGAAGATCAACATCGACCTCTTGCGGTAATATCCACCGCCAACACGAGGGTATGCATGGATATTCGGCGTCGTAGACCACTTTTCAAAGTTCACATTCCTGAAGGAAAGCCACCGCAGCAGAAGATGTCAACTTTCTAGTACACGAAGTGTTTTTCAAATTTGGTGTGCATAAGGTCATCTATACGGATAATGGGCGGCAGCTTATTCCCAAGTCGTTTGAGGCTATGGTCCAGGCATTTGGCATTGTCGCACCGCCATATACTCACCTCAAAGTAACGCCGTTGACCGTGTGAACCGAGCGGTACTGTTGGCGATCAGAACATATTTTGATTAGGACCATAGGAAATGGGATGCGTACCTTCTTGTGGAGAGGGGTGACTCCCCCGTATCTGCACACCGAGTACGAGCGAATTGGGTACCAACGCATACGAGTTCGAAGATCTTCAGGGACGTGTGCTAGGCCTCTTTCACGTAAAAGATTAACGGCTATAAACTTAGTTTGCTCACCACCTCGCCAGGCGTTGGCGGCAGCAGTGCCCAGTCAGTGTTGCGACTGGCTGGGAGGGCCAATGTAGGAGATGCACAATTGTTTTGTCTATGTCTTTACAATAATCTGCGTGGTGCTGTTGCATTTAACATTATCGGCATGTTTTTAAAACAATCTGCGTGGTGTTGTCGCATTAGATATTATCGGCAGCGTCTATGTCAATTTTTGTTGTATGTTCAGGGTAGTGGGGGGTAAGCTCGAGTGCAGAGGAGCGCCCAAATAGCGTGAGGGTGGCAACGCCCGCTTTACGATCCACTGCGCTAAGCGGGGAAATGCGGAAGAGCGACTGCGACTGGCCGCCCGAATCGCTCAGAGAGAGAATGGGAGGAGGGCAAACCGACTTCAACTGCGCCATTGACCTAGAATTTGCATCTGTGCATATGGGCAGAAACGGTGACCATTTTTTAAATGTGTGTGCGTGTGTCGAGCGTGAGGAATTCGATCTGGTCAGCGGTCGAAGGCGGGCGTGGTGTGCGCTGACGCCGGCGCGGACACATAAATATATATAATTTTTTTACATGTATAAATGGTACCAGGCAATCGTGCGAAACTCATAAAAGCCAAAGGACTGGTGTTGCGCAAAACAATAAAAAAAAATAAATATATGTATACCTTCACTGTAGTTTGGGTTCACCGGTGCACCGTTAACGATTTTGCTGCCTCTTTAGGATGGGTCCTGTTCTTAAAACGTGGAAACACCAATTCGTTAGACTAACGAATTTAACATGGGGATGTCATTGCCGCGTACCGAGCGGTACGACGTTGCATGACGTTGACCTAGCGAAATACCTAGTGCAAAAGGGGTTGACGATTGCGTTAGTACACTTAACTTAGCGATTGTGCTAGAGCAAAGATGCTAGCGATTTATCGGATCCAAAAGGGTTAACTATTTCGCCAGTACATTCTACTTAGCAATAATGCTGGTACTAGGGTGCCAGCGATAAACCTGATGTGAAGGAGTCAACTATTTCGTTAGTATTAACGATATGGGCTGGCGATAAAGCTGGTGCAAAGGGGTTTGCTCTTTCGCTAGTAAAAACAAAACTCATGGTTTTCTAATACAAATTCTTAATTTATTTAAAACATTGGCATTAACATACAAACTAATAACCTTATAAATAAAATCGTTCATAACTAAAAAACTTAAATATTATATTAAATTATTTAGAATTTTTTCTTATAATTCGTTTTTTTTTTTGCATCTGCATAGCTTTTCTGAGCTGGTGTTCTGGACACCCAGCACCAGCTCCCTTTGCAATGGACTCTGAAATGAAAAATATGTGTTTTATTTTACAAGTTTTCGTATTTTTTTTTAATAATACATACAAATTAGCGCATGATAAAAGCGTTTGTGGGTTTTAAACCGAAGCTTGCCTAAAATACCATCAGTGTTATATTTCATTGCAACCTCATCGGCCACAATATTTTTTAAATTTTTGGCCAGTCCAGAGGGCAATAAAAGTAGGCTCATCGTTTTGATCTAAAATAAATACTGTTATAATATACTGTTTTGTATGATATATATATGTATATATAATAGTTAGGTATAATACAAAATTAAGACTAACTTATTTCTAGAGCACTGGCTGCGGGGGCCTTCGGCTTGCTGCTATACTTATTTACATTTTTTATATACATATTACACTTACATATTTACATATTTACATTGGGTTAGGTCATAGAAGGCGATACATGTTTGTTGTTTTAAGGAATTCAATTATTTTGGAGATATTTTCAGGGGTTGGGTTTTCGAGAAGCGATAGGGGGCACCTGTTTCGGAATATTTGGTTTTTTAAGTATGAAGTTGCAGTGCAGTTGGTGAGGATATGTTTAATTGTCAGATCATTTGTTGTATGACAGTTTGGGCAGGGTATGATGTTGTCCGGGTTGTTGTAGTGTTGTTGTGTGAATCTTGTGTGTCCTAGTCTGAGTCTAACTATTTTAATTTGGTCGCTGCGTGTAATGTGTTTGGGTTTGTGTTTAGTTGTTTGTACCATCTGTTGCAGAGCTCTAAGTTTTGTTTGAGTTTATAAGTTAGCTCCTTCGCCAGAAATTTTGTTATGTCTGTAGTGTTGAAGTTAGGGGTATAGTGTAGGGGCATATTGTATGTGGATTTGGCTGTCGTGTCGGCTAGCTCGTTTCCTTCAATGCCACAGTGGCCAGGTATCCAAAGGAGTTTTATTCTAGGGGCAGTTTTTGTGAGGATGGATCTAATGGTTATGGGATATAAGTTGTTGTTGTTGATGTTCCGGACGGATTTTAAGGATGCGAGGGAGTCAGAACAAACTATGTAGTTGCCCGGTCTTTTTTGAATTAGTTTTATTGCGTCTAGAATTGCTAGTGTTTCGGCTGAGAGGACTGATGAGTAGTGGGGTAGAATGCATCTTTTTAGGATTTCATTTTCGGTGGTGATGGCAAAAGTGGCTGTGCTATTTTGCAAAGAGCCATCTGTGTATATGAATGTATGGTTGTTGTATTTGTCTTTGAGTTCCAGAAATTGTTGTCTGTATACGGTTGGCGGTGTGTTGGATTTGCTAAATTTTTGTAGTGTAGTGTTGATAAGGGAGAGGGAAAATGTCCATTGGGGGGTGGTTGTTTTGTTAGGAGAAGGGAGGTAGGGAATGTTGTGTTGTTTGCATGAGAGGATGATTTTTTCTAGTGTTGACGTTAATTTGCTTCTTTTTTGGGTCCCGTATTGTTTAATGTATTTGTAAAGTGGTGAGTTTGAACTGTGTAGTAGTGTTTTGTATGTTTTAGATGTGATAAGGTCTCTTTTTTGTTCTATTGTGGGTACGTTTGCTTCAAAAAGCAGGTTGGGGATGGGGGTTGAGCGAAGTGCTCCCAGTGAAATGCGAATTGCGGCGTTAAATAAAGTTTTGAGTTTGTTGAGGGTTGATTTAGGTGCGTGGCCGTAGATAAAAAGTGCGTAGTCTATTTTTGAGATTAGGGTTGATTTAGTTATATTTAAAAGCGTGTGTGTGTTGCAGTTTAGTTTCGGGCTTGATAGGCATTTAATTATGTTAAGTTTGTTGTTTAAGGCCGGTTGAATTTGTTTTATGTGTGAGTCCCATCTGTATTTATTGTTTATTGTTAGTCCTAAGATTTTTAGGTTGGAGACTGAGGGAATTGGGGTATTATTGCATGAAATGTTGCATGTGCAGTTCTGCTTTCGGCAAATGTGTAGGTGTTGGCATTTTTCTAGGGAAAGTGAGGCTCCTGAGTATGAACACCATTCGTGAATTTTTGAGAAAAGGCTGTTGAGGTTGTACGTTTGGTTTTTTTGTCTATTGAGGGGAATAATAAGGAAAAAGTCGTCGGCATAGGCACTGAATTGTATTTCTTTTTGTAGGCTGATGATGTAAGCGAGTCTGTTGTAGGCAATTAAGAAAAGAATGACCGATATTGGCGATCCTTGGGGGATGCCGTTGTAGAGGGGATATGGGGAGCTAATGCTATTTTTTATTTTCAGTCTTATTTTTCTGTTTGACATAAAGTTTTTGACGAAGTTAATAATTTTAGGGCCAACTTTCCAGCTGATTAGCTGGTCGACTATAGTGTGCACTCCGACTCTGTCGAAGGCCTTTGAAAAGTCAAGGGCAATGACAGAGGTGTGCTTTTTGGTTTTCAGCGACTTGGTTATCAGGTGGTCTGCAAGGAGCAGACCGTCTGAAACCGATTTGCCGTGTTTAAAACCCGATTGGTTGGGGTGGATGAGGTTTTTTTGGGTTACAAACCACCATAGGCGTTTGGCTATTATTTTTTCTAAAGTTTTGGATAGGCAGCAGTTAAGTGAGATTGGTCTATAGTTGGTTATTATTGTTTTGTTTGAGTTGGGTTTTAGGATAGGTATGACTAGGCTGGTTTTGTAGGATTGCGGGATGAAGTTGTTGAAAATGGTATTAAATAGGTTTGTGATTCTGGTTTTTAGTACGTGGGAGGTGTTTTTGATCATGGGGTAGGATATTCTATTAAGGCCAGGAGTGGTTCCTCTAAGGGAGTGTAGTGCAGCTAGGAGTTCTATTTGTGTAATATCAGATTCTATTGTCTGTGCTGTCTCACTGGGAATGTAGTTGGTTGGTTTGGCTGTGTATTTGTTGTCGGTGAAGTTTTGGTTGAAGTTTTCGTCTTTGGAGTGGTCTGACCAGTGTTGAGCAAAAAGTTGAGTTATGTGGGATGTGTCTGTCGTGAGTAGGTTGTTATTTGGATCTGTGATACTATGTATGGTTTTTGTTGGATTAAGTCCGCAGAAACGTCTGATGTTTGACCAGATTTTGTCTGACGGGGTGTTGGGTGAAATTGTGGATGTGAAGTCTGTCATAGCTTTATTTTTTGATATTTTTAGCTCTCTCCGGAAGAGTGCATTAGCTCGTTTGTATTTAATGAGATTTTCTGTACTGTTAAAGTGTTTGAAGGTTTGCCAGGTTTTGAATTTATTTGTCCTAAGTTTGGTCAGGGTCTTATTCCACCATGGGGTGTTTTTGCTGTAGTGTTGTGGGGTTGTCTGAGGTATACTATGATGGGCTGATTGTAGGATTATTTTGTTGAGGATTGCCGCTTCTTTATTGATGTTTGTACTGTTAGGTATAAGTTCGCTTATATCATTGGTTAATTTTGAGAAAAGTTGCCAGTCTGCTTCTTTTGTTTTGAACAGGGGACGAGAAAAGTTTGTTGTTTGAGATTGCGGGAACAGGGAGATTAGGATTGGGAAGTGATCACTTCCATGGAGGTCTTCGAGTATTTTCCAGTTAGTGAGGGGAGTGAGTTGGGGACAGCATAACGAAAGGTCCATATGGATGAGTGTGTTGTGAGTTGAGAAGTGGGTGGGTGAGCCGTCGTTAAGTTTAGTGAGGTTGGCGTTTTGGATAAATTTGGATAGGATTCTGCCTCTTCTGTTGTCTTGATGTGATCCCCAGGAGTGGTGCCAGCTATTGAAGTCGCCTAGTATAATTTGGTTGGTGTTGGTATTGTGCGTTTCAAACTGGTCGCTTAAACATTTAAGTGAAAAAGTTTTGTTGGGAGGAATGTATGTTGAAAAGATTCTGATTTTTGTTTTGGACATGATCTCTATTCCAAGAGTTTCTAGGGGTCTAGGTTGGTTTAATTGAGTGTGTTGTACGGATTTGTGGACTAATATGGCTACTCCACCGAATCGGTTGGAGGCTGTATTTGTATAGATTTGGTAATTTATTGGGACGGGGATGGGGGTATTTGTGTTGTAATAATGGGTTTCTTGGAGGCAAATGACTTGTGGTGAGTATTTTTTTATTATAGTTGAGAGTTCACTGTAGTTGTTTGTGTAACCCTTGATGTTCCATTGAAGTATTATGAGTGACATTTTTGACATTTGGGTGTTATGGGTTTGGTTTAGGTTTAGGTTAAATTAAATTGAGTTTAGGTTATGAGTGTTATGGGTTTGGTTTGATTTAGGTTTAAGTTAAGGTTAAGTGTTAAATTAAATTAAGTTTTTTTTTTTTTTTTTTTTTATATGGAATCGCTTTCGCTGTTGTTTGTGTATTTGTTTTTGTTTGAGGTTTTGGATTTGGTTTTAGTGTTTGGTTTGGTTGTTTTGAGGGTGGTAGAAAGATTGTTAGACTTATCTTTAGCATATAGTTTGATTTTTAGGTCTTCTGTGAGGTGTGATGTGTATGGCTTGTTTGTTGCTTTGGTGTGGTGGGTGATGTCGGTATCCATGTCTTCTGGTTCTGGTTCGATCAAGTTAGGTTGCTGTGCAGATGTTGGTGATGGTGCTGGTGGTGTTTTGGTTGATGATGTTGTGTAAGAGGCTGCATTGAGTCTGCTGTGAGCGTGCAGTGCAGCTGAGATGGTTTGGTGTGTTGTTTTAGTAAGGGGTGTGAGTTGGGTGATTGGCGATGTGTTTGTTGGCGTATGTGTATTTGGTTTGTTTGGTGCTTGCGTGATGGTTGAGTGTTGTGTTGTATTGGTGAGAGTTTTTGCATAAGATGTTTTGACGTGTTGGCCGTGTCGGTTGTTATAGATGTTAAGTGCGGTTTTGTGGTCTGTTTTTTCTGTAATTTTTATAGCTGTTAGTTCTTGTTGTTTCAAGAATGCAGGGCATTTGCGGTCGAGGGGGCTGTGTTGGTGATCGATATCCGGATTGTTGTTGCAGTTAAGGCAATTTTTTTCGTTTTTGCAAAGTTCGTTCTCATTTGTATGTTTTGCGTTTGAGCAGTTTATGCATGTTTCTATGCCTTTACATACTGGTGTTGGATGACCAAAACGGAGGCACTTTCTGCATCGTAGGGGTAAGGGGATGTACGGGCGCACTCGGACTGTTTCGTAGCCGATTCTTATTTTTTCTGGGAGATTCAAGGTTCCGAAAGTTATTATGATGAGTCCAGTTTCTATTAGCATAGTGTTGTTTTCATCAGAGTTTGTGTTTGTTGGTGGTTTTTTTAAGATTTTTCTAACTTCTGTTACATGTTGTGTTTTTAGTTCCATGAGTATTTCATTTTCGGCTATGCCGCGCAATTCGTTGCAGTAAATGACTCCCTTTGTGGAATTTAGAGTTTTGTGTTCGGTGGCAGTGATTTCAATATTTGTCATTAGTTTTAGTCTTAGTAGTTTGATGGCTTGTAATTTGTTTTTTGTTTTGATTAAGAGTGAGCCGTCTTTTGTTTTCTTGCATGTTTCAACTTCCCCATCGCAAGCGAAGTCAATTGTTTTTTTGATAACGAACGGTGAAACGTTTTCAAAAGTGTTGTTGTCGTTTCGTTTTATTGTTATGTACTTGGGTTCGCCTAGGTTTGTGTTGTTGGATTTTAGTCCGTGTGTTCTTATGTCCGGTGGTTCGTGCATGTTTGTTATTGTTGGGCAGATGCCCGCGATAACTGTTGATGCTGTTTTTGTTGTTGTGTTTTTCGTTTGCGTTTAGTGTTTGAAGTTTGTTGAACTTTGTGTTGGTTTTGGTTTGCTGTGTGTCCCGGTTTTAGGTTTTGCTGTAACACGTCTTATCTCTTCGGAGGTTGAAGTGGTACTGTTTTGTATGATATAAATCAGTGGCTTACATATGCGTCGCGATCCCCCTTCGCAATGTCCACATCCAGCACCTGCAATTCTTCCTTCGACTTTAGGGGGAACTTAGCTGCCAGATCGCTTTGGCTATTTTTCCCTACAGCAGCTGGATTACAACTTTTTGCTCGGCCATTTCACCAAGCAAGAGCTGATTTTGAGCTGACATTTTTTAATTAAAAATTGAAATTATTAGATTGGGATAAAAAATACTACCGGTTAGAAGGGACAGCTCTTGCTTCAAATTTACTAAAAAATAAAAAAGTAAAATACACAATTATAAAAATATTTAAATTATTATACTGATATATAATGAAGAATGACCTGTCATAATGGAAAGCACCTCTTTCAGCGTTTCTAGAAATGGTAAATTAAAAGTTAATATTAATAAACGAAATATTTATAATTTATTTGTAAAGTTACTTTTTATATCGGCCGCCCAATTTTCTTTGTCGAGGTATGCCTGGCATTCACCCTGGCCGCCATTAAAACTATTTTTTTTCGCTGCTGGTCCGTTCATTACTTTCCTTTTCTAATATGAATAAAAATATTTTTTTTTATTTATTATAAATTGCACTTATTTATTTATTTATTTTGTAATTTAAAGGGTACTCAAGTGTATAGCAGTGCAGTGTACAAAGCGGTATGAATGTCCAACCAAGAAGTGCTCCTTAGGACAACAATTAAACGAGCTGCAATTATATTTGTAAACTTTCGCAGATATATTTTCCCGCCATTTATATAATCATTTTGGCACGTATATGTATATATATATTTATGTGGGTTCTTTATTCCCCATTGGCGCAAAAAAAACTATTTAAACCTACATTTATTCGTTTTGTTTTGATGGCTTTTGGCCACCGCCTCTGGCAGTGTTAAAAAGGTGGAATTGACCCTGGAGGATCTGCTGGGATTCCAGACCCTGGTGTTCGAGACCGCTGAGTATTGAGACCTAATGAATGAGATGATCAGAGTGCAAAACGGACTCTTGTTCAATAGAATGGCGCGCGAAACTGTAGAGTATGAAGTTGTTGGGTGCCAGAGTCGCTGACTGCAGGACTCATCCAACGAGCACATGCGGACGAGATGTCAGCTCATGAGGGCATATGCAAAGCGCTGCGCAGGCGATATTATCGGCCCAACATGGCGATACAAGTCAGAGACAATGTGCGGAAATACGACACCTGTAAGGAGACTAAGGCACAAAATTACAGGATGCAGGTCGGAATTGGGGAAGAAGTTCGCGCCGATCGCCCCTTTCAGAAGATCAACATCGACCTCTTGCGGAAATATCCACCGCCAACACGAGGGTATGCGTGGATATTCGGCGTCGTAGACCACTTTTCAAAGTTCACATTCCCGAAGGAAAGCCACCGCAACAGAATTTGTCAACTTTCTAGTACACGAAGTGTTTTTCAAATTTGGTGTGCATAAGGTCATCTATACGGATAATGGGCGGCAGCTTATTCCCAAGTCGTTTGAGGCTATGGTCCAGGCATTTGGCATTGTCGCACCGCCATATACTCACCTCAAAGTAACACCGCTGACCGTGTGAACCGAGCGGTACTGTTGGCGATCAGAACATATTTTGATCAGGACCATAGGGAATGGGATGCGTACCTTCTTGAGGAGAGGTGACGATTCGGAATGCGGTACACAGCGCGACGGGGTGACTCCCCCGTATCTGCACACCGCGTACGAGCGAATTGGGTACCAACGCATACGAGTTCGAAGATCTTCAGGGACGTGTGCTAGGCCTCTTTCACGAAAAAGTTTAACGGCTATAAACTTAGTTTGCTCACCACCTCGCCAGGCGTTGGCGGCAGCAGTGCCCAGTCAGTGTTGCGACTGGAGTTTTCGTCGTGGGTGTGGCCTACGCTGGGCGTTCGTTTGTAGCCGGCTGGGAAGGCCAATGCAGGAGATGCACAAGCAAATTATTTGTAATTGTTTTGTCTATGTCTTTACAATAACCTGCGTGGTGCTGTTGCATTTAACATTATCGGCATGTCTTTAAAACAATCTGCGTGGTGTTGTTGCATAAGATATTATCGGCAGCGTCTATATCAATTTTTGTTGTATGTTCAGGGTTGTGGGGGGTAAGCTCGAGTGCAGAGGAGCGCCCAAATAGCGTGAGGGTGGCAACACCCGCTTTACGATCTACTGCGCTAAGCGGGGAAATGCGGAAGAGCGAATGCGACTGGCCGCCCGAATCGCTCAGAGAGAGAATGGGAGGAGGGCAAACCGACTTCAACTGGGCCATTGAAACGGTGACCATTTTTTAAATGTGTGTGCGTGTGTCGAGCGTGAGGAATTCGATCTGGTCAGCGGTCGAAGGCGGGCGTGGTGTGCGCTGACGCCGGCGCGGACACATAAATATATATTATTTTTTTACATGTATAAATGGTACCAGGCAATCGTACGAAACTCATAAAAGCCAAAGGACTGGTGTTGCGCAAAACAATAAAAAAAAAAATAAATATATGTATACCTTCACTGTAGTTTGGGTTCACCGGTGCACCGTTAACGATTTTGCTGCCTCTTTAGGATGGGTCCTGTTCTTAAAACGTGGAAACACCAATTCGTTAGACTAACGAATTTAACATGGGGATGTCATTGCCGCGTACCGAACGGTACGACGTTGCATGACGTTGACCTAGCGAAATACCTAGTGCAAGAGGGTTGACGAATTCGTTAGTACACTTAACTTAGCGATTGTGCTAGAGCAAAGATGCTAGCTATTTATCGGATCCAAAAGGGTTAACTATTTCGCCAGTACATTCTACTTAGCAATAATGCTGGTGCTAGGGTGCCAGCGATAATCCTGATGTGAAAGAGTCAACTATTTCGTTAGTATTAACGATATGTGCTGGCGATAAAGCTGGTGCAAAGGGGTTTGCTCTTTCGCTAGTAAAAACAAAACTCATGGTTTTCTAATACAAATTCTTAATTTATTTAAAACATTGGCATTAACATACAAACTAATAACCTTATAAATAAAATCGTTCATAACTAAAAATACTTAAATATTATATTAAATTATTTAGAATTTTTTTGCATCTGCATAGCTTTTCTGAGCTGGTGTTCTGGACACCCAGCACCAGCTCCCTTTGCAATGGACTCTGAAATGAAAAATATGTGTTTTATTTACAAGTTTTCGTATTTTTTTTTTTTAATAATACATACAAATTAGCGCATGATAAAAGTGTTTGTGTGTTTTAAACCGAAGCTTGCCTAAAATACCATCAGTGTTATATTTCATTGCAACCTCATCGGCCACAATATTTTTTACATTTTTGCCCACTCCAGAGGGCAATAAAAGTAGGCTCATCGTTTTGATCTAAAATAAATACTGTTATAATATACTGTTTTGTATGATATAAATCAGTGGCTAACATATGCGTCGCGATCCCCCTTCGCAATGTCCACATCCAGCACCTGCAATTCTTCCTTCGACTTTAGGGGGAACTTGGCTGCCAGATCGCTTTGGCTATTTTTCCCTACAACAGCTGGATTACATCTTTTTGCTCGGCCATTTCACCAAGCAAGAGCTGATTTTGAGCTGACATTTTTTAATTAAAAATTTAAATTATTAGATTGGGATAAAAAATACTACCGGTTAGAAGGGACAGCTCTTGCTTCAAATTTACTAAAAAATAAAAAAGTAAAATACACAATTAAAAAAACATTTAAATTATTATACTGATATATAATGAAGAATGACTTGTCATAATGGAAAGCACCTCTTTCAGCGTTTCTAGAAATGGTAAATTAAAAGTTAATATTAATAAACGAAATATTTATAATTTATTTGCAAAATTACTTTTATATCGGCCGCCCACTTTTCTTTGTCGAGGTATGCCTGGCATTCACCCTGGCCGCCATTAAAACTATTTTTTTTTCGCTGCTGGTCCGTTCATTATTTTCCTTTTCTAATATGAATAAAAAAATTTTTTTTTATTTATTATAAATTTCACTTATTTATTTATTTATTTTGTAATTTAAAAGGTACTCAAGTGTATAGCAGTGCAGTGTACAAAGCGGCATGAATGTCCAACCAAGAAGTGCTCCTTAGGACAACAATTAAACAAGCTGCAATTATATTTGTAAACTTTCGCAGGTATATTTTCCCGCCATTTATATAATCATTTTGGCCGTATATGTATATATTTATTTATGTGGTTTCTTTGTTCCCCATTGGCGCAAAAAAAACTATTTAAACCTACATTTATTCGTTTGGTTTTGATGGCTTTTGGCCACCGCTTCTGGCAGTGTTAAAAAGGTGGAATTGACCCTGGAGGATCTGCTGGGATTCCAGACCCTGGTGTTCGAGACCGCTGAGTATTGAGACCTAATGAATGAGATGATGAGGCAACAACGGAAATTGTTGGATTTCAGAGTGCAAAACGGACTCTTGCTCAATAGAATGGCGCGCGAAACTGTAGAGTATGAAGTTAAAGGCACGAACTGGAAACTCTGGGTGCCAGAGTCGCTGACTGCAGGACTCATCCAACGAGCACATGCGGACGAGATGTCAGCTCATCAACATCGACCACTTGCGGAAATATCCACCGCCAACACGAGGGTATGCATGGATATTCGGCGTCGTAGACCACTTTTCAAAGTTCACATTCCTGAAGGAAAGCCACCGCAGCAGAAGTTGTCAACTTTCTAGTACACGAAGTGTTTTTCAAATTTGGTGTGCATAAGGTCATCTATACGGATAATGGGCGGCAGTTTATTCCCAAGTCGTTTGAGGCTATGGTCCAGGCATTTGGCATTGTCGCACCGCCATATACTCACCTCAAAGTAACGCCGCTGACCGTGTGAACCGAGCGGTACTGTTGGCGATCAGAACATATTTTGATCAGGACCATAGGGAATGGGATGCGTACCTTCTTGTGGAGAGGGGTGACTTCCCCGTATCTGCACACCGCGCACGAGCGAATTGGGTACCAACGCATACGAGTTCGAAGATCTTCAGGGACGTGTGCTAGGCCTCTTTCACGTAAAAGATTAACGGCTATAAACTTAGTTTGCTCACCACCTCGCCAGGCGTTGGCGGCAGCAGTGCCTAGTCAGTGTTGCGACTGGCTGGGAGGGCCAATGTAGGAGATGCACAAGCAAATTATTTGTAATTGTTTTGTCTATATCTTTACAATAATCTACGTGGTGCTGTTGCATTTAACATTATCGGCATGTCTTTAAAACAATCTGCGTGGTGTTGTTGCATTAGATATTATCGGCAGCGTCTATATTAATTTTTGTTGTATGTTCAGGGTAGTGGCGGGTAAGCTCGAGTGCAGAGGAGCGCCCAAATAGCGTGAGGGTGGCAACACCCGCTTTACGATCTACTGCGCTAAGCGGGGAAATGCGGAAGAGCGGCTGCGACTGGCCGCCCGAATCGCTCAGAGAGAGAATGGGAGGAGGGCAAACCGACTGCAACTGGGCCATTGACCTAGAATTTGCATCTGTGCATATGGGCAGAAACGGTGACCATTTTTTAAATGTGTGTGCGTGTGTCGAGGAATTCGATCTGGTCAGCGGTCGAAGGCGGGCGTGGTGTGCGCTGACGCCGGCGCGGACACATAAATATATATAACTTTTTTACATGTATAAATGGTACCAGGCAATCGTACGAAACTCAGTAAAGCCAAAGGACTGGTGTTGCGCAAAACAATAAAAAAAAAATAAATATATGTATACCTTCACTGTAGTTTGGGTTCACCGGTGCACCGTTAATGATTTTGCTGCCTCTTTAGGATGGGTCCTGTTCTTAAAACGTGGAAACACTAATTCGTTAGACTAACGAATTTAACATGGGGATGTCATTGCCGCGTACCGAGCGGTACGACGTTGCATGACGTTGACCTAGCGAAATACCTAGTGCAAGAGGGTTGACGATTTCGTTAGTACACTTAACTTAGCGATTGTGCTAAAGCAAAGATGCTAGCGATTTATCGGATCCAAAAGGGTTAACTATTTCGCCAGTACATTCTACTTAGCAATAATGCTGGTGCTAGGGTGCCAGCGATAAACCTGATGTGAAAGAGTCAACTATTTCGTTAGTATTAACGATATGGGCTGGCGATAAAGCTGGTGCAAAGGGGTTTGCTCTTTCGCTAGTAAAAACAAAACTCATGGTTTTCTAATACAAATTCTTAATTTATTTAAAAAATTGGCATTAACATACAAACTAATAACCTTATAAATAAAATCGTTCATAACTAAAAAACTTAAATATTATATTAAATTATTTAAAATTTTTTTTTATAATTCTTTTTTTTTTTTGCATCTGCATAGCTTTTCTGAGCTGGTGTTCTGGACACCCAGCACCAGCTCCCTTTGCAATGGACTCTGAAATGAAAAATATGTGTTTTATTTTACAAGTTTTCGTATTTTTTTTTAATAATACATACAAATTAGCGCATGATAAAAGTGTTTGTGTGTTTTAAACCGAAGCTTGCCTAAAATACCATCAGTGTTATATTTCATTGCAACCTCATCGGCCACAATATTTTTTAAATTTTTGCCCACTCCAGAGGGCAATAAAAGTAGGCTCATCGTTTTGATCTAAAATAAATACTGTTATAATATACTGTTTTGTATGATATAAATCAGTGGCTTACATATGCGTCGCGATCCCCCTTCGCAATGTCCACATCCAGCACCTGCAATTCTTCCTTCGACTTTAGTGGGAACTTGGCTGCCAGATCGCTTTGGCTATTTTTCCCTACAACAGCTGGATTACATCTTTTTGCTCGGCCATTTCAACAAGCAAGAGCTGATTTTGAGCTGACATTTTTTAATTAAAAATTGAAATTATTAGATTGGGATAAAAAATACTACCGGTTAGAAGGGACAGCTAAAAAATAAAAAAGTAAAATACACAATTATAAAAATATTTAAATTATTATACTGATATATAATGAAGAATGACCTGTCATAATGGAAAGCACCTCTTTCAGCGTTTCTAGAAATGGTAAATTAAAAGTTAATATTAATAAACGAAATATTTATAATTTATTTGTAAAGTTACTTTTTATATCGGCCGCCCACTTTTCTTTGTCGAGGTATGCCTGGCATTCACCCTGGCCGCCATTAAAACTATTTTTTTTTCGCTGCTGGTCCGTTCATTATTTTCCTTTTCTAATATGAATAAAAAAATTTTTTTTTATTTATTATAAATTGCACTTATTTATTTATTTATTTTGTAATTTAAAAGGTACTCAAGGGTATAGCAGTGCAGTGTACAAAGCGGCGTGAATGTCCAACCAAGAAGTGCTCCTTAGGACAACAATTAAACAAGCTGCAATTATACTTGTACACTTTCGCAAGTATATTTTCCCGCCATTTATATAATCATTTTGGCACGTATATGTATATATTTATTTATGTGGGTTCTTTGTTCCCCATTGGCGCAAAAAAAAACTATTTAAACCTACATTTATTCGTTTTGTTTTGATGGCTTTTGGCCACCGCTTCTGGCAGTGTTATTTCTTCCGGTTCCTATTTTCTTATTTGCCCGATATATGTATGTATGCTCTGTAAAGATAAAGTGTAATAAGAAATGTTAATATTGTCTATAATTATAAGATAATGCAATCAATAATACGCACATATTGAAGAAAGAAAAATGGTTTGTGAGGACTGCGGGCCAGGGATGGAACTACCCCTAGAGAGCCGATGAGCCAGCCGGCGCAGCCAAAAGGGAAAAAACAATTCCTTAACATAATTTAAGAGATTTTCTCAAAAAACAGCATTTTATGCATGTTTATTTATGACCCTGAAATATCAGTCAGTAGATACAGCATTGTCGAGCATCCTCCATAGAATTGCTTCAGCGGTTCACCAGGACGAGCTGGTCAGCATTGCTCGTGAAATGCTTCGCATCTGAGCTCGTTTACTTTTTCACTAATAAAAATAAATTTAAAAAAGGTCTCTTACACACAGCACAGAAAACAATAGAATCGCAATTGCAATGATGTTTATAGAATTCTATAAAGACGCGCATGTATGTGTGGGTACATGTATACAGAAATTCTTGCAATTCGTGCTAGTTGCCGCAAACTTCCGCTTCTTTAAGGATCTTCATGAAGTTTTCAGCAGTAGATCTGATTGTGCTATAGAATAATCATATATTCTCAAAAACACAATTGAAATAATATTGTGGTTTAAATTTTATTTGATATATGTATATTACTATGTGGTGGTGTTGATATTTGATATGCATATACTATGTAAGTAGGAACTTGTTGTGAAGACTCTAGCTCTTAAAACTTACGAAAATTGCTCCAAAATAGGATTTGGATAATGATTCTTATCGGTAGCAATCGTACTGCGCGGGCACTAGGAGGTCCGACGATCAAAATTTGAAGCTGTTATAGGTTCTGCGATCGACTGGTTCATATATACGGACGGATTCACGGACAGACAGACGGACATGACTAGATCGACTCGGCTTGTGATACTGATCAACAATATATATACTTTATGAAGTCGGAATTGCTTCCTTCTAAGACTAGGGGATACCCTAAACCCTCTTCTAACAACACCAAATGCAGCTCGCGCTACTGCTCGTTTGCTTTAGCAGCAATAAAAATAAAAAAAAACATTAAACAAATTGTTCCCTCGATAGGAGTCGAACTCATAACATTCCACACTACTTTCAATCTCCTCTATTTCACAACCAAACCAACAATTATTTGCTAATCAAAAAAAAAAAAAAAAACAATTAAAGTAACAGCATATACACACAGCACAGAATACAATACAATCGGAATTGCAATGCTGTTGTTAGAATTCAATAACACCGCACATGAATGTGTGTGGTTGTATATATACACGATTTCTTGTCCTTTGCTCTAGCTGCCCCAACTACGTGGGCAGCCGAAACACGTTTTCTTTAATAACTTTTGCTATTCTTTACCGATTTTGATGAAATTTTCAACTGCATCAAAATTGTGGCTTAAATTGGTGGACAATACAAATGGATTTATTTTCATGATTTATAGCTCTGTGATGGAAGCGGGGAGGTGCTATAAAATGAAAGATACTTGATATAGATATACTATTCTAGAAGCATCATGTCAAATTTGGTGACTTTTGGTCTTGTATCTCTCGAGATTTGCTCAAAAAAACACGATTTCGATATCGATTTTGATCGATTATTTTGAAACAGGGCTATCGGAAACAAACTCGTTCTGCGCGGGCACTAAGAGCCTACCTAGCTCTTTTAGGTTCTGAGACCCTTGCGTTCATACAAACCGATGGACGGACTGACATAAAACAAGCACATCGGTAAAACAAATGTATTTAATTGTAATAGTCAATTCACACTGAGCAACATCAAGTACCATACAATGCATACATCTGACAAACAGCCGAATAATCGAAGCACGATAAATCGCAACGAGAGAATCCAAAGGGTACCTGCGACCATTTTGTTAAGCCCTGGGAAAATAAGACTGCTGAGTGGCAGCCGAACGCCGGCCTCGAAAGCCGAACATTCAGTATGAAGCCGCATCTCGCTCAGCGCACAACGCGTTGTGCTTACAGCACAAATACATATGTGCGTATGCATGTGTAGAGTGTGCCTCGCTCCCAATCATTGCTTCGCGCACTTGTGTGCACCTCATTCTCCCTGCATAGCTTCTCAAAAAACCCCGAAATCTACAAACATACATATGTTTGTGTTGTGTGGATGTGCGCCCAAATAGATCACGGCGTCTGTCGCGATCCAGAGATATTTCCTTCAATTTTGTGCCCAGGCATAATGAGAAGAGTCTGATTTATTTTTATTTAATAAAAACTTAAATGACCTAAATGAAATATTTATATTTTATCTTCTAATTTTTCTTTTGTCTGTGGGGAACTATTTTGCTTAAAATAAAACAAAACTAAATCGTATTTCTGAAAGGGTATTTCATCGTCGGCTTGCCGAAGAATTCTAAAAAAAAAACAGAAATTGAAAATGTTCAATTTTTGCGACTTGCTACTTGTGCACACGCACACTCTTTCGAGTGAGCAGTCGTGTGATATTATTAAAGGGTTTGGCCTGTTCATGTGATAAATTGCTAATTTGTATGCTTGTTGTTTGTAAGGGTACCTGAACGTTGGCATGTGTGCATGATAACTTTTTGGGCCGCCCAAGCACGCACACTTACACACTTTTCTATATGGATGGAAGCATTTATGCGATTATGTGCCTGTTGGTTGCCTGCCTGTTCGATGCACATTTGACAAAATTTGAGGTTTTTTGAATTTCTGAATTTCGAGCTCTACACACACACGTGTGTGCGAATGAACAGATCAAGGGTTTGTCGTGAGACAGAGATATTTTTATCAATGGGTGCTTACATTGTTTCTTAGAATTCTTCAACAAGCCGACGATGTATTACCCTTGCTGAAATACAGCTTAGTTTTTTTTATTTAAAGCCCCACAGTAAACCAAAAAATTAGAATATAAAATATAAATATTTCATTTATGTAATTTAAGTTTTTATTAAATAAAAACGAGGAAGAAGGGCTATCTTCGGCACGCCGAAGATTTAATAACCTTGCAGACCCAATCTTTTCATAATGCTCACAGTGCTTTGCCCATATCTAAGAACCACCGGAAAAATAGTTAATGCCGAGTATGGCTAAGATATCTTGAAAAACAAATAATTTTTTCATACAGCAACTTACCTTTAGACCGATCGTTCCTATGGCAGCTATATGATATTGTAGTCCGTTGTTGATATGATTTTTCATATATATGAAGAGCGTAGTAAAACTAATAAATGCCGAGTTTGGTCAAAATATCGTGAAATAGTTCCCCACAGACAAAAGAAAAATTAGAATATAAAATATAAATATTTTATTTAGGTAATTTAAGTTTTTATTAAATAAAAACGAGGAAGAAGGGCTATCTTCGGCACGCCGAAGATTTAATAACCTTGCAGACCCAATCTTTTCATAATGCTCACAGTGCTTTGCCCATATCTAAGAACCACCGGAAAAATAGTTAATTCCGAGTATGGCTAAGATATCTTGAAAAACAAATAATTTTTTCATACAGCAACTTACTTTTAGACCGATCGTTCCTATGGCAGCTATATGATATTGTAGTCCGTTGTTGATATGATTTTCCATTTATATGAAGAGCGTAGTAAAACTAATAAATGCCGAGTTTGGTCAAAATATCGTGAAAAACAAAATAATGTTCCATATAACAACTTAATTTTTGACCGATCGTTCGTATGGTAGCTATATGATATAGTGGTCCGATGATAATAGGATTTTGCATATATATGAGGAGCATAGAAAAACTTATAAGTGCCGAGTTTGGTCAAAATATCTTGATAAACAAAAATGTTTTTCATACAAGAACATACTTTTTGACCGATCGTTCCTATGGCAGCTATATGATATAGTGGTCCGATCCATCTGGTTTCGACGTATGTACTGCGTGCAACAGAAAGAGGGACTACTGCAAAGTTTCAAGTTTTAAAACTGAGAGATTAGTTCGCATAGAAACAGACAGACGGACAGACGGACAGACGGACATGGCTATATCGACTCGGCTGTTGATACTGATCATGAATATATATACTTTATGGGGTCGGAGATGTCTCCTTTTATGCGTTACAAATTTCACGACAAAATTATAATACCCTCTGCAAGGGTATAAAAAAGATCAGATTCTTCTTATTATGCCTGACTGGACGAAGAAATACATGATAGAGCATTTGAATGTGTGTGCCTTTTGCTACCACAGGCACACAATTGACGAGCAAATCTCTGGATTGCGACAAACGCCGTGATCTACCTGTGCGCACATCCACACAACACAAACATATGTATGTATGTTTGTAGGTCTCGGAGTTTTTTAATAATAAGAAAGTATGTTATAACGGCAAAGCCGGAGCAAGTATATTTATTTACAGTCAGATACAAATTAAAACTGAATTGAAGCATTGAGTTGGATTTGAACCCAAAGGCTGGGCGCATAAGCTTTAGCTGCCATATCCGGCAAGCCGGATACGCCAACTCAGTCGCTTGCGACATAGGCAAGTGTCGGGTTACCGCTGCTGGCTAACATACATATACATATATATTAAGATTAGCAATGAGTGAGAGCGAGACACACATATGTTTGTTACGGAACTGTTGGTTTCTCGGTGGGCCGCGCCGGATGGCCCATCGGTTGTCTGCGTGTAGTCCCATCCCTGGCCCGCAGTACGCACAATCGATACCAACAAAGCTACAACGTCTGTAGCAAAACAGACCTACACAAAACTGTTCAAAATGAACCATATAATCGATAACCTCAACCAATAGGAACTTCTAACAAATTAAAAACATTAACAGCTGGAACAACAAAAAAATGTAAACAACAAAGGTGAGACGCTCAATTTAAATTAACAAAAAAACACCATTTATCCACTTTACTCATCCAGATCGGGTCCCGGTTCCGGACCCAGCGTACCCGCGCTGCCTGAGACGATCACCTGACCTCGTCTCCCTCATTTTAGCTACTATATGACCTGCATCAGCCCGTGTCGGCTGTTATGCCCACTCTCGCCATACATTTCATTTTAGCCGGACATTCTCTTCCTTCAATATGTGCGTATAATTGGTTGCGTGTTCTTAAAATTAAGAATTAAAATAATTGCAGCCACTCACAATCTCATGCAAGCGGACCTTTCATTAACTTTACAGGTGCGTTTAATTGTTCGTGTATTCTTAAAATTTTTGACAATTAATATTATTTCTACTGCAGATATCTCTTCAGGCTATCTCCACTCAGCTATTCACGTTATCATGCACGTGGACATATCTTTACCAGGTGCGTATATTTGTTTGCATATTATTTTAATTATGGACAACATGTATTAATTTCAAAAATCACATTTATTTTATAGCCGAACAACACAAAGAAAGGGAAAGACGTCACTGAAAGTTATGGCCAATTGCCGCTGGGAACAACGTTGGAGGACAAATTTATAAATCTTAATTGTATGATTGGCTCCCCCCCCCCCCAAACATTCATACGCAAGTATAACTTCGCTAAAAAAAGGTATGCAATAAAATTTCTTATATATAAAATAGTTGTTATTAAATTAAATCGCTTAATTACTCTTAGCCTACCTAAAAAGCTCTCTGGGTTGCTAAAGGTGACGTAAGTAAATGATTATCTCGTTTATATATGTACATATATATATATATATATATATATATATGTGTACGGATGGCGCGGAATCAAAAACTAACTTTTCCCATTCAGATTCCCCTGGCACTGGCCGTAACCTTTGGGTCGTCTCTTTCGACGCCACCTCGGTAATGTATGTATTCCCTTCTTTTCTTTTAAGTTAAATTTTAGATTACTGAGAAGGCAAAAAAAAACGAACTGATCTTAATTATGTACATACTTCTTACTCTAGAGCAATTCAGATGGGACCTAGAGTTGGACTGCCCCTCGGGCTCACTGGGCCCTGCCTCTAGGCTGGGGGGGTGGCAAACGCTCTTGGAACGGACTTGCTCGGTACTATGGGTGTGGTCTCGCCCGTGTCAGCTTCGTCTCCTGGTCAACTCTCGGTGTCAGCGACGGGGCGAAAAGACGCAGGCAGTCGTCGACGTGCCTTCTAGTGCGGATCCCTCTCGCGTCAATAAGATTGGCCGCGCCACAGATAACGGATTGTGAGGCGGGAGAAACAGCCTGTCGTCCTCTGCGTGGTTCCTTGGCCGGCAATTTGACGGTTATTGATTTATTTTATTTTTATCTTGTTTGATTATCTAGGTCCAGCCACTGATATTTTGAGGCTGGGCTGAGAATTAATTGGGTGAGTTTTTTCTTTCGATTTACGGCCGCCGATTTAAAGAAAATTAATTGTTTTGCTCTTCTCGACACATTTTACAAAATATATATAAATATATATATATGTATACATAATCTTTTGGCCTCTTTTTTTTTGTTTTATATGGCGTGACGTTTTTTATTATAGGTGATTTAATTTCGTACTTTTTTCGGCACCATTGATTTAAAATAAAATGACTGTGCCACTTCTTTTGGCCTTACACAATGTTCATTTGTTTAAATTTAATTTTAATTTTTTCTTTCAAAGGTGCGCTTGCGCACTACACGCTTGTCGTACACGGCTGAACAAATCGAACTCCCTGGCTGTACATTTGGGCAGCACCATCGGTGCCGAATTTCGGAACACGCATAAATTTACGAGGCGGGCAATGTTGCTGCCCATCTACACAGATGATTTTTTTTTAGTTCAAAGGCCGAAATGACGGTCAAGGGCATATCGAAGGGCAGGCGATCCGCTCTCCCTATAATCTCTTTGGGAACGATTCGGGCGGCCAATAGCAATCGCCCCTTTTGGCGCCGTGGATCGCATGCCCGGCGTTGCCACTCTTCATTAAATTGAGCGCCGCTGTGTGCCCGGCTTCACCCCCTATACTCTAACCCTATGACAAAAGATGTCGGCGTGGCCGATAATAAAGAACGCATCCAACTAGGCAAACTATCGATGCTGCCGATAGCGTCAAATGCAACATGTTTTTGGGCTGTAAGAATTTAAAGTCAGTCGCAGCGACGTTATGCGCTGAGCGCGATGCGGCTTCATAGTGAACGTTCGGCGTATGAGGCCGGCGTTCGGCTGCCACTCTCAGCAGTCTTATAACCTCTGTCCATTTACCACATTTCTTACACATTTTTGAAAATGTCACATATTTTGCAAAATGCGGCCTGTACGTTTTCCCATAAGAAAACACATTTTCAAAAATGTGACATTTTTGTAATGTCGCCCCGAACCGTTCGTGTTTATTGCGATGATTTATCGAGTTTCTATCGATATTATGAAAAATGTGAAAGTATCATTACCATAAACAGCTGATATAGCAACGTAGGCAAGCGTTAACTTTAAATTATGATATTGAATTTTAATAATCCCACAGTTTTTAACATTTAAAGATGTCCATTAAATAAGCACCTACTTCGAGTTAGTATGGTTCTACTTTTGAAAGGAAATCCTAGCGGCGCTTAGGTAAATCAAAGCAACTCGATCAATATCCAATATGTGAAATTTGAAAATGTGACAGTTCTTAAGGATGGTGGAAAAAGGCTATTACATCTTCTGTCAAGATGTTGGGTATGGTTTTGCCGTGCCAACATCTTCTCATTTATTTCAACATATCTGAGCGACGTTCCTATCTTACACTGTTCCAATTTTAAGCCAATAGTTTTTAGTACATCCCTAAAAATGCCATTCTCTACGAAAATGTATACAAATGACAAAACTATTTAAAAAGTTTAGTCAAAATATCTGATGAGCGCCCAAGTAAGTAAGAAGACGATATAAAATATCTCAATTAATTTAATTTATGTGTGCAAATTCCCACATATATATGGAGACGTCAGATCAATCTGGGTTCACTGCGGGATAGACTGATAGCACTAACCATACAATGCATAGACTTGTCAAATGTCGTTTTAATCGGATACCGATAAATCGTCAACGAGTGAGCCCCATGGGTGCTCGCGCCCATGTTAGTGTGCCCAGACAAAGTAAGACTGCTGAGAGTGGCAGCCGAACGCCGGCCTCGAAAGCCGAACGTTCAGTATGAAGCCGCATCTCGCTCAGTGCACAACGTCGCTGCGGCTGATGCTATTTCGTAATATATGTATGTTAGTTTCAGCCCAAATACATACATATGTGTGTATGCGTGTGCAGAGTGTGCCTCGCTCTCACTTATTGTTTTGCGCACTTGTGTGCATCTCCTTCTCCCTGCATAGCTTCTCAAAAACCCCGAGATCTACAAACATACATATGTACATATGTTGTGTTGTGTGGATGTGCGCACAAGTAGATCGCGGCGTTTGTCGCGAGCCAGAGATTTCTTCAATTGTGTGCCCTTTGTGCCTGTGGTGGCAAAAGGCACACACATTCAAATGCTCTATCATGTATTTCTTCGTCCAGACAACCATAATGAGAAGATTTTGATATATTTATATTTATTAAAAACTTAAATGACCTAAATGATTTATTTATATATTATATTTTAATATTTTTATTTACTGTGGGGACCAATTTCGCTTAAAATTAAAAATTAACTAAGTCGTATTTCTGCAAGGGTAATTCTTCGTCGACTTGTCGAATAATTTAAGAAAAGACCAAAAATTGAAAATGTTCAATTTTTTCGACTTGCTACTTGTGCACACGCACACCCTTTCGAGTAAGCAGTTGGGTGACATTATTAAAGGGTTTGGCCTGTTCATGTGCAAAACTCCTATTTTCCATGCATGTTGTCAGGGTAAGGGTACCTGAACGTTGGCATAAGTGCATGATAACTCTTTGGGCCTGCCAAGCACACACACTTACACACTTTTCTATATGGATGGAAGCATTTATGCGTTTGTGTGCGTGTTGGTTGCCTGCCTGCCTGCCCGATGCAAATTTGACAATTTTTTTGGCATTTCTGAATTTCGAGCTCTACACACAGACACACACACCCACACAAAAGTATGTGCGAATGAGCCGATCAAGGGTTTGTCGTGAGACAGAGATATTTTCATCAATGGGTGCGTAAATTTGGGCGACGGGCACGGTCTTTGTTTTTTTATGGATGCAGACGCATGCTGCATATTCTGCTCGTTTATTGCCTGCCATAATACCCTTTAACCCAAAATGTTTACAATGTCGAAAAATACATTAAAATATCACTTGCATTTTTTCCATATCAAAGTGCAAACGCGGGACAAGTGCGGTTCACCTGTTTTCATTGACGGCTCACACATTTGTGACTTTTGCGGCCGCAAGCCCACCGCAAGCATCCCAAAAAAACGAAGACCGTGCCCGTCGCCCAAATTTACGCACCCATTGATGAAAATATCTCTGTCTCACGACAAACCCTTGATCGGCTCATTCGCACACATTTTTGTGTGTGTGTGTGTGTCTGTGTGTAGAGCTCGAAATTCAGAAATGCCAAAAACTTCAAATCTTGTTAAATTGCATCGGGCAGGCAGGCAGGCAGGCAACCAACACGCACACAAACGCATAAATGCTTCCATCCATATAGAAAAGTGTGTAAGTGTGTGTGCTTGGCAGGCCCAAAGTGTTATCATGCACTTATGCCAACGTTCAGGTACCCTTACCCTGACAACATGCATGGAAAATAGGAGTTTTGCACATGAACAGGCCAAACCCTTTAATAATGTCACCCAACTGCTTACTCGAAAGGGTGTGCGTGTGCACAAGTAGCAAGTCGAAAAAAATTGAACATTTTCAATTTTTGGTCTTTTCTTAAATTATTCGACAAGTCGACGAAGAATTACCCTTGCAGAAATACGACTTAGTTTATTTGTTAATTTTAAGCGAAATTGGTCCCCACAGTAAATAAAAATATTAAAATATAATATATAAATAAATCATTTAGGTCATTTAAGTTTTTAATAAATATAAATATATCAAAATCTTCTCATTATGGCGGTCTGGACGAAGAAATACATGATAGAGCATTTGAATGTGTGTGCCTTTTGCCACCACAGGCACAAAGGGCACACAATTGAAGAAAAAATCTCTGGCTCGCGACAAACGCCGCGATCTACTTGTGCGCACATCCACACAACACAACATATGTACATATGTATGTTTGTAGATCTCGGGGTTTTTGAGAAGCTATGCAGGGAGAAGGAGATGCACACAAGTGCGCAAAACAATAAGTGAGAGCGAGGCACACTCTGCACACGCATACACACATATGTATGTATTTGGGCTGAAACTAACATACATATATTACGAAATAGCATCAGCCGCAGCGGCGTTGTGCGCTGAGCGAGATGCGGCTTCATACTGAACGTTCGGCTTTCGAGGCCGGCGTTCGGCTGCCACTCTCAGCAGTCTTACTTTGTCTGGGCACACTAAAATGGGCGCGAGCACCCATGGGGCTCACTCGTTGACGATTTATCGGTATCCGATTAAAACGACATTTGACAAGTCTATGCATTGTATGGTTAGTGCTGATAGCCAAACCAAATTAGATAACCTCACCCGGAAATATAAGTAAGTAAGATTTTCGATGCAGTAGAAAATAGATTAATTAAATATATTTCAAACATAACAAACAATAAATTGGTGTATGATCCATACTGCAGTCACGGTGGACAACCATAGTAAGTTGTAATCATAGTGTTTAATAATTTAGTTGATATGCGCATTATATTTTGCAGACATTGCCGAGTACGTCGAAAATGACGTGATTATTTTCAGTAACGACAGCACTGTGGAGCCTCCTCCTGCAAAGTGCTGAAGGAGATAGCGTCCAGCACTGAAAATTTTTAGGCACAGCTGATAAACCTTCTTCGAAATTTAAATAATTATAATATTAATTATTAATTAAGTATTTATATTAAAATACAAAATAGCAATTGTGCCTCTAAATATGCAACAGTTGCTAATTTATTTTTAAAACTCATATTTTTGTGAACAACAGTTTCACATATTCAATAAAATTCATTCGTTCCCCGAAAATTTTCGCAGTATCAATTGACTATAAAGCGTTCACATTCCTTATGCCCAAACACATGTGCTATACCGCGAATGCTTATCAGAAGCTGAGAAGGCTATTCCTCATCTGTGTTTGGCTACATTGCGCCCGTTTAAAGTTGTTATAACCGTTTAACATTGATTGCAAATTAGTCTTCATTATCAAAGCAATTGACAACAATTTTAAAACAAAAAATTAACCAACACAAAAAAAAATAATGGAAATTGAAAAATAAAAAACAATTACCAACTACACTTCGTAAGCCGAAAATTCAGCCGATCAAATGTCGTGCTGTCGACTACTATAGATGCCTAAGCACTGCTTAGGAGTAGTGGTCTAACATGCCTGGCTGCAATTTATGCAGGTGTTTGCATTGAAGACAACAAATCTCTAATATATCTGTAATCAATTGCCAATCAAAAAAACAATAATAATTTTAGTTCGGTAAATTAACACTTAAACCTTTTTAATGCAGCCTTAAAAGAAAAGGTTTTAAAGAACTTTTATTAATTTCTTATCACAAACATACAATATTAAAGTTATGTTTAAATTAATAATTATGTGCTATTAATGGGTTGCTTAATAAATTGGATTATTTCTGCAGACGTGATCAGATATTTTTTGGGAGCTTTGCTAATTGTGGGCACGCAGATCATAATTGAATAGGGTATACCCTATACACGAGTGTCTAACACCATCAGACATGTCGTTATTTCGCTATTTCAGTTGTGTTTGTATACGAGTCCCCCCAATTGACTGTTATTCTTAATTTGAATTATGTGTACATGAAGATATACGCTGGCAACAACGCCACCACCTCTCCGAATGTGCCTGAAACCACTAACTACACAATGCATAGACATGTCAAACAGCGGATTAATCGGATACCGATAAATCGTCAACGACTGAGCCCCATGGGTGTCCGCGACCGTTTTAGTGTGCCCAGACAAAGTAAGACTGCTGAGAGTGGCAGCCGAACGCCGGCCTCGAAAGCCGAACGTTCAGTATGAAGCCGCATCTCGCTCAGCGCACAACGTCGCTGCGGCTGATGCTATTTCGTAATATATGTATTTTAGTTTCAGCCCAAATACATACATACATATGTACATAGTTAGTGCTGAAACCAAGGGACCTTACTCGCTTTTATTGAAAAAGAAAATGTATCAGGATTTGTGTAAATATAACAAATCGATAATTGGCTTCACTGATTCCATTGCAAACAAAAGCTGAATTGATCCTATCGATACTAACGAACGTTCCTTGACATCTCTAACAACAACCAACTACATGACAAAATATCTTAGTTTTTCAACTATTTTGTAAAATGTTTAAACAAGCTTTTAAGCATTATAAAAAAAAAGAACAATTGCCTGACCTACAAGATGTAATTGACTTCGACATTTATGAAGCAAACAATTCCTCTTATAGTTGGTGTAATGTAAGTAGATAAATGATTTGTATATCATGTCCACAAAAATGTACATACATATATAGAGAGGTGGTTAAAAGTATTAACACAACGTTTGTTTTTTTGAGCATTCAACTCTAATTGCTCATTGCTGCAGCTTTTGTATTCAGATACCAACATAACGGTTATTTTCGTGTTTCTACATCTATGCAGAATCAAATGAAAAAAATTGGAAATGATAACTGTTCCAAGACCTAAAATAGATGCATTTGAACTCATGCCTATCAGTTGTCAAAAGTATTTACACACATTTTCTTTGCGTCAAAACTATTTACACACAGTTTCTTTTATTGATTTTTGTGTTTTATATTCAATTTAAACAAAATAATTTATAAACCTATAATTAAATCGACTAATATCTAATTCGCGCCTTTGGCATCAATGACTGCTTGAAGTCTTGCTGGTTTAATTTGGACCAAATTTCCTTAATTTCGTCTATAGTTTCGTCGCGCCGCCGATCTCTGTCCTCGGTCCTCTGACTCTTAACGGAAGCCCATACATTTTCGATAATGTGATCGGGGCTTTGTGGTGGCCAGGGAAGTACCGCCTGATTTAGGTCTTTCAAAAACTTGGCTGGGGCTCGACCCTTGTGGCATGGAGCATTATCCTGCTGTATGATCCTGCCATACGTAGAGAATAGTCTATTTGCCGAGGTGAATGCGTGATCATTTAAGATATGGAGGTATCCAGTTTGATGTAGTTTACCCTCTATCGGTACCAAGTCTCCAAATCCATAATAGCTGAAACAGCCCCAGAACATCACTGTGCGACCACCAAACCTGTTGATTGGCTGGACTGCTTTGCCCTCTAGTTTTTTTGGCAGATGCATAAATTGCTTGTTAAAAGATCCCTGAAACTGAAACGCAACTTTATCTGTCCATAAAACATCAAACCAGAACTCGAGAGGCTTCTCTATGTACTCCAAGGCAAATGCGAGACATTTTTCCTTGTTTGTTGGGGTAATGTCAACTACTTTACGAACAACTTAGGTGTTAATGTCAACTTCCTTCAATCTGCGACGCAGTGTACTATCGGTAATATGTTTTCCAGTTTACATTTTCGAAGCTGCGGCAATTTAAACAGGACTTATAGTGGGATTAGTTAGTACACCTCCTATTATGTGTCTGCATTCACTTGGGTCCAACACATGTTTTTGGCCAGTTCTTTTTTTATTTTCCAAATTTTTCGAGGGTGTCCTTTTTATCTAAATTGTTGTACCCAGTTTTTCGCTATGTTTTGTACAACCCAGCCAACTCAGATGCAGAAGTACCAGTTTTAAATTTAGGTACAATGTCCGCTCGATACTCAAATGATAGTTCCTTTGTTTTTGCCATTTTATTCATTAAATGCTTCAATTTATCTATTAACTTAACTGTTAACAGTTAGCTTAACTTCCAATTAAGAGATCAACACAAACTAGAACTTCACTTACTCAATGCAAACCAAAGACTAATCTCGAATTTGCAGTGTGTAAATAATTTTGACGCAAACAAAATGTGTGTAAATACTTTTGAGTACTGATAGGCATCAGTTCAAATGCATCTATTTTAAGTCTTGGAATAGTTATCATTTCCACTTTTTTTCTTTCATTTGATTCTGCATGGATGTAAAAACACGACAATAACCGTTATGTTGGTATATGCATACAAAAGCTGCAGCAATAAGCAATTAAAGTTGAATGCTCAAAAAAATGCACATTGTGTTAATACTTTTGACCACCTCTGCATGTATACAGTTGTCAAGTTTGCAATACGAAAAACCTCAGACATATTCATTTTTGACTTAGACTTTACCGACTTAAACTAGTTTTTCTTAATTTTTTTTTGCATGTAATTATTTTTCTAAGTATTCTTCACATATAAATTAAGGAATTTTTTCCTTAAGGTCTTTAAAAAAAAGTAACCGTTTATTGGTTGTGCTGCTTAAGAACTAATTTACAATGATAAGTACAAATTATATTAAAGCTAAAGCTCCGCTGCTGCTGTCGCTTCTGTAAGCTTTGTTGTTGTCGTCGTTTCCGTTGTAGCTTAGCTAAGTTGTCCTATTTCATGGTGCGCTCCCACGGATGGGCTGACGCAGCGCACGTGGCAAAGGTGCATGCATTGGGGCCGTACTAACATGGGCGCGTGTGCATGCTTTTTTTGGTCAACTTCGTCATTAACTCCTCCCCCTTTAAACGCATACGTTCTCGGATGCGATGTAAAATTTGATTTGTAACTACGCTCGCTTCTGCAGCTGGTTCTGCTTCCACAACTTCCCTGGTTATCTGCTGTGTTGAAGCAAAGATCTTTCGTCTCATTGAGTACGCGATGATTCCGATCATTAACATCAATATTCTAGATAGCGTAAAATTGATTGTTGTTGTAACGTTGTTGTAGCTCTTCAGGGTTTCGAGCTTCAAGGTGTTGTTGATGTTAACTTCCTTTAGCATCTGCAGTGAGAGTACCTCGTCGACTCTGTTTTTGCTGCAATTATTTGAAATAGGGGTGGTGTGGCTTCTGCGAAGACTACCTCATTTGCTTTATACACCTCATCTTCCATTGCAACGGTCGAGTTTTGGAACTGAATTAGAAATGTTCCCCTGAGATTCTCTGCTTTCCGTCAAAGTTATTGAGTAGTATTGTTCCTCTGAATAGTTCTTCATAGTGCGGTACATGTTGGCTATTGATCGTTTTGCAATTCGGAGCTTGGCTTTTCAGAAGTGGGGTTGTGCATGTATCGTTATTTAAGTCTATTAGATTATTCTTATTACAAATGATCTTATCGTTATGAGATTCGCAAGAGTCTCTTAATGGATACATATTTCGTTTGCAATTAAAGGTATATTAATTACTAGCGGGTATAACCCGGCCGTGGAATTTCCCAAATAGCTGAAACACGTATTCAATACATTCTTATGTAGAGCTTTGAAAATAAGTTTGAAGCAAATCGGACACAACTTAAAACTTTGCCCAAAAAATCTTTAAATCGCATTCCCCCCGAAGAAGTTTGAATTCTGCGAAAAGTATGAAACACGTATCAAATGATTTTTCTTATAGATCTCTGGAAATGAACTTAGCGCGAAACGTCACCCACCAAATCTTTGACCTCCATTTCCACCAAGGAGGAACGGATTTTTCGAAAAGTGTGAAACACCCCTTAAATGAATTTGAACAAAGATCTTTGAAAATAAGTGTGGGGCCGATCGGATGGTAAACAAAAAACTTTCATACAACCGTTTTCCGCCAATTTACCACTGTTACGGGTGGAATTTTCCAAATCGCTGAAATACGTAGTTATTAAGTTCTTATGTAGAGCTTTGAAAATAAGTTTGAAGCAAATCGGACACAACTTAAAACTTCGCCCAAAAAATCTTTAAATCGCATTCCCCCCGAAAAAGTTTGAATTCTGCGAAAAGTGTGAAACACGTATCAAATGATTTTTCTTATAGATCTCTGGAAATGAACTTAGCGCGAAACGTCACCCACCAAATCTTTGACCTCCATTTCCACCAAGGAGGAACGGATTTTCCTAAAAGTGTGAAACACCCCTCAAATGAATTTGAACAAAGATCTTTGAAAATAAGTTTGAGGCCGATCGGATGGTAAACAAAAAAGTTACATACAAACGTTTTTCGCGATTTTTCCACACTTGCGGGTGGAATTTCCCGAAACCCCGTCTTAACGTGCACCTACATCATATAAGGTAACTACAGTGAAAATTTCAGCTTCCGAGCTCTTACGGTTTGGGCTGTGCGTTGATCACCAATCAGTCAGTCAGTCAGGACAAACAGTTTTATATATAGAGATGTATAGCAGGCTTTTGCCATTTGTTGCTATCTTTATTTGAACAAATTCTAATAGTTCTGCATTAGGTATTTATATTATTTTTATGGACTTTTCTGCCGGTTTTTGCAGTAATGGTAGTGTTCCCGTTTTGGGTGTGAGTTTTGAACCTAGTCTGTTGTCTATTTTTACGTAAATGGTATTTTCAATGTTATAGTTCTTTAATTGTTTCTTTTTCATAATGTGGTAATTTAGATCTTTTTCTTGTTTCTTTATAATTTTTTCTCTTATCTTTTCTTTTCTTCTAATTATTTTCTTTCTTTTTCTCTAATTCTATTTGTTGGGGATCAATTATATTTTGATTGCCAAAATATCTATTAGTTTTTCTTTTACTGTGGAGTGTACGGATTAATTATACAGTTGAACTGCTTTGAAGATTAGATCTCCGAAATTTACGATACCCTCGTCTTTTTTTATACAACACATGATTATAATTAGTGTTGAATGGAATCGCTCAACCTGACCGTTACTGGTAGATGTGTATGGCGGCGTCGTATAGACTGTTGCCTTTAGCTGGTCTTGCAGCAGAAATTTAATGGATGATGCGTTCAAAGATTTTTCGTTATACGTGACAACTAATTTCGGCATGCTGAATGCTATCTTGATTTCGCGTAAGGGGTGTTTGAAATTTTCAGCTGCCTTTGATTAAGGTATTTTAACTTGAGCGTGTTTTGAAAATTTGTCAAAGGCAGTGAATGCTAGATTCTTCTGTGTTATGAACAAGTCGATATGGATTATTTGACCTGGGTACGAAGGTATTCGTGTTTGGATTTTTCCACATGGTGGTCTTCTATCGTATTTGGTTTCTTTGCATGTTTCGCATGCTTTTGCAAGTGCTTCTGTTTTCTTTTAACTTAAGATCTGTATCTTGTTTTCTATGGGGTTCCTATGTGCTCTGCTGGGCTCTTTCGTCAAAATGTTGTTCTTTTCGTTTTCGTCTGTGACGTCTTCTTCTTGTTTTTGCGTATATCGGGCTTAATAAGAGCTGAAGTGTAAAGGGAATATATTTTGTATCTTATCCATAATCGCTTCTGAGGTGCACAACCCGTTGACAATTTTTGGGTCAAGTCGTTTCTTTAAAAATTTCTATTAGATTTTTTTCTGAATATATTTTTTTAATTATATGTCTATGGTAAAATGGAAAAGGTATGCTAAACATCTGCTACAACATAAGATATTCCTGGTTTATACCTGAGCTCGTGGTTGAACTCTTCGAGGTAACTCTTCCACCTGTTGAGTTTACCATTATGATTTTTGTTACCAAGAGCAAAGGTCAAAGGCTGGTGGTCAGTAAATATGACTACTTTAGCGGTACCGTATAGGTACATCCGCAAGCTCTGGAGAGCCCATCTATTGCCAGCATTTCTTTTTCGTTTGCGGCATAATTTTTTTTGGCTTTCGACAGAGTACGGGAATAGAAAGTAATCGGTCTGCCGTTCTGCTCGAGTACTGCTCCAATAGCGAAGTTCGAAGCATCGGTTGTCAATTGGAATTCTTTACCAAAGTCGGGGTATTCTAGTATTATGTCTTAGGAGGCAAGTGTTCGTTTAATCTTGTCAAACGAGTCTAACGCTTCATTATCCAGAGTGATTTTTATTCTACCTGAGATGTTATTTGAAGATCTACCGTTTTCTCCTCGAGAAGGGTAGTAAGGGGCTTTGCTATTTTGGCGTAGTCCCGTATGAATCTGCAATAATAGCTCGATAAACCCAGAAGTCTTTCATAGTATTAGGTACAGGGAATTTAATGCCATTTTTTGAAATAGTGAAGCCCAAGAAATCGACTTCCGTCTTAAAGAATTCGCATTTATAAATTTGGATTTTCATGTCGGAAAGGAAGGGGATTTCTTTAGACCGAAGGCGAAAGCCGTTTTCTCAATATCCCTTTCTTTGAGTGGGATTTGATGGAAACCGCTCTCTAAATCGATGACTGAGAAATACTTATTTTCGCCCAATTGTGCGATTATTTCTCCGATTTCGGGTATTGGGTATCGATCTGAAACTGTTACGTCATTCAATTTTCTATAATCGATAACAATTCTGTAGTTTTTTTCCCCAGCGCATCACACTTTTTTGGTACCACCCATATGGGTGCATTGTATGGTGACCGTGAAGGTCTGATAATGCCGTCTCTCTGTAAATTTTGTATCTCTTTTTCTATTTCTGCTTTTAATGATGCGGGGTAAGGGTAAGGGTTACAATATACTGAGGTATCCGACGTAGTTCTTATTTCACCCGCTACCTTAGTAGTTTATGTAAGTTTCATGTCAGGGTCGGCGAATACTTCCGCGTGGGTTTCCGTCAGTTGATCGATATATTGTTTCTGAGTTTCGGACTGGTGGTCTGTTCTAATTCTGATATTGTTAACTGCCTGTGTCTCTAGTTGCTTTAGGTTTATTCTGTAATTTCCATTTATTATTAGTACGTCGTTCCGTACGTCTATGACAGCGTTAACCCAGAATGCCATGGAAAGTTTTGAGTGTTGGTAGAAGGAAGAATTTAATAGGAACGTCTTTTAACCCAAAAAGTTTGAGACGAGTATGATAGGTAACTTTCGTTTGCCCATCAACGGAATTAGCAAAGAAGGGTTGTTCGTTGAGTTTGGGGTTCTGAACTAAATCGGACTGAATATAGTTTTGATTGGATCCTGTGTCAATTAAAAATCTAAGTGTCATGCAGTTCCCCGCTTTGCACTGAAAGTATGACAACGAGGAACTATTTAGTCTAAAAAATAGACGTCTGAGGCATCTGCCGATACGGGCATGTATTCTTGCTCATTGTTCTCTTGATATTGACTAGGCAGTTCTGCAACTCCCTCTTGTTCTATAGTTTCGAAGTATCCCTGTTCCTCCACACCGATTCGTCGGCTTCATAATGCCGGTAGCAATGTGAAATTGCCTTTGGAATTTCTGAGGGGGTCCTGAGTAGGCTGCGGAAGGTGGTCGTTTTCCTGCTAGATCATTATTCTAAGGTTTGTTCATATAATTTATATGTTTGGACCTAATAGACTCGGCTCGGCTCGGGTGTTTGAGCCGGTGGGCGCGGTGGCGCCGGGAAGTTCTGCCTATGAGGTGCGGCCTGTTGTGGTACACCATATTGTTGCTGCATGGGATGGTGAACCTGATATTGGTACATTGGAGCAGGCTATGTGCCTTGAGTTTGATAGTTTGCGTTCGATCGGACTTGCGGTGTATAGTACAACCTGGGGTCAAAGTTCTTTGCTTGACCAACCATGTTATTTAACACTGCTCTTTGCCCTAGGTGTTTCGTTACTATTTGATTTGGGACTTGTCTATGTTATAAGGGTGGAGCCTGCTGTTTATATTTCGGAATGAATGCGTTCCTATGTTCCTGATTTTCTACTAATCCACACGAATGAAGTGCGTGGCTCAAGTCTCTCCAAGGCTTTATCCCTATAATTTTTGGTTAAAGCTCTTACGGTTTCCGCTGATTCTTCTTGAGAGCTTTGGGGGTCTACGAAACCAAACTTTATTGCGCTCCTTGACAATTCATTCTTAAGAATGTCCAAGTAAAATTCTTTCGTCATCACATCATTGAAAATGCGCAGCTCACTAACACCTTTCGAGGATACGCAACCCCACGCCATTACAGAAAGCTAGCCAACCTTTACTGTTGGTATTATATTTTTTTGTTCCACATCTGTATTGGGCTTTCTCCAAACTTTGCTAGGTCCGTCATGACAGTCTAACATTATTTTTGTCTCGTCACAAAAAAAAAAAAACATCCCAGTAATCCACTGGCTTGTTGACATTGGCAATAGAAAAATTCATCCGTCTGAATATTTACTGCAGACAATAATGGATTCTGTCTGGCTAATAGCGAGGATTACTTATGGATTTTTAAAACTTTACGAACTGTCTCGTGGCTCACTGGCTTCTTGCAATCATTTTTTAAGTCCGATGCCAACTGTTTTTTCGTTTTTAGGATTATCGATGATGTTTTGAAATTTTTGAATGATCGCGTCTAGTAAGCTTCGGTGCTCTTCCCCAGGAGTCCTTTTATTCCAACCTCTTTTCTTTTTCGGCGCGTTTAATAATATTATAAACAAGTTTTAAACAAGGGAACATTTCAGCTAATTTCTTAGCAGATTTCCCCTTGTAGTGGTTACCTTTTGTTTTGAATTTTGTTATTTTTGTGCCTTGTATTTATGAGGAATACTTAGAGTAATAATTATATGAAAAAAAAATAGATAAGAAAAAATAGTTTTAGTCGGTAAAGTATAAGTTTAAAAATTAATTTGTGCGATGTTTTCTATTTTGCAAAGAATTACAAGACAAACTGTATTTTGTCGAACACAACTTTTGATTATTGACAATATAAACACTAAGATGAGTAACGCCATACAACAACGTGATACCGTACAGCTTTATTTTCACAAATAGGAGAACGAAATGAAAATCGGAACCCTTGCGCTCTCACAGCTCAAATAGTGAAAACGTTAATAAAAATAATCTCTACGCCTCGGCTATCCGGCCGTGCAAACTATTATGTCTGCATGTAGGTAAAAATACATCCACCAAAGCATATTTGTATATGCAGCGACTACGATTTATCCCAAATTTGTATTCATTTGTGTATGTGTAGTCGATGCTAATACTTATGTTATTTTTTTAACAAATTTTACAAATAACAGTTTTAGAACAACCATATCTGAGCCTCTTTGACCCTACTCATAACCGGCTGGTAGCATGACAGCCAGAGCGCAAAAACATCCCTATTTTAAAAAAATTAAAACATATGTTTTAACAAATAAATTTTATTTATTATTGTAATTAAATCTATTCGGTTATATTAGTTGGCAAATAATTATAATATAATTGTTAATTAAGTATGAAGAAATAAACTAAATATTAGAATATCGGTAGAACGAACTCGTAAACAACCATTGGCTTAGACAAGAACTACTCACTAGCATACACTGCGCGAAAATAAAAGTAAAATCAAGAAGGATATTTTCTGAATATAGCGGTCTAATGTATTTGTGCAAATGTATGCAGTGTACCAAAAATGTCTTCGTACAGTGACTAAAAAATTCCTTGGTAACGAAAATAACTAAATTGCAGAAAAGCAAACAAAAAATGCTTTAATGCAGTTCTCTTTATCTATTAATTGACGTACATATTTAAAATTAGCCGACGTTCCTCAATGCTCAAATATTTTCTTGGCATTTTAAAGCACTATCTAAACACGTATTAAACAAATTTATAAAAAATTCTCAGAAACTTGTTTCCAAGATTTGCCAAAAATGCCTATGTATACATTCGAAAACTACCGTTAGCCTTTTTGTATTTCGTATGCAGCTTAAATGCTAGAATAGTATGGTGTACGAAAACTTTATTGGAGCCAAAAAGGTGCCTTTGTTTTTGTTTTTTCTTTATAACTTTTATATTATTAAACATTGGACCTTTTTTTGTTAAATAAAGTTAATTAATAGATAAAGAAACTACACTTAAACTTCTTTTGTCGCTCTTCTGCACGTTAGTTATTTTCATTACCAAAGAATATTTTAGTCGCTGTACGAAGACATTATTGGTACACTGTATAACAGGCAGAAGGAAGCATCTCCGACGCCATTAAGTATACATATATATTTTTAATCCGCATCAATAGCCAAGTCGATTAAGCCACGTCCGTCTGACTGTCCGCATGTATAAACGCAAGGATCTCAGAACCTATAAAAATAGAGAATTGAAATTTGGAATATATGTGCTCCTAGTTCCCGCGCAGTACGAGTTTTTTTTCCGATAATCGATTACTTGCCCCGCTTCACTAGTCGCAGAGCTTGCTGGAATGCAAAGTAATTGCTTGGCTAATAACTGCAGGAGTTTTACAATATTCGATTTTTTTCAAAATGTAAGACAAGAAAGGTTGGCATCAGTAGATGCATAATATTTTTCTATCTCAAAATATATTTCATTTTTACTCTCTAATTTTAGTTTTTTCGATTAGTTTGTGCCGATGACATCGGAAAAGCTGTTTCTACGATTTTTAGGCGAATTTATGCAAACCATAACCATTGATTAAGAATAATACCTGTATGTGAATATAGTATATTTGTTCACCTTGTATAACGTATTCGATGCATTGAACTACCTTTAAAACAAATGGGTTCCCAAAATATATGTTCAAATTAATTTAATCTGGGTTGATAATTGGGTACTATTTAATTATAGTATACCAGATTTTAAACGAGCGATCAATGCTTCATGTAAGAACTTACCCTACAGATAGCTTAACTCTTCCCAGCAGCCCATGGCCCTTTGCAGTGCCCATGACAGAAAGCTCAATGTACCTTATGCCCTTCCATGTAGCGGTCACTCAGCTTTGGTATGTGGGTATCAGATTACGCTTTGCTTATTCATGCATCTTAATTTTGGTGTGTCATTGAAATGATAAAAAAAAGTGCGAGGTTCTAGTCGGGAGCTCCCGACTAGGGGATACCCTGAACCCTCTTATTCCAATTAATAGTAATTAAGATAAATTAAAAAAAAAGTTCCTTGGCAGGGTTCGAACTCGCAACTGACCGCGTTACTTGCCGCCACCTCTACTCAACAGCCACACCAATTATTCAGTCTTAATGAGGGAAAAACGAATTGAAATAGCACCACAGAAAACAATACAATCGCAATTGCAATGCTGTTGATAGAATTCAAAGCAGATGCGCATGAATGTGTGTGTATACAGTAATTTTTGGAATTTGCGCTTGCTTTCCCAAACTCGTGGCCAGTCAAAACATGTTTTCTTTAATAACCGGTGAAATTTTCTACAATACATTATTGTACTAGAGAATATTCGTGTATTATTAAAAAGTCAATTGCATTGGTGGGCAGCATAAATTGGTATTTTTACTTGATTTATAGCTATGAGGTAGTAGCGGGGAGGTGGTGATAGCTAAAAAGGGAAAGATACCATTCGAGAATCTACATGTCAAGTTTGGTGACTCTAGCTCTAATTATTCGCCATTCGCCAATTGCTGCAGAAACAGGATTTCGATATGGATTTGTATCGATTTCTTAGAAACGGGACAAGTTATCGTATATGTGAAACAAACTAGATCTGCGTACTAGGAGGGCCTACAGCTAAAATTTCAAATCTCTAGCTCATATAGGTTCTTAAATCCTTGCGTTTATACATACGGACAGACAGACAGACGGACCTGGCTAGATCGACTCGGCTGTTGATGCTGATGAAGAATAAACATACTTTATGGGGTCTAAGATGCTTCCTTGTGCTTGTTACATACATTTGCACAAAAACATTATACCCTTTTTACCCATTTTTAATGGGTTGAGGGTATAAAACTTGTTTTGCGCTAATAAACTGCACATATACACTTAAATACGTACGTATTAATTTATGTTGTTGATACAATATCGTAACTTGTCAAGGAAAAGTCAAGCCGGCAAAATATTTCCTATAGTTCGGCTTTACCGGTGTTCCTTTTGTGTTCCATATTGCTGCCCCTTAGCAGTGGGTATTGTTCCCATGTAAGTTGCCCTAGCGATTTATCTGGTGACAAAGGTTTTATAAGTTAAATTATTCAATGGTTCAACTTAGATTTATTTATGTACTAGTACTTGGTACTCCTGTGTTATTCCACATATGTTTAATTCCGTTTTTCTTGCCTACCTGATTAAAAATGCTGATCACTGTTATTGCGAACAGGATTCCCAAAGACTTCAGACCAACCTTCCAGCTTCTTAACTAGTTTTAAATTTGGTCGGGTACGAAGTCATAAACTTCATAAAGCCATTTACCAGAGTGAAAATGTATTTACACTGTTTGGTCGTCAATTCCATTGTCTTAAAGTTGTGGACGTTTATTATCTGTAGCTCGTATCTGGTAAGTATCCTTTAATAAATTTGCAGAAAAAAATCGTTAGCCGTAATGATTGAATAACTTTTACACTGCGGCTCTGAAAACTCACTTATGATAAAAATTTTTTGGCCGAATATAGCACATCCATTTTATTTTATCCGGTACTCAATTGCTTTGAGAAAATCGTGTTTCATAATATCAAGACATGTGTCCGCTCTTGATGTGTGTATGATTTTCATCCAAGATATCTTCGTTCAAACAATTTTAAAGCATGTGGCTAAAAAAAAAATTACTAACGATTTACTTAATCCAAGGGTCGTTCTGTTACATATGAAAATACGTTCTTTTAGCCATTTTTAAAATCAGTAACTGAAAAATCTCGCTTTCTGTAATTTCCCCACTACGTTATCATCCGGTACCGAGAAAAATGCTTGAGAATCATCTTTTTGAGCCGGCGGTAGTCAACGCAAACGTGATTGCTCACATGCTTCTTCCTTACCACCACCAAACGGCTAGCCAAATTTAATAACGAACGCTGAATCATGCCTGCGTCAAGACACTTATTGATTTCCTGCTTAATTTCTTGCGCCTTCTTCTTACTGCTTGTCGAATGCTGAAATGGCATTATGTTTATTTTTGGCATCGGATTGTGATTTTAGATTAACGTCTGCCGTTAATTTTTAAACTGTGAAGTATTTTATTGCAATTTGGGAGGGAGCGAAAAATCGTAGCCGACTGCTGTCGTAAAGGTGGAATTGTATATAAAATCATATTCCAGCAAAGCATCGCACCTGATGGCGTCATTGACCCGACCAAGAACTTGTGAATCACATGCACATCGTCGATATCTGCTTCAGATTGTCAAGTGTTTTGCTTCGCACACTAACGCTCCTTAAGCGATGTGCATACTTACGTTCTTCCCTTTACTTCATATACGAGCTATACTATTTTTTTTCAGCCCTGCACACTTTGTCTTCTTTAAATGCCTTAATCAACTGGTCTTACGGTGTGTTCTACTCATACACTGTCGTTAATGCAAAGAACAAAGCTGCCATCTGCTCCTGCTCACTTGGATGGTGTGAATGTTTTACGATATTATATCAATGAGCTCCTGTAGTATCATGTAATTTTCGTCTACAATAAATGCACTCGTTGCAGTGTTTACGTTCATTTCATTGGCAATAGCTCTCTGAATCCCATGCTTGCGGATGACGACGTCTGCTGGACTACACGATATATCTGGTAACTTTTGTAAAACAACGTTGAATGATTTTACTTGAAGTGATTTTACAGACTGATTTATTCGTAGTCAATCAAAATTAAATTAAAATTAAGCAAGGCGGCTCGAGGTCAATGTTGATATAACAACAAACTGAGTGTGAACAACAGCCGAGCTAATATAGCCATATCCGTTTGTCTGTTTCTATGAAAACTAGAGCCTCAGTTTTATAGCTTCCTTCTTGGAACGTCGCATACATAGGTATGCCTTTCCGTTGCAAACATATGTCAGAACCGCCCGGATTGTACCACTATACTGAACTGCTACCATAGGAACAATCGGTCGAAAAATAGTCTTCCTAAAAAAACTTGTTTGTTTGCTAAGACTAAGCCCGTTGACCAAACCTGGCATTTGCTAGCTTATTATACATATATTAGACAAATCTAATCGATATCGCAGTACTATATTATATATCACATGGCAGCATTACCGCCAATACTGTGGCTGATTCGTCCGCTGATGCAACCGCTGATGCCCATATCGGTGCAGCATAGAGCAGCATGGAGGCTACAACTCTCGTTAGAAGTGGACGTCCTCCTATGTTGGATAGCATCCTCGAAAGGGTCGCCTGCATTTTGGCTGCTTTCTGGCTAATATAATATACTTGAAGTCGAAAGCTAAGCCTGTTGTCCAACATGACCCCCAGATACTTGATGGAAGCCTATGACTAGATACGAAAGTTGTCTACCTAGAATCTAACAAAATCAACTATTTTGCGGCTTGTGCCTCTGTTTCACGCATCCAGCTGGCCACGTTCCTTATGGCCGCATTTGTTTTCGCTTCTACTTCATTTATCTCTTTGCTTACCACTACGTGAGCCAGATCATCTGCGAATGATTCTGCATCCCTGTGGATTCCATACATATAGAAAATTTTGTAAGTGTGCGTGCTTGGCCAGCCTAAGAAGATTTAATGCTCACATGCCAACGTTCAGGTACCTTTACCAACAACAAGGATGGAAAATATAATTTTTGCACATAGTGTTTATATTGTCTTTGGTTTGACCGTCTAAGATGAGTAACGCCATACAACAAAATGCTACTATGCAGCTTGCTTTTTTGATATATTGAATGTATGAAAAATAGAATGTACTCTGAGCTTTGGCTCTATGAGAGCCGTGCAAGCAATTATGTTTGTGTTAGTTTAGTATACATACATAACAGCATATTTGAATGTGTTGTTATTCACAGATCTGGCTTTAGCTGGCAAAGAAATAAATTTTGTTAGTTTTCTAGAGCTGATCATGCACCTATCCCAAATTTGTATTCCGTAGAAAATCTGTTTTTTAAAGTCGTCGCAAATATTTATATAATTTCTTTAAATTAAGTGATTATTTATTTATTTTTATTTTTATTTTATTTAAAAATAAAAGAGTGCCAAAAAATACAAATAGGGTAAATTAAATACGTCGGTAGCTAGATCGACCGGCGGAGTAAAAAATAATTTAAACAAAAAAAATTGATATAATGAATCTTTGGAAACACAAAATTTGCGCTCTCAATTCATTTATTTTATTTCTTAAAAATAATAATAATTTAATTTTAAGAAATTATATTCATTCATATGTGAATACAAATTTGGGAAAGATGCATGATCAGCGCTAGAAAACTAACAAAATTAATTTCTTTACAGGCCAAAGCCAAGGCAGTGAATAACAACACATATACATATACATATTTTGATGTAGTTATGCATGCATAATTCACACATACAAACATAGGTGCTTGAACGCCATTGGCTGAACAAGAACTTCTCTCGAGCATACACTGTCCAAAAACAAAAGTGAAATAAATCTATGTGTGATATTTTCTTAACATAGTTATTGCACAAGTTGCGCCTTGTAAAAAAATTATTTTATTCTTAAATGTTCCTGCATAATTTATAGTTAGTATCTAGGGTAATGTATCATTTAAATAAAGCATGAATTTCATGGATAAAGCAAAAGTACTTTGCGTCGATTGTAAGTTCAAGACTTTTCGCTCGATGTACTTCGAAATCGAAGCGACGCAAAGCACCATCGACCAGCTTTCCTGAAGGAAGGCTGGCAACTTCGTTGCTGGTGTCAGCGCATCAGCAAACCGCGACTTCGGCACTCGTTCGTCTGAACGAACAGCCGTCGGCAGGCATGTCGTGCGAAAACGCAAACGCCAGATGAAACGCCAGGCATGAAATTTTTCGTCGAATGCAAGTGTATGGGCGTTACTCTTCTTAGTGTTTATATTGTCTTTGACCAAACCCTTTAATAATTTCACAAAACTGCTCACTCGAAAGAGAAGACATACTCTAAGTTCTCTCATTGATAGCATATCACCGAAATAAATGTTTGTATGTGTGTGCGTGTGCACAAGAAGCAAGGCACATTTTTGATATTCAGGATTTTTCACCAAACCGACGATTAATTACCCTTGCAGAAATACGACTGGAAATCTTTTTATACCCTGAACCCATTAAAAATGGTTAAAAAGGGTATAATGTATTTATGCATCTCCGATCCCATAAAGTATATATATTCTTAATCAGCATCAATAGCGTGCTCGATCGAGTAATGTCCGTCTGTCCATCCGTCCGTCCGACCGTCTGTCCGTCCGTCCGTCTGTCCGTATGAAGGAACGCAAGGATCTCAGAACCTATAAGAGCTAGAGACTTGAAATAATAGCTGCAGGTCCTCCTAGTGCCCGCACAGATCGAGTTTGTTTCCGATATTCGATAACTTGCCCCGTTTCCAAGTAATCAAAACAAATCGATGTAGAAATCCTGTTTCTTGAACAATTTTGGTTAATAATTAGAGTCACCAAACTTGACATGTAGCTTCTAGAATAGTATATATATATCAAGTATCTTTCATTTTATACCTATTGCCACCTCCCCGCTACCACCTCAAAGCTATAAATCAAGTTAATTATCCAACTTGCATTGCCCATGAATTAAAGCCACAATTTATATTAAATTGAGAATACACAAATATTCTTTATTCTATTCTACAATAAGATGTACTGTCGAAAATTTCATTAAGATCGGTTAAGAAACACAAAAGTTATTTTGTACGTGTTAGCAATATATCTGCTGCGCAAATTCCAAGAATTGCTGTATACATGTACACACACACATTAATGCGTGTTTGCTTTGAATTCTATCAACAGCATTGCAATTGCGATTGTATTTTTTTCTATGCTGCTATTTTATAAAGCTCAATTATTGGTGGGGCCCTTGAGTAGAGGCAGCGGGAAGTGGTGCGGTTAGTTGCGAGTTCGAGCCCTGCTAAGGGAACAATTTTTTTCAGAGTAAAGAGTAATTACAAAATATTAATTACATAAATCTTAGTAATGGCAAACTACATAATTAAACTTGAACTTTGACACTTCTTAAGTTAATATTTGTAATTTGACATACAGTATTTCTTATTCAACCAAACCGAGAAATTTAACAAATTTCTGATGCTTTTCTGTCTGTACATTTTTTGATAAGATATCTGCAACATTTTCATTTGTGGGTACATAATTAATACAAACAATTATTAATACTTTAACCTCTCGTTTGTAGTGATATTTAATATCGATGTGCTTTTTTCGCTTATGGTGTACAGGATTAGCTGCAATTTGTTGATCGCTCAAATTGTCACCATGGATTTGCACGAGCTCTGTTGGACTGATGATGAAACTCAATCTCTTCCAGTAGTCGTCGTAGATATGTTGCCTATTTTGCCGTCGTTGATAAGGCGACATATTGTGCCTCATTACTGCTCTGAGCGACCACTCCTTGTTTTTTCGATTCCCAAGATAATGCTGAACCTCCAAGATAAAATTCGAAGCCAGTATTCGATTTTCCATCCTGGCTGTCATTAGCCCCGTCTGCATCGACAAATGCATGCAATCCTTGACCAGTTTTGCGATAATGGAGTTTTAGGTCAATTGTCTTTGCCAGGAATATGTGCCTTGCGGCGGACTCATACTCGTGATGCTGATCAGTATTTCGTTGCGCTAGCTTAATTACAGAATGAGCTATTTCCGGCCAAGTTGAGATGGCCAGATACGTAAGTGATCCAATTAGTGATTGGTGTTCAGTCATGTCTGCTTTGCTGCATTTGCCTTCGTTGCAGCTTATTTGGAAACCAGGAACTAAAGGTGTCACCCAAATCTCCTTAACGCTGTTTTTCGATGCCTAAAAAGTGATTAAACTGGCCATTGTCGTGAACAACAAACATTTCCTGCAACTACTTCTTAAAGTGCATTAGATCTGAACGTTTGGAACAAGCTATTATTATATCATCCACATATACAGCTATCAAATTGTACGAATCTTCAGCAATAGTTTTATGCAAGAATGGTTCATTTTGTGTGGCCTTAAATTCCAGTCTTTTTAATGCCATCTAGAGTGCTGTTCCACGCTCTGCCTGACTGCTTGACTCCGTGCAACGCTTTGATCAATTTTAAAACACGATAGTCTTTGCTGACAAAATGTTCCGGCTGCTCCATATAGACACTTTCGGTGACCTCGCTGTCGAGGTAGGCATTTGAAATGTCCATTTAATGCAGATGTTTTTCTTTTTCTGCAGCTACAGCTACATTCTTATATTTTGATATCGTATGACTGGCGAAAATGTGTCACTAAAGTTCACACCATATTGCTGGCTGCATCCCTAAGCGTCTAGTCTTGACTTAAACCGCTCAATATTACCCTCGCTGTTTCTTTATATTTTAAATATCCACATGCATCCAATAACTTTTGCATCGGGTGGAAGATCAACCAACGACCAGAGGTTTTTTGCAATGAGGGCATCGTACTCACATTTCATAGATTACTCCCAGTCAAACGCATGTTTGCCATACAACGCCTGCTTAGCTATATTTAGCGTTTCCGTGTCATAGTATGTCATATTATGAAGCTCGTTGTACTGCTTTCTTGGCCTTCCAGGTCTTCCAGTTTGAATAAGCGTAAGCCTGCCTGCTCGATGAATCAGAATCTCCAAGACTCTCATAATTCGCAATATCATCGTCTGAATGATTATCGAGTATGGGCTCTTGGTTTTGGATTTCCTCTTAGATTGCTGGATCTGCTTTATCTTCCTGCGCTGGCAGCTCCCCTGGCGCTGCCTCTCCAACATTGAGTTCCCCACATATGTATGTTACTGCTTATTATAAAAGAAGTAGAATCGTCATTAGATGGGGATTGAACTACTAATTTTTGCGCTTCTCTTTCGACAAATTTGACATCATGCCTCTCGAACACTTGTTTGGTGTCTTTGTCAAACAGTCGATATGCCTTTGCAGTAAGAGAGTAGCTGACAAACATATAATCTTTTCCTTTGGGCTTAAATTTCTTGTGATGGAATTTGTCCAGCGCGTAGACGGGTGACCCGAAACTGCGTAGATGATTTTGTTTTGCATTTGACACTCAACCAGGTTTTTAAATGATTCAAATTTATCAAATGCTTCGTTTTTGGATTTTAAAAAATATACAAAAATTTGAACGTTTGACTTTGAATGTTATGAAATATTTCGCACCACCAATTGATGGAACAATAACAGGGCCGCATACGTCCGTGTGTATTAAATCCAAACCATAAATTGCACCTTTATCGTTCCTTTTAAATGGCAATGCACAAAGGTTCGATAAATTACATGTGTTGCAATTTATTTCAGTTGAAAATTTTTTTAAATCAGTACCGTGGAAACGTTTACTATTTACTAGCTCTTATAAGCTTCGAAAATTTAGGTGGCCATACCGATTGGGCCAAACTATTGCTTTATTTGCATTGAAAACAATTTAGTTAGAAACACATCATCAAACAAAAACAAATTTCCTTTTAAATCTGCCATCAGTAACACTGAACCGTTCTTGCATTTAACTATTGCATGCTTGTTCTTGAAAACAACTGAATGTCCGAATTTAATCTTTTTGCTGACCGAATAGAAGTTTATATGCAGCGACGGGACATACAAAACATCATGCAATATGCGTTTTTATTTTCACGACTCCTTTGCCTGCCGATTCTATGAATTTATCTGCCGCTATGTTGATGTTTCCTCTTCAAACGACACAAACAAATTTGTCTCAAAACTCATATGCGTAGTGGCGCCACTGTCCAGGCACTAACTAGCTTGTCTTGCATGTTCTTTTTGCATTGCTGGGTATACGGCTTACGAGCATTTTTGCTGTTGTCCTTTGTATTGATTTTCGCACTGCATTTGTTTCTCTCGCTTCTCTTTGCATTTCGTCGATTTGTGGCCGCATTTACCGCAATTGAAACATATTCCGTTGAATTTCCAGTCTTTCTTTGCGCGACCTTCGTTCTTGTGCTCTCTTTTCTCTGAACGAGCGCCTACGAAGTATGCTTGATGCTTGTTGCCTATTTCACAATTTTGTGATATTCAATCAGCCTCTGCCAATAACATTATTTGAAGCACATCAAAAGCTGGCAATGAGTCTCTTGTCTCCATTGCAACAACGAAACGCGCTTGTTCTGGGCTTAAACTTGACAGCAATATAATTACTTTTAACTCGTCTTGCAAATCAATGCTCATTTCAGTTAACTTGTCAATAGCCTCAATAAACGAGTTAATATATTGCGATTTGTTTAGCAACTTTTTATACATCGAAACTTTATGAATTGGACCCGTAGGCACTTGCACTTCACGTAATTTGTCCCACGCTTCTTTAGAGGAGCATTTTTTACATAGTTTAATTGCGCCACATTAACATTTAAAACAATTCACGTGAGCGCCTTTTCATCCATCAAAACAGAAAAGTCTAACAAATTTCTGATGTTTTTCTTTCTGTACATTTTTTGTTAAGATACCTGCAACATTTTCATTTGTGGGTACATAATTAATACAAACAATTATTAATACTTTAACCTCTCGTATGTAGTGATATTTAATATCGATATGCTTTTTTCGCTTATGGTGTACAGGATTAGCTGCAATTTGTTGAGCGCTCAAATTGTCATCATGGATTTGCACGGGCTCTGTTGGACTGATGATGAAACTCAATCTCTTCCAGTAGTCGTCGTAGATATGTTGCCTATTTTGCCGTCGTTGATAATGCTACATATTGTGCCTCATTACTGCTCTGAGCGACCACTCCTTGTTTTTTCGATTCCCAAGATAATGCTGAACATCCAAGGTAAAATCCGAAGCCAGTATTCGATTTTCCATCCAGGCTGTCATTAGCCCAGTCTGCATCGACAAATGCATGCAATCCTTGACCAGTTTTGCGATAATGGAGTTTTAGGTCAATTGTCTTTGCTAGGTAGCGCAATATGTGCCCTGCGGCGGACTCACGCTCGTGATGCTGATCAGTATTCCGTTGCGCTAGCTTACTTACGGAATGAGCTATATCCGGCCTAGTTGAGATGGCCAGATACGTAAGTGATCCAATTAGTGATTGGAGTTCAGTCATGTCTGCTTTGCTGCATTTGTCTTCGTTGCAGCTTATTAAAGGTGTCGACACAGGCCTAAAAAGTGATTAAACTGGCCATTGTCGTCAACAGCAAACATTTCCTGCAAATTCTTTTAAAAGTTCATTAGATCTGAGCGTTTGGAACAAGCAATTATTAAATCATCCACCTATACAGCTATCAAATTGTACGAATCTTCAGAAATATTTTTATACAAGCATGGTTCATTTTGTGTGGCCTTAAATTCCAGACTTTTCAACGTGTCATCTAGAGTGCTGTTCCACGCTCTGCCTGACTGCTTGAGTCCGTGCAACGCTTTGTTCAACTTCAGAACACGATTTGGGTAATCTTTGCGGACAAAATGTTCCGGCTGCTTCATATAGACTCTTTCGGTGAGCTCGCTGTCGAGGTAGTCATTTGAAATGTCCATTTGATGCAGATGTTTTTCTTTTTCTGCAGCTACAGCTAAAATCATTCTTATATTTTCATATCGTATGTCTGGCGTAAGTGTTTCTCAGCGACTAGTCTTGACTTAAACCGCTCAATATTGCCCTCGCTGTTTCTTTATATTTTAAATATCCACATGCATCCAATAACTTTTGCATCGGATGGAAGATCAACCAACGACCAGATGTTTTTTGCAATGAGGGCATCGTACTCACATTTCATAGATTACTCCCAGTCAAACGCATGTTTGCCATACAACGCCTGCTTAGCTATATTTAGCGTTTCCGTGTCATAGTATGTCATATTATGAAGCTCGTTGTACTGCTTTCTTGGCCTTCCAGGTCCTCCAGTTTGAATAAGCGTAGGCCTGCCTGCTCGATGAATCAGAATCTCCAAGACTCTCATAATTCGCGATATCATCGTCTGAATGATTATCGATTATGGGCTCTTGGTTTTGGATTTCTTCTTAGATTGCTGGATCTGCTTTAACTTCCTGCGCTGGCAGCTCCCCTGGCGCTGCCTCTCCAACATTGAGTTCCCCACATATTATGTTACTGCTTATTATAAAAGAAGTAGAATCGTCATTAGATGGGGATTGAACTACTAATTTTTGCGCTTCTCTTTCGACAAATTTGACATCATGCCTCTCGAACACTTGTTTAGTGTCTTTGTCAAACAGTCGATATGCCTTTGCAGTAAGAGAGTAGCTGACAAACATATATTCTTTTCCTTTGGGCTTAAATTTCTTGTGATGGAATTTGTCCAGCGCGTAGACGAGTGACCCGAAACTGCGTAGATGATTTTGTTTTGCATTTGACACTCAACCAGGTTTTTAAATGATTCAAATTTATCAAATGCTTCGTTTTTGGATTTTAAAAAATATACAAAAATTTGAACGATTGACTTTGAATGTTATGAAATATTACGCACCACCAATTGATGGAACAATAATAGGCCCGCATACGTCCGTGTATATTAAATCCAAACCATTAATTGCACCTTTATCGTTCTTTTGAAATGGCAATGCACAAATTTTCGAAAAATTACATGTGGTGCAATTTATTTCATTGCTGGGTATACGGCTTACGAGCATTTTTGCTGTTCTCCTTTGTTTTGATTTTCGCACTGCATTTGTTTCTCTCGCTTCTCTTTGCGTTTCGTCGATTTGTGGCCGCATTTACCGCAATTGAAACATATTCCGTTGAATTTCCAGTCTTTCTTTGCGCGACCTTCGTTCTTGTGCTCTCTTTTCTCTGAACGAGCGCCTACGAAGTATGCTTGATGCTTGTTGCCTATTTCACAATTTTGTGATATTCAATCAGCCTCTGCCAATAACATTATTTGAAGCACATCAAAAGCTGGCAATGAGTCTCTTGTCTCCATTGCAACAACGAAACGCGCTTATTCTGGGCTTAAACTTGACAGCAATATAATTACTTTTAACTCGTCTTGCAAATCAATGCTCATTTCAGTTAACTTGTCAATAGCCTCAATAAACGAGTTAATATATTGCGATTTGTTTAGCAACTTTTTATACATCGAAACTTTATGAATTGAACCCGTAGGCACTTGCACTTCACGTAATTTGTCCCACGCTTCTTTAGAGGACTGAGCATTTTTTACATAGTTTAATTGCGCCACATTAACATTTAAAACAATGCACGTGAGCGCCTTTTCATCCATCAAAACAGAAAAGTCTAACAAATTTCTGATGTTTTTCTTTCTGTACATTTTTTGTTAAGATACCTGCAACATTTTCATTTGTGGGTACATAATTAATACAAACAATTATTAATGCTATAACCTCTCGTATGTAGTAATATTTAATATCGATATGCTTTTTTCGCTTATTGTGTACAGGATTAGCTGCAATTTGTTGAGCGCTCAAATTGTTATCATGGATTTGCACGGGCTCTGTTGGACTGATGATGAAACTCAATCTCTTCCAGTAGTCGTCGTAGATATGTTGCCTATTTTGCCGTCGTTGATAATGCTACATATTGTGCCTCATTACTGCTCTGAGCGACCACTCCTTGTTTTTTCGATTCCCAAGATAATGCTGAACATCCAAGGTAAAATCCGAAGCCAGTATTCAATTTTCCATCCAGGCTGTCATTAGCCCAGTCTGCATCGACAAATGCATGCAATCCTTGACCAGTTTTGCGATAATGGAGTTTTAGGTCAATTGTCTTTGCTAGGTAGCGCAATATGTGCCTTGCGGCGGACTCACGCTCGTGATGCTGATCAGTATTCCGTTGCTCTAGCTTACTTACGGAATGAGCTATATCCGGCCTAGTTGAGATGGCCAGATACGTAAGTGATCCAATTAGTGATTGGTGTTCAGTCATGTCTGCTTTGCTGCATTTGTCTTCGTTGCAGCTTATTAAAGGTGTCGACACAGGCCTAAAAAGTGATTAAACTGGCCATTGTCGTCAACAGCAAACATTTCCTGCAAATTCTTTTAAAAGTTCATTAGATCTGAGCGTTTGGAACAAGCAATTATTAAATCATCCACCTATACAGCTATCAAATTGTACGAATCTTCAGAAATATTTTTATACAAGCATGGTTCATTTTGTGTGGCCTTAAATTCCAGACTTTTCAACGTGTCATCTAGAGTGCTGTTCCACGCTCTGCCTGACTGCTTGAGTCCGTGCAACGCTTTGTTCAACTTCAGAACACGATTTGGGTAATCTTTGCGGACAAAATGTTCCGGCTGCTTCATATAGACTCTTTCGGTGAGCTCGCTGTCGAGGTAGTCATTTGAAATGTCCATTTGATGCAGATGTTTTTCTTTTTCTGCAGCTACAGCTAAAATCATTCTTATATTTTCATATCGTATGACTGGCGAAAGTGTTTCTCAGCGACTAGTCTTGACTTAAACCGCTCAATATTACCCTCGCTGTTTCTTTATATTTTAAATATCCACATGCATCCAATAACTTTTGCATCGGGTGGAAGATCAACCAACGACCAGATGTTTTTTGCAATGGGGGCATCGTACTCACATTTCATAGATTACTCCCAGTCAAACGCATGTTTGCCATACAACGCCTGCTTAGCTATATTTAGCGTTTCCGTGTCATAGTATGTCATATTATGAAGCTCGTTGTACTGCTTTCTTGGCCTTCCAGGTCTTCTAGTTTGAATAAGCGTAGGCCTGCCTGCTCGATGAATCAGAATCTCCAAGACTCTCATAATTCGCGATATCATCGTCTGAATGATTATCGATTATGGGCTCTTGGTTTTGGATTTCTTCTTAGATTGCTGGATCTGCTTTAACTTCCTGCACTGGCAGCTCCCCTGGCGCTGCCTCTCCAACATTGAGATCCCCACATATGTTACTGCTTATTATAAAAGAAGTAGAATCGTCATTAGATGGGGATTGAAGTACTAATTTTTGCGCTTCTCTTTCGACAAATTTGACGTCACGTCTTTCGAACACTTGATTGGTGTCTTTGTCAAACAGTTGGCATGCCTTTGTAGTAAGAGAATAGCTGACAAACATATATTCTTTTCCATTGGGCTTAGATTTATTGTGATGGAATTTGTCCAGCGCGTCGACGGGTGACTTAAAAATGCGTAGATGAGACACTGATGGATTGCGGCCGCTTCAAAATTCACAAGGAGTAGTGCCTTGCAGTACCTGGGAGGCGGACCTATTCCGTATGAAAGGTGCAGTTGCAACAGCTTCAGCCCATAGGGATTCTTCAACGTTTGCATGAACCATCATAGCGGGAGCCATTTCTACTACCGTTTGATTCGCTCTCTCTGCCACTCCGTTTTGCTGTGGCGTGTAGAGCACTTTTAACTGCCTTTTTATGCCACAGCTTTTTAACGACGCATCGAATTTACCATTAACAAACTCTTTGCCATTGTCACTACCGATAACTTTTATTTTGTTTTGCATTTGACACTCAACCAGGTTTTTAAATGTTTCAAATTTATCAAATGCTTCGTTTTTGGATTTTAAAAAATATACAAAAATTTGAACGATCGACTTTGAATGCTATGAAATATTTCGCACCACCAATTGATGGAACAATAATAGGCCCGCATACGTCCATGTGTATCAAATCCAAACCATAAATTGCACCTTTATCGTTCTTTTGAAATGGCGATGCACAAATATTCGATAAATTACATGTGTTGCAATGTATTTGAGTTTACAATTTTTTTAAATCAGTACCGTGGAAACGTTTACTATTTACTAGCTCTTTTAAGCTTCGAAAATTTAGGTGGCCATACCGATTGGGCCAAACTATTGCTTTATTTGCATTGAAAACAATTTAGTTAGAAACACATCATCAAACAAAAACAAATTTCCTTTTAAATCTGCCATTAGTAACATTTTTGCATTTAACTATTGCATGCTTGTTCTTGAAAACAACTGAACGTCCGAATTTAATCTTTTTGCTGAACGAATAGAAGTTTATATGCAGCGACGGGGCACACAAAACATCATGCGATATGCGTTTTTATTTTCACGACTCCTTTGCCTGCCGATTCTATGAATTTATCTGCCGCTATGTTGATGTTTCCTCTTCAAACGACACAAACAAATTTGTCTCAAAACTCATATGCGTAGTGGCGCCACTGTCCAGGCACTAACTAGCTTGTCTTGCATGTTCTTTTTGCATTGCTGGGTATACGGCTTACGAGCATTTTTGCTGTTGTCCTTTGTATTGATTTTCGCACTGCATTTGTTTCTCTCGCTTCTCTTTGCATTTCGTCGATTTGTGGCCGCATTTACCGCAATTGAAACATATTCCGTTGAATTTCCAGTCTTTCTTTGCGCGACCTTCGTTCTTGTGCTCTCTTTTCTCTGAACGAGCGCCTACGAAGTATGCTTGATGCTTGTTGCCTATTTCACAATTTTGTGATATTCAATCAGCCTCTGCCAATAACATTATTTGAAGCACATCAAAAGCTGGCAATGAGTCTCTTGTCTCCATTGCAACAACGAAACGCGCATATTCCGGACTTAAACTTGACAGCAATTTAATTACTTTTAACTCGTCTTTTAAATCCATGCTCACTTCAGTTAACTTGCCAATAACCTCAATAAACGAGTTAATATATTGCGATTTGTTTAGCAACTTTTTATACATCGAAACTTTATGAATTGGACCCGTAGGCACATGCAATTCAAGTAATTTGTCCCACGCTTCTTTAGAGGACTGTGCATTTTTTACATAGTTTAATTGCGCCACATTAACATTTAAAACAATGCACGTGAGCGCCTTTTCATCCATCAAAACTGTATTCGTCGCAGCTGAGTTGACCTCCAGCTTGCCACTGACTACATTCCAAAGTTCTTGGTGAATTAGAACACTTTTCATCTATATACTCCAAACATCGTAGTTTTGATCATTTAACTTTTCGATATGAAATTGACTCATTTTTCCTTATTAATACTTTTGTGACTCTGGGCACATAACCAATGTTAGTGTAAAAGAGTCTGCGCAGCGCAATAAATTAAAAATAAGGCAACTAAATAAAACAGAATACACGACGAACTATGTGAACACGACGAACGTTTATTTTCAGAGTAAAGAGTAATTACAAAACGTTCATAGAATAAGAACAAATGTGAACTGGTTCATAAATCTTAGTGATGACAGACTACACAATTGTACTTAAACTTTAACAAAAACTAACATACATATATTAAGAAAAAGCATTAGCCACAGCGACGTTGAATGCTGAGCGAGATGAGGTTTCATACTGAGCGTTCGGCTCTCGAGGCCGGCGATTGGCTGCCACTCAGCAGTCTTACTCTCTCTGAGCATAACGAAATGGTCACAAGCACTCATGCGGTTCACTTGCATCAAATTTTCATATTTCGATTATTTTGCTGTTTGTCGTATCTATATGTATGGTTAGTGGTAAAATACAATTTTTTCTCTTGTCAGAACTAGGGACCTTTGACGGTATCATTGGTCACTTCACTGTGAAACGTTTAAAATCTATAATAAATACGCAAGAAAATTATTTCACCGTTAAGTTAAAGGTAAAGATTGCCCAGGTCTCTTTGACAAACCTGATAAGGATCTCACTTTCACTATTTTAATTATACAGGCCTATATATAGCAACTTAATTTACCCTATCCTGAACACTTAGAGAGAAACCACTGTGGTAACTATACACTGTCTCGAGTGTCCTATCGCTAACATCCTCACTGGAGAGATTTAAAAAAGCCCAATCAATGTGAGACCCCAAATTGGTAGTGGGCGTTTTTAAATCTAAGAGACACCTAAATCCCTTCCTGAGCAATTCATCGTAAAGGGTCCTACATCTATCAAATTTGCTCGAGCATAAATTAAAATCTCCTAAAATGATGCAATTGTCCTTAAAAAAGAATGTTGCTGAAACAAATCCTCAAAATCTGTTTTAAACAAACCAAGCGGATAAGACGGACTTTTGTAAATAACTAAAATACCTACAGACTTATAACAAAATATTGCATACTCAAAAACGACTAATTCAGATATTTTCCAGTCCGCAATTTCTCTATCTCATTTTGGACATTATTGTCATTTTTCGGATGCTTAGGAGGAACAAAATCTCCTATGATAAACAAACCGGAAGCCGTTGTTGCTCTACTACAAGCTACGTATATTGCAGCACGCTGCATACGAAAACTAGTGTGAACCACCACTTTGCCATACGTAGCTCCCTGACTTTTGTGTATGCAGGTACAACTGGAAACTGCCTACGGTCAATAGAAAATTGCTCACTTCTTCTATATTGAAACTTTTAACTATATTCTGAATTGGGGTCCAGAAAGCTTCTGTACGATGTGTACACTTTGAGCGAGCAAGTACTCCTACGATATCATCTGAAAATTTCATCCATAAAGTGATGGGAGTGCTTTTTGCATTAAAATGCCCGTTGCCCCATTAACAAATCCATCCCCAGTATCTACATTGACCGTAATCATATATTTGGCCTAATAATAAGTTTAAGGTCTATTAACCTTGAAAAGAAATATTTTCTTAATCATTACTTAAAGACAAGAGTATTTTAGGAGAAGTTGGATCCCGTCCTGGCCTACTATTGTACATTTCGGACAAAGATTGGAAAAGAGCTAAAATAAGTCGGCTCTTTCCGACACCCGCACAACCTCCAACAAATTCGTAGAAGACGGTTTTGTTTTTGGCTTTGTGCAAAACATGTGAAAAATAAGTTTTCTGCTTTAAATAAAGTGACCTGACTATATCTGCTAAGGTGTCAGCTGAAACTATAGCTGGAAGTTTTATTAATCGGACATTGTCATCTTCTAAATCCAGATTTTTGTCATTTTCATTACTGTTCAAGACATTTAAATGAGGATTTATTTCTGGCAATCCTAATACGCGAATTCTATTATTTTCTTCTTCTTGATTTTCAACATTTTCTTTATTTTCTGCCTCCACTGCATTTTTAAGAGCATGCTAAAGCTCACTGTCATCTAAACTATTATATTTCCTGCGATTGCTCTCGGTTACCTCCTGATTCTGACTGCAAAACGATTCGCAGTCTCTTGCTACAAGTTCTACATTTTCATCCCTCCATGGGACATACAACATAACTAATGCTCGAAAATAATTGCTCCAATCAGTATGAATATTGAATTTCCTATACCTAATTATAATAGGAGTGTTCCTCTTATTTACGAAGCCACTACCATCGCGAATTGCGTAAACTAATTGCTGGGAAGCCCTGGGTATTTCGATGTCATCAGTATCATCTATATTTTGGCGAGTACCACTATGCCGTATGCTAAAACTGTAAAAAGCAACGATATCGCTATTGAGTCATCGGGCAAGTTTTGCAACTGTTGCCTAGACTTCCTTAACCCAACCCGATGCTCTGGTAATGAGGTATTGATAAAAACCACTTCGTTACTGCTTTCGGACTAAGACATACCTAAACAGCAGTAAACGGCTTCCTGGGCGGATATTTCCGTACCCGAAATAAACTTATGCCCTATATGCTGTAGCCTTTGCTTTATAGTTACATTGCCCCTGCTAATCTCACTTACAGCTTCACGCATTAGCTTTGAAATTCCTCTCTGGGACTTGTTAATATAATTAACGACGTAACTGCAGCAAGCATAGGGATCTAATATAAACTGGATATCTTTATTGGCTCGCTGCAGTAGAAGAAGCTGAGTATTATAAGCGTTAAGCTTAATTGCTGCGAATGATCACTTTAAATATATTTTAGGCTTCTTTATACTCGACCGGAGTGCATTTATGTAGCACTCATAACTTAAGCTAAGTTGATCGTGGGACAAAAAGGTATTGAAAATATCTAAGGTAATCTATGGTTTCACGATCAAACGGATATTTTAAAACGCCCCGAATCTTTTCAAAATTTCTGCGATTCACATAGTATTCTGCACATAGAATTTCTATTTGGGGCATGGGAGGGTACGGAATACCAAATCTACATATATTTTGTGCCCTAAATTTTCGCCTACATGGGTGCCCGTAATTGTGAGTTTGATACTCTAAAAATGGGTTATATGTTTCAGTTGTGATAAACTGATCAATAAAGGACTTTACTTACGGAATTCTTGACTTATCAGCCAAGTCAACCATAGGGGCATCTTTCAGCCAAAACATGCCATGAATGTGGGGAGAGCCTCTTTGCTGAAACTCAACTCGCCAATAATACTTAATAACTCTGTGACTGCCAAAAACACCGCCTTCCTTTTTCATTAGTTTTAAAACCTGCCTATAACGAAAATCAAAATACATAGCGCAAGTAACAGGTTCAGCTCTAATTAGACGGGCTTTATTGTCAAAAGTTAAATTAGTTGCCAATTCTTCTGAAATTTCTAACTTATCTACATTCTAAGAAAGTAAAACTAACAGCTCTCCCTATCTAGTCTCTGCTGCCGAAAATGTTATAAAAAAGGTCGGAAGACCATTCTGCCTTATCATCGCCATGACCTTATTGTTTTCTGCTTCCCAATGAGCAGGTGAAGTTTGAATATTTTTCAAAACCCTATAGCCATCATCGTGACGTATTCAATTTTCTAAATACTCCTCATAAAGGGCTTGTGCTGCCGTAATGCCTCGTGTGGCGCTGTGGTTACGCAAGCAAATGGAAGTACTGTTCCATATATTAATCATTTCCAATTTTTTATGATTGAGAAATAATTTATCTGTTCTACAACCTCTCTTATTAAAGTTTCTTAGTTCTGGCCTAACTATGGTTGTAAAACTTTCTGGACACTCTCTTAAGGCCAGCAAAAATAGTTGGGAAGGCCAGCTCTTTTGAATCACAATCTTCGATCATGTCTAAAGGCTGGTGACCCTCTCCAGGAGTTATAACTATTCTTTGCATGGCAATATTTTCGACAGCGACGTTTTCTAATAATGTTTCCTGGCCTCCTAGATTAATGTCTTCTTCTGTATAACGTCCATCCATGGAGGTTTGAGCAGATCTTGCCACTAATTGCGGTACTAAGTCCCTGTCGTCAGCAGATGCAACAAACGGAACTTCGTCAGACGAAAAGGACGACAACCACTTTTCGTTAACAGTAATTTGATGCTTTCCGTCAAGCTCGGTGTTAACTAAAAACTAATGGTTCCATCCTACGTTAGAGACCTAACTGACCTAAGTCCTGCACTACACTTGCTTTCAATAACCTCACGAAAAATTTTGTCCACTTGATGTGGAAACCATAAGCATTTGCAAGAAAGGCAAAACTTATCAGGACCCTGCTTAACTTTTCTTTTGTATGCAGCTATCAGACCATCTAAGTAACTTCTAATAGCTGGAGAGATTCTATCCTCTGGAAAATTATTTGCACGTTCAACTTATTCCTCGTAGCATTGCGCCTATTCTCTGCTATCCTATTACCTGTATTATTCCTATACTGGCTAATTGGCTGCGACAAACATCTATTCGCGTCAAAAGCGTCCTTTCGTGCTTGAATTCGAGCACTTCGCCTTGCACTTGTATTACATGCTTGCTCAATTATCCTACGAATCGGATTCTCTCTAACCTGTGATATTTGATTCCTATCCCTAGCTCTTTTTAAAAGTCGTCGTTCTATGTGTTATCGATGGCGAGCCCTCCGAATATTGTCTCGTTCTAGTATGTCTGCCATATAAACTGGGCTCTGTCGACGTCTCGAGTGGTTTTCAGTATTTTGTCTCTATTCGTTTGTCCGATAGATAAGGTCAAGACCTCTACGTCTCGGTCGACGTGAAGTATTAGCCAATTGTACCTGTTGCCTTACAGAGAATTAGCTCGACGAGTTGAGTGGCCTTCAATATTTTGTCTCTGTTCGTTTGTCCGATAGATTGGGTCTTGTCTGCGTCTCGATCGACGCAAAGTATTAGCCAATTGCTCCTGTTGCCTTACTGGAGAACTAGCTCGTCGAGTCGAGTGGTCTTCAGTGGTCTTCGTCGAGTCGAGTGGTCTTTAGTATTTTGTCTCTGTTCGTTTGCCCGATAGATTGGGTCTTGTCTGCGTCTCGATCGACGCGAAGTATTAGCCAATTGCTCCTGTTATCTTACGGAGAATTAGCTCGTCGAGTCGAGTGGTCTTGTCTGCGTCTCGATCGACGTGAAGTATCAGCCAATTGCTCCTCTTGCCTTACTGGAGAATTAGCTCGTTGAATCGAGTGGTCTTCAGTATTTTGTGTCTGTTCAGTTGCTTTAAAAACTGGGTCTTATCTGCGAACATAATCTCGTTGCCTATTCCTATTTCTCTCTGGTTGGCTAAAACCTTCACTTTCCTTACGTTCTCGTTGGGACTCTATATTGTTTATCCTCTCTTGCTCAGCGTATTAAGAATAAGACCTATTTAACTGATTTCAAGCTTGTTGTCTCTAACATCTATTATATATATTATTATATTATATTATATATTGCTATAAAATTTTAATAACAATAAAAATGTAATCTCTTTAAATAAGTAATTTTGAATAATTAGAATTATTATTTAAAATAAATTATTGAAATTAATTGAACAAGGTATAATAATTTATTTAAATATAAAAATTTGAATAAATATTTTTAAAATTTTTAAATACATATAATAATTTTATATAATCGAATTTTAAATAATAAACTGATTTATTATCATGTATTATGTCTAAAATAAATAAAAAGTAGGTACTTAAAATTTGAATAGTCTTCAAAAAGACTTTAAAAATAAAAATTATTGCCGCTCCTGATGGTTAAACAACATCTGAGTCCTGAGTAAGATCCAAAAAAGGCACTACACTTAATTAATTTTCTTTTGCGCCCACGATCTGCCCGTCCACACACATTTGTGTGTGTGTGTAGAGGTCGAAAATCAGAAATCTCAAAATATTGTCAAATTTGCATCGGCCAGGCAGCCGGTACCAACAGGCACATAAGCGCATAAATGCTTCTATTCATATACAAAATATACAAGTATGCGCGAATAGCAAGTCCAAAAACTTGTAAATGCACACATGCCAACGCTTAGGTACCCTTTCCAATAATAATGAGCTAAAATACAAGAATTTCGCATCGACGTGGAAAAGCCTATCATTATTTCATATTATTCGTCCCTTCAAAAGGGAAGAAATGCCTCCGACATTTGAACAAATTTATATTGTGCGTAAATTTGCTTGTGCGGACACATAAACACTCAAACATTTAAACGGTACCTAGACATAAAGAGAGCATTTAGAGCATTAAGTGCGGGCGAGATAAACATAAACAGCGATGCCGTCCTATCGCACAAATCATATGGAAGAGAGTAAGCCAAAGCAGTTTCCTGTAGTGTAAGCGAATAAACGACATCATATGTATATCTTACTCTTATTTTGGACCAGATGTCACCGATTTTGTTGTGCCCACTTTGCTTCTACGGCATGTCCCATCTGTATGCTGTTTGGTTAGTGGTAGTGTGAGGGCAATCGCAGGATACAGACTTAATCGATTGCTACTTCTTCTGAGCAAATTTCAAGAGCGAGTGTTGCAAAATACTCACTCTCCTACCACCACGATTTAGTATACATATAAAAATGCGCGCGTTTCTTAATTTATTACGAGAAACACATGTCATTCAGCATTAATCTAAAGATAATATATTATATATTATCAATTAATTGTTCTTCAATTGTCACATAATTTTAGCAATATTAATTTGGAGGAATATTAATTGTTTATAAAACACAATTTTTAAATCACGTGCGCTGATTTAAAGTGACAGTGCTGAAAAGGGTCTATTTCGCGGAGTTCTATTCATTTGTGATAAAAAATGAGCCCATGCCAATTCTATATTCATCTGCACATTTACATGTTAAGCCTAGCTTTAGAATGTATGTACATATGTATGTGATAAATACATTTGCACAGATGTATTATACCCTCTTTACCCATTTTCAATGGGTATAGGAAATAAAAAAATATTTTCCTCGGTAGGGTTCGAACTCGCAACAGAGCGCACCACTTGCCGCCGCCTCTACTCAACATCCACCCCAATAATTGAGTCTTGATGAGAAAAATACCAATGAAAATATCAGCACAGAAAACAATACAATCGCAATTGCAATGCTGTTGATAGAATTCAAAGAAGACGCGAATGAATGTGTGTGTGTACATGTATACAGAAATTCTTGCAATTTGCGCTAGTCGCTGCTAACACGTGTCAGGTCAATACACATAACTTTTGTTTGTTTCTTAACCGATCTTAATGAAATATTCTACAGTACGTCTTAATGTGCTATGGAATATTTGTGTATTCTGAAAAAGTAAGCTGCATTAAAATTTAAGCTTAAATTGGCGGGAAATACAAGTTGGCTTATTAACTTGATTTATAGCTTTTCGGTGGTACCAGGGAGGTGGCGATAGGTATAAAATGAAAGATATTGATATATATATATATATATATATATATAATAACGTAGTTATAAGTTTGAATAAAAAGACTTTATTTCACGAGAGTGAACGTTTATCACTTTATTATGTTGAATATCCGGATTAGGACTGAAGTACAAAAATTGGCTTACGCTATATTTAAAGCTAAATAATAATTGGAGTACGTGACTTTGTGCAAAAGGACAGCGGCTGCAGCTTGTTTATGCTAGCGCCTTTCTGTTGATCAGTTTTTGTTTATAAATGATTGTTGACAATATGTGAGCTTGGCTGCAGAGATTCTGTTGGTCAGTTTTTGTTTATAAATGATTGTTGACAATATGTGAGCTTGGCTGCAGAAGGCATTCTGCATAAGCAATGTAGCTTATGAATAACAGTGGTTCAAAATGCTGTTGTTGTGAATATGTCTCTATATATATATACTATTCTAGAAGCCACATGTCAAGTTTGGTGACTCTAGCTCTTATTATTTACCCAATTTACTCAAAAAATAGGATTACAGCCAAAATTTCAAGTCTCAGGCTCCTATAGGCTCTGACAGACAGACAGACGGACATGGCTAGATTGACTCGGCTGTAGAATATAATATATATATTTTATGGGGTCGGAGATGCTTCTTTCTGCCTGTTACATACATTTGCTCAAAAACATTTAACCCTTTTTTCCCATTTTCAATGGGTCCAGGTTATAAAAATAGACTGTACAAAAGTCGACGGCATTACTCGACCGTCGCGTTCTCCATATAGTAATTGATTAAAGGAAGTTAAAATTACTATTCCTTGCAAGTACCCAATACCAGAGATAAAGATCAATTTATAAACCTTCTGTGAGATCAATTTCGTCACCACTATCGACCTTAAAAGCGGATTTAATCAAATCGCGCTGAAAGATTCCGACATAGAAAAGCCAGTCCTTTCAATGACTAATGGTAGATTTGAATTCTGAAGACTCCCCTTCCCCCAGCTATTTTTCAAAAAAAACTTAACGACATATTATGAGAATACGGCATCGTAATATTCGGAAAAACAAACGAATAACACTTTAACAACTAACGATTAAGAAAGAGCTAATCTTAAAGTCCAACGAGATAAATGCGAATTTATGAAAGGTAATTTAAAATTTTTGGGATTCATAATCAGCAAAGATGGTTTAAAAACCAACCCAAAAAAGTAAAAGCCAGTAAAGTAAAGTAAATTTGACATGCAGTGTAAACTAAGTTTTGAAACACACCAACAAAAAAATTAAAAGCTACTGGTCACCTGTTTCAAGTCCTATTAGCAAGAAATAGGTTGTTGATTTCCAAAGTACAAAATTTGATGCTTACTATCATTCTTGCCAAATCAGACATAATAAGCCTGATCATTTTGGACCAGGAATATTTTAAATCCATTTTGGGGTTTCTGTCCATAAAAGAAATAGCTACTATAAATTTTACAATCCAACAATACACTTTATTATTAAATACCCAAATACTGCAGGCCAACAACTACTGAGCCCTGTCAAGCGAAACAGCATCAACACCGTCAGTCTCTTCATAACCAAAATTCTGTACATCTCTCTTTTCTTGAAGGTTTGAGGTTCGAGGTTTAAGTTGGGACTCAAATTTACTGTTACCATCGAACTCCAGCATGCTTTTTCTTATTGATCTTCCGTCCTTAATCAACCGTATGACAATCCGCTGTGTTGTTTTCTTACAAATGATGACCATTGGCGGCAAAATTTTTTTTTTTATAGGGCGTCTTAGTTCTCTGCTCCAGACCTACCATCAATTATCGACCTTTATCCCTACCTTTGTCCACGACAGATTACGCTATGCACAACTCTTTTATGCAAAGATAACAATTAATTGTATAGCCTGGCTATAAATTTTCCCCACCAGGTTGGTAATTCCCCATCACTATCCTATCTACTTTTTTCTTTCTTTTTGCTTAATTATCGCATATTCTAAAATAATATGCCCAATTAAGATTGTTTTTATTTTGTACATAATAATACTATTTTCTTTACTAGCACTCCTTTGTTGTAACCTTAATAACGTTACTGACAAAATTTGCAGTAAAAAGGGGCATAGCTTGCAAGACGGGCAAATGAATAATGTATTCTCATAAGGCTTTAAGCTTTTAATTTTTATATTCTTATGTATTAAATACTTAGGTTGACACTCGTTGTGTCGACCATAAATAAATAAGATAATATTACAAAATAATTATAACTACCGGCCGATGACTCATGATCCCAAGTTTTTCATGCGATAGTCGACGATGGTATAGTAGCAATAAACGACCGCCTGGCGGAGGCCTTTATCAACGGTACCACCATCAAATAGTGACCCCATTAAACATAACCGGCCAGAACGAAGTTCTGTTTATTTATTTTTTTGTTTTTTTTTTGATAAATGTTTATAGTATTGAATCAAAAATAGCCTTTTTTTTTATACACCACAGTTGGCTTAGGTGATATTTCGCCAAGCCTGGTTGGGCTTTATCGTGCACAAACGTCAACGTAGGTAATCGGGGGACTCTGGAGGAGGTCCTTGAACGATCTTCTCTTGAGCCTCCTGACTACACACCTCCCAACGAGGTCTCTTGCTACCCGGTTAAGGTGTCGCTGCAAGCGCTCGTTGTACCGGTTGGCGGATGCTCCGACTTGGCTGTCTATGGCCGCCATTTTGAGGTCTCTATGCAAGGTAGAATTTTTGACGTGCCAGTCAGCACCGGTTATTCGGCGCAAAGCCAAGTTTTGGTGTGTCTGAATTCGTCTTCGATTTGTCCGAGATGCAATGCCCCAAACCTGAATACCGTATCTCCTAGTTGGCGCCACCACGACGTTGCAAACTGCCCCTTTGCAGCGAAGTGGCAATGGGCTGTTGGGGCTTAGTAGCCAGTTGGCCTTAGCCATCTTATAGCGGCACTGCTTAAGAAGGCCGTCATTGTGCGCCCGAAAGCTAAGCCTCTTATCCAGTACAATTCCAAGATACTTGACGGTTCTACCAGGGTGAAGGGGCTACCGTCTATCCAGACTGCTTGAGCCTTGTGCCTCAGTGTGTAGTTGACCAACTGGTACTTCGAGGCATTGAGCTTGATGTTCCACCTGCGTGCCCAGCTCTCAAGCAAGTGGATGTATTGCCGGGCCCCGTCAGTGGCTTCGTACTCCCGTGGGCGGAATAAAATATTGCCAAGTCATCAGCAAATGTGGCCATTAGGTGTTTGCCTGGGGTGGGATGTCTGCCGTGTACAAATTGTAGAGAAAGGGGCCCAGTAAGCTGCCTTTAGGGACACCCGCCTTCATTTTGCGAACAGGAGAGAATGCTGCCCTAGCTTTGACCACTAGATAAGAGCGCTGAAGTAGAAAGAAGGGAGCGGGGAGACTCATCATGATTTTCTGGGGCAAAACATCAATACAGACTCGGTCGAAGGCCTGCTTAACATCTACAAAGACTCCATAGCAATAGTCTTTGTTGTCGTTAGCCTTGAGAATATGGTTAATCACTTGGTGAACCTATTGAACAGCTCCATGCCCTCCACTGAACCTAAATTGGTGATCAGGAAGCATGGCCATATGATCCATAAGTCTTGCAAGTCGGGCGACAATCAGTCTTTCCCAGGCCTTCGACAAGGAAGGCAGGAGACTGATCGGCCGATGTGTCTCAGGGTCATATTCCGGCTTGCACGACTCATGGATCATATGGATCCTCGCTAACTTCCACTGGGCAGGGATGTGTTCCGTCCTTAATATGGCGATGAGGATCAACGCTATAAAAAGGAGAGCTCGCATTGGCAGGGCTTTCAGAGTGGTGTGGCATATAACATCGTGGCCCGGTGCTTAAGCCCTGGGAAGGTTTTTGACGACGTTGATCAACTTCTCCACGCGGATGGGGCCGATAGGTCTATATATAAAACTGTTTGTCCTGACTGACTGACTGACTGATTTATGTGATGTAGGTGCACGTTAAGACGGGGTTTCGGGAAATTCCACCCGCAAGTGTGGAAAAATCGCGAAAAACGTTTGTATGTAACTTTTTTGTTTACCATCCGATCGGCCTCAAACTTATTTTCAAAGATCTTTGTTCAAATTCATTTGAGGGGTGTTTCACACTTTTAGGAAAATCCATTTCTCCTTGGTGGAAATGGAGGTCAAAGATTCGGTGAGTGACGTTTTGCGCTCAAATTCGTTTCCAGAGATCTATAAGAAAAATCATTTGAGACGTGTTTCACACTTTTCGCAAAGTCCAAACTTTTTCGCGAGGAATGCGACTCAAAGATTTTTTGGGCGAAGTTTTAAGTTGTGTCCGATTTGCTTCAAACTTATTTTCAAAGCTCTACATAAGAATATAATGAATACGTGTTTCAGCGATTTGGGAAATTCCACTCGCAACATTGGTAAATTGGCGGAGAACGTTTCTATGAAAATTGTTTGTTTACCGTCCGATAAGTTTCAAAATCATTTTCAAAGCTTCTTGAGAACGTTGATTTTTAACATACGTTCCACGGGCAAGGCCGGGTTATACCCGCTAGTATATATATATATACATATACATATATATATATGCTTGCCCCGCAAGCCGGCATATATATATATATATATATATATATATATATATATATATATATATATATATATATAAGTATATATATATATATATAGTATAAATCAAACTCCCTGCCTTCCAGGAAAGACGCTAGTTGCGAGACAACTTTGACCAATATAGAGGTCAGCCTCGTAAACTATAAGCGTAATAATAATGATGTTACAAATAAATATTATGAGACCAAATGGTTTATTAATCATCTTAGCGACCAAAATTATATTTCAGGTAAGCTTTGTGGCTTCGTTTTGTGTAAAGAATATTTGTATAAGCAATAAGGAATGGATTCTACCCCCTTATTTATCCTCCTATCGAAAAAAGCTCAATATTTTCTAACTTACATTTTTATTTATTGTCTGTTTATGTTTGTAACAGTTGGTGAAGTCGAATAACATCTCTGAAATACAAATGCGGGAATGCCTAAATATACCAATTGGCTTGCGACCACTGCATATGTGGCGGTGTTATATGCTTAAAAACCATCCTGGTCTTTTGGTCATTCAAAATCCATTTACATTCAATGGTCAGCGTTATTGGATAGCTCGAAGTCTGCGTGATTACCCTCTTGCACCAAACATCGTGAACTTGGATGCAAAACATTTTTCATCTAATACTGTATCTGACTGGTGGAGAGAGTTACATAAGTGCACTGAGAAAAGTGTTGCTCACCGTCTTAAGACTTCAATGCGTTGGACAACATTGGGGTATCATTACAACTGGGACACCAAAGCTTACGATGAGGCGACGCACACAATGTTCCCAAGTGACTTGTTTAGCTTAACCCAATATTTTTCTCATGTCTTAGGCTTTCCAAATTATACCCCGCAAGCCGGCATTATTAATTACTATCCTATTGGCACTTGTTTATCTGGTCACACTGATCATTCGGAGTTGAACCATGAAGCACCGCTATTTTCATACAGGTACAGGTTAAGACAGTCTCAAAAATGCACAGCTCTCATTAACTTCTTAATGCAGTTTCGGACAAACTGCTATTTTTCTTATAGGTCACAACACACAAGAAGAGCAGCCTAGTGCTCTGTTTCTTCGTAGTGGAGATGTTTTAATTATGTCTAGGGAGTCGCGTCTTTGTTATCATGCTATACCACGCGTCATGAAAACACAGAAAGAACCATGGAATGATTTCCTTACAATACCTCAGTGCAAAAACAATGAAACCTTTGGTAGTTCAATGAATTTTGAATTATACGATCAGGTTACTGATACGTGCTTTTGGATACCGTTTAACCGTTATATCGCCGACTCACGCATAAATATTAATGTGCGTCAGGTTTTGCCTTCAGATGATTGCCTTCAAATTTGAATATTTTTTGTATTTTATAGTAATTGTTCTGTTTGCATTTCGCAGCTTAAGAAAGCCAAAATGATCGAAGAAATGTTGTCTTTTCAGTTAGTTTAAATTATTAAGCACAGGGTGGTGTGGCTATATTCTTACTAAAAGCTAAGTACAATAATTCAGAACAGAAAAGGGTGACTGCTACAGTGACGCAGCCACTTGCAAGGGGTCTGGATACAATCACCCCCTTCATATTGCCGATGTACCGGAGATTTCTCAGACTTAGCTCGTGGACCAAAGGCATACTGAGATGATTTTGATGCCCAGTGATGTTGACCTATGTCACGACGGATGCTGCTGGTTTTTGCTTAGAGACCTGTAATAATTATCAAGCAGAGCCCCATTTAGGGAGACCTGTTCGTCAAAGTTAATAAGATTCGTTCCCGAGATTGTTTAGTTAAGGCCGTTCGCGTTCATGATGCTGATGGTGGCTTCGTCAATAATAATAACCCCTTCGTCAATTTAGGCTATAGGACCCAAGTGACCTAACTGGGTGTTGCACTGCCCGACGGTTCCTGTAGTTAGTTGTTGGGCGCAGGTAGGTGTTTTCAGTATACTACAGAAGATGGTGGGCCCAGTCGCTTCACAATCGCTTATGGCAAAGTTGTTTGTGCCGCAGTCTGTGCACTTGTTACTTATTTCTATTATGCTGAACAGGATAAATTTTAATCTTTTGCAACCAGCTTTTGGTTTTGGGAATTTAGTGAGGTAGTATAAAATTTAATTATTCTGAAAAACTTTAATTTCTGGTACCTTGAGGATATCATCTGCGCCAACCCTTGTGAGATATTCATTGTTTATTTATTTTATAGCGTTTTCGTCTAAAATGACGAGGATGATCAAATTATTTTTTGCCAATGTGATTAAAGGTATTACATATTCTAAGCTTATAATGATTATTTTATTTTTGCCAATATTGTGTTAAACAGGTGCTCTGAGTCCGGCTGGATTGTTGAATGGATTTCGATTTTTCTGTTCTCCGATTCTATTAGTTGACTTTGTTTAAATCTAATTTGCTCCCAGTCATCGAAATCTGGATTCTCTGCTACTTTTTTTTGTGCCGTTTCTATTAGAATAATGCGTGCGTGTCTGTGTCATATTCGTACTGTGTCAATCAGAGGTTTAATATTTTTGAAGTCTGTAGTTAGGATCCTCCTCATGTGATTCTTTAAGAATCCTGTAGAATCCGGAAGATCATTTTCATTGGCCTACCGTCCTAGTCAAACACTGCCCCTAAGCCGTGTGCTGAAGCGTTAAGTCGAATGGTCTTTTAAAATTTGGGTATGTCAGGAGCGCATATTTTGAAGCCGATATGCTTTTTAGTTTGTCGAAAGCTTGTTGCTGTTAAGATTGATCTGAACTTTCCAGGAAGTATTAGCACTAATGTCGAAATGGTTGGTAAGGGTATTTGTCGTCGACGGTTTTTTATACCCTGAACCCATTGAAAATGGGTAAAAAGGGTATAATGTATTGCAAATGTAAGTAACAGGCAGAAGAAGGCATCGCGGCCCCATAAAGTATATATATTCTTGATCAGCGTCAACAGCCAAGTCGATTTAGCCATGTCCGTCTGTCCGTCATATAAACGCAAGGATATCAAAAGAGCTAGACTTGATATTTGGCATATGGTCCTCCTAGTGCCCGCGCAGTACGCGATTGTTTCCGATATTTAAATGCAATTGACTTTTTAAGAATACACAAATATTATATAGTACAAAAGGATGTGTTTTAACTGGCCTCGTGCTTGCGACAGCTAGCGCAAATTGCAAGAATTTCTGTATACATGTACAACACATATTCATGCGCTTCTTATTTCAACAGCATTGCAATAGCGATTGTACTGTTTTCTGTGCTGCTAATTTAATGCGTTTTTTTCTCATTAAAATTCAATTGTTGGTGTGGCTGTTGGCGTCAAGTAGCGTGGTATTGAGAAAAGTTTTTTTTTGTTAATTTAGTTTTATTACTGCTAAGGTAATCGAGCACGTAGCCCGATTTGCGTTTTGTGTTGGTAAAAGAGGGTTCAGGGTATCTCCTAGTCGGGAACTCCCGACTGGAGCCTCTTAATTGTTTCATTTAGTTTTCTTAAATCATTTACCAAACCTTTTTTGTGGCCAAACTCATCATCTCTTCTGCCAACAACTCAGTAAGGTGTGGCGGAAGGTGATTTGGACGACCTTATTATGCCATCTGCAAGAAGTCGTTTGCCTTCTGCATTGACAAAATCGGCTACGCCCATTGGGTACAGATATAGTTTGGAGTATATCGGCGCCCCGTCTGTGCGAATTTTGGCTAGAAGTTTTATATTATAAGGCAAGGACCGCCTTTGGACTTCGCTTGCTGCTTAAAGTTTCTTTTGAGTGGAAGGGGTACCTCGTCATCATTGATTCTTATAAAATGTATTCGTAAATTGGATTGGTTCTGAACTGTGCCCATGATTAATAGTGTTTTTTGTTAGATTAAGGCCGATAATGCCGCCGGCGTCTTTAAAGATATCTAGAATGAAAAAATAAGTTTTGACATTAAATAAATGAAAGGGGCACTTATGTTCTATTGCTGTGTGACCATGTGTTGATTTTACTTTGAATGGTTTTTCGGCAGGTGCAAAGTGTGCCAGCGCTGGAAGCGGCCTGGTATAAGTTTTGGAAGCCCCGGTGTCGATGGGGATGGTTTGTCCGGCTACTGTACTTGTAATAAAGGGTAGCTGGGATGCATCTCCTAAAACTTGTAATAAAGGGTAGCTGGGATGCATCTCCTAAAATTTGCAGGTTTCTATTTCGGACAAATCGTCTTATGTTCGAACGGATTCAGCCTTGGCTACAGACTCGTACCTCTCACTTGTCTCTTCCTGACCCTGGGGCGTATGGTTAATTCTCTGCATGGAGCTGATATTCTAAAAATTGTGTTGCCTGTCTGCAGCGCGACGATGTGTCAGGGCCTTGGTTACTATTATTATTCTGATTAAACGGGCATTGTTTTCAGCTACCTACTTGTCGTGGCTAGTTATTGGTCAAATCGTTGGCTGAATGATTACCATTTTGCCCTGTTAATTATGATTATCTGTTGATTGTCGGCGGTCATTCTAACGCCTTCTCTGGAGTAGTTTTTTGCTGGGCTTATTAGTTGTTTTCTTACTATATTTGCCAAAGCTTGCCGCGAGCGCATAGCGATTGTAGTTCACTTCTCCTCCTGCGCAAGGGCCATGGCCGTTGGAAAATTCTTTGGTTGGGCTGGGAAGACCGCAATCCTAAGGATTTTTTGAGTCCACAGACAAATGTTTGTAAAGCTTCACTTCTATTTTTTTCGGTTAAGAGGTTCTTTGTTGTTGGCCTGAAATTTCGTAGACGTCAATTCCTGTCTGTCGCCAAGAGATATAGTGTTCTTTTATGCCGGCAAATTGTGGTAGGTATTTTAGAATATTTAATGTTTCATTGCAGGAGAGTGTTGGCTGTTACTGAATTTATGTGATGTGTGTAATTGTTTCTTTTTTTCTTTTTTTTTTTTTTTGTTGTATTGGATCAAAGTTATCATACATTTTTATTACAACACAGTTGGCTTAGGTAATGTTTCGCCAAGCCTGTTTGAGTCCTCAGGCTTTATCGTGGACCAACGTCAAAATCGGCTTTTTTGAATAAGGCTGCATCGTCACTTGGGTAGTCGGTGGACTCTGGGGCGTCTCCTGTGTCGTGGGCGCCCTCCCCTGAACCCAAATTGGTGATCAGGAAGGATGGCCATGTGATCCATAAGTCTTGCAAGTCGGGCGACACTCAGTCTTTCCCAGGCCTTCGACAAGGAAGGCAGGAGACTGATTGGCCGATATGACTCAGGGTCATATTCCGGCTTGCCCGACTTATGGATCATATGGATCCTCGCTAACTTCCACTGGGCAGGGAAGTGTTGCGTCCTTAATATGGCGTTGAAAATCAAAGTTAAAAAAGGAGCGCGCGCATTGGCAGGGCCTTCAGGGCGTTGTGGCCCGGAGCGTTAGTTCTAGGAAGAACTTTGACGGCGTTGATTACCTCTTCCACGCGGATGGGACCGATAAGTGGTGACATCTGAAGCAGAGTCTCCGACGTTTGGGTAGTCTCATCGAGCTGTTATTGAGAGGCCGAGTTGAATGTTGAAAACCGTTCCTTTAGGTGGTTGGCGAAGGTGTCAGCTTGTTTTTTAGTTGTATTTTCTGACAGCAGAATTATTCCGATGCCGTCTTTTTGTACTAGGGCCTCCAGCTCTAGTACTTTCCCCGGAATGCCCTTGGCATTCCAGATAAGCACCTTCAGTTTTGTGTTTATTTTGATAGCAACGAGGGTAAAAGGGTAAGGATTTGCTGTTGCGTACCCAAAACCTGCTGTTGCATTTCTGCCATCCTCTAGATAGCTCGGCTCATGTCCTTGATGGCGGTGGAAAGTCCTTCCCCGTTTCCAGATGTCTGCTGTTGCTGTTGTTGCTCAGTCAGCCTCTCCTTTTGCTGTTCTTTCAGCAGTCTATGTAGCCGAGCTTGCGCTGGTCCTTCTCGCTGGCTAGAGCTCGGGTCGGTATGACCCTGGGCCATACAGGTCGTCGATGAGTTCTCGGTTGAGTGTGGAGTGGTGGCGGCCTTTGATAACTATGCGGTAGGGCTTCTCCTCCTGCAGCTGGTATGAGTAGAACTCAATTTTGTGTTCATCCAGTATCTCTATGATGGCCTTGTATGTGGGCACATCATTGGCTAGGAGTCGCATAGTCCTACCTAGGTTGGATTTGATGGTCAAGTTATCCGCTACTTCGGATAGTAGGAGCCACACGTCGTTGATGTCGTCGATGCGATTTAGGACGATGGGAGGTGGCTTCTTTCCTCCAGTGGGGGCATTGTTGTTGGCCCTTTTTTCGGGCACGGAGGAGCTGGTGCTGGCATGGGCGTCGGCGTTTGGCTGAGTGCCGCCCCCAACCTGAGGAGTCGCTTAGGCATGCAAGTTCTCTTCTTGGACTGGGTTTATCTGCTCGGCCTCAGATTCGTCAGTATCCATGTCTTCGACGTTATCGGGTGGGGCCAAGAGTGCATATTTATTGAAAGCATGAGTGCTAACTGGACTGGTGTCAGTCTTCTTCTGTTTTCGCTGGCAGGTGGGGACCTGCTGTCTAAGACTTTGCACTTATCATTTTTATTTCTCGCCTGTGGATCATTCGAGCCGCGGTTGCGGCGTGCGAATTGGGTTTGACGATATTTATTATACGCACTAGGGCGTCAACGGGGTCTCTATTTGCACTAGCACCAGCTTGTGGGCTGCTGCCGGTGTCTTCGGATTCCATTAAAGTGTAGGAAGGTGAAACTGAAGTACTTCTTCCAGACATCAACGCGGAGAATTTGTTGGCAGCTGTTGTTAAGCGGCTGTTAAGCATTGACGTGCTCGGCGGCGTAGCGGCGTCAGCATTTAGTTGGCCTACCTCTTTAGTTCGAGACGACCCCTTTTTACTCATTGTGAGTATGTTGCTGTTCTCAGCACTTACTGGTTTGGTGGCTCTATTTGCATTGCCACTGACTGAGTGCATGTCAGCACGGCGGCGCTGACGAATGCCTCAACTTTTTTGACCACCTTATTTTTCGTTTTGGTTTTATTTCACTTAAAACTAATTGCTTTGTCAGCAAGAAGTTTTGTTTTTATTTTTGCTGTTTTCGTGTTTTCCAATATTTGATGCGTTGCAATCTTTGTGTGGGATTGTAAAAGCCGCGTTTGGCCGTTTGGGCGTGCACTCGAATTTTGATTTTGAATTTTATTCCGCGAGCACGTCCATTCACTTCGAACACCAAACAGTGTCTCTGTAATTGTTTCTAATTCTTATTAAACAGTTCTTGTTGTGTTTTGTGTGTTAGCTGCAAATTCAGCGCCGGTGTGCTTATTTTGACTAGCCGAGCACTAGGTCGTAGTCACATCTTTCGCTGGCAGTTGGGGATCTGTACTTTTTTATTTATTATAATTTTATTAATTTTTTTTTAATTTTTATACTTAGCTTAAATTTTCTTCCAGGTGCGACGCTATTTGAAAGACAACCAAAATATACGTCAGTCTCGTAAACTATCAGTGTTTTAGTTATAATAATGATGTTACGAATGTATATAAAAGGATCAAATCAATTTTTAATCAGCTTAATAAGCTAAATAATTTAACATGTAATATTTGCGGCTTAATTTATTTTAAATTTTTTTTATCAAGCACCAATCAGAGCTTAGAATCAGAGCTCTTAAATATGACCAGGTTAATGCAGTAATTTATAACTTTAGGACAAATAGTATAAGCAAACATTATTTTAGTATTATAGTAGTTATATAAGGGCAAAGTTAAAGATGATGTTAGAGACCAATTACGGCCTTAAGTGGCCTGCTTGTCCCCTAGTGCGCCGTGAATTCTATCGAAGTGCCACTTTTTGAGTCGCTGGATAGGTGCAGCTGTAGCCAGCCGATCTTTGTATCGGCTGGAGTGCAAGGCGATCTGGACCTCGACAACCGCCAGATTCAGGTCTCTATGCAGAGTTGAGTTACTGACATACCGTGGATAGCCGGTGATTAAGCGCAATGCTTTATTTTTGCATGATTTGGACTCTCTGTCTTTGGGACTTGGCAGCAATTCCCGAGATCGGAATGCCGTGCATCCACACGGGAGCAACAATCCAATTTAAACTGGAGAATTTGGTTCGGCAACTATTAACCACTGACGTGATGTGAGATCTGAAAGTTATCCGCTGGTCGACGGGCAAACCTAGATATTTCATTTTGTTGCTCTGTGGAATGGTGTCGCCAGAGAGCTGCAGAGCTGGGGAGACATTTATCCTCAGAGTGAAGCACACGTTAGTGCATTTGGAGGTATTTATTTTAATGTTCCACATTTTAGCCCAGTTATCTAGAAGGTGAAGGTACTCCTGGATACCATATGCCGCTTCGTACTCGCAACGGGAGCTTAAAAAGATTCCGACATCATCAGCGTAGGTGACCATCATTTTGCCTGGATCAATGCACCACTTGTTCACGCCAGGGACCGGAAGCGAGAACAGAATAGGGTCGAGAACATTACCTTGAGGTACTTCTGCCAGAACGGGATAGATGGCTAATAATCCCGTTCGCGCTTTGACATTGAAGGATCGTTTGATCAAGGGAAGACAAGATTTTACCTAGGCGAGGAGACCTAAGAGCCACACCTGGCCACTTCATGATCTACGTCAATGAAAACTGCATTACAATATTTTTTTGCTTCAAGCGCGTAAAGAATGTGGTTTGAAACCTGGCGTAGTTGTTCAGGAATGGTCAGGAATGAGTCCACGGGACTCCAAGACAAGCATCGTCCTGGAAGCGACCAGTCGCAACCAAACCATCGAGATCGAAGGCATTACACTAATCGGCCTATATGACGCAGGGTTGCTATTAGGCTTTCGAGGCTTGAGGAACATCGATACAATGCCGAAATTCCACTCTAAACATTGCGAGGAAGCGCAGCGCTTTCTCAGGAAGGGCCTGCAATGTTCTGTTGTAGAAAAAGTCGTGTGCCGGGGCTTTTTTTTAATTAAGATTCTTTATAATGCTTTCAACTTCGTAAGGTAAGTGGTGAGGTTCAACTGAAGCGGAGCGGAAAGCAAAGTGCTAATGTCTCTCGCATAGTCTGCTGAGGCCATTTTATGAGGCTTGAAACGGTCGGCGAGGTGAGTATCAAAGATGTTAGCCTGTTCGTCGTCAGCAGCGAATGAACAGCGTTTCTTTGACTAGAGGAAGGCCAGTTCAGGGTTAACGGTTAAGCATCAAGAACTTGTAGTGTGTGCGTAGTGTTTGCCTAGACCCTGTGAATCACCACTTGTCTTGTACTGCCCTAGCCGTTGAGCTAGGCGTACCACTGGCTAAGGTGTCAGACTATACTGACACCATTAATGTAATGAATAAGTGCACTTTCTGTAGTTACTATGAAAAGGCTAAATGGTGAATGTTTGTTCCACTTGAACGAATTGATAACTGTCAAACTGATAATAATGAATTCTCTACCCACCCTACCTTGGCGGCACCTATTAGCTTTCTAGGACCGCCCTTATTTCTAGATCACTTTTGTTCTAATAGTTATGCATAATAGCGTTCATGTCGTACCGGTGACGAACCCGTCAAAGAGATTGAACGTTTATATTTAACGTTTAATTTAACATCTGACAAAGTATTCATTTATTTAATTGAAAAATCTTGTAACCAACCGTGACTTCATATCATTATCAATTAATTATAGCAAAATATCAAATAAAGAGGAAGGAATCTGAATTTCTTGAATGCAAACCTAATTTAAATGTGGTCGCAAATCGTCAAACGAATTACAAACAATGCGTGAACTTGCTAGGCAATTATTGACTCACATACATTCCCTCGCTGTGCTCGTTGCATCGATGCAGAAGCAGAGAAATTCATATGATTATGCGACAGGCTAGGGCAGATTGGGCTATTCTCTTTTGGGCACGAAAGTGCTTTCAGAAACCGGCCGGTCGCGTGATTTAGTTTTCACTACTGTAACGCAAATTTTTGGTTAACTCCAATATCACTTATATTCACATCCCAATATCACCTCTCACGATTTATCCGGCTCACCACTAAATACTTGTATAATTTGGACACGATCGCTTTGTAGATGTCTTGTGATTCGAGATCTTGAGTTTTGCTTTTTGCAGAAGAACAAGGTCTTACGTAACGGCCACGAGTTCAGAACACTGTTTCAATCTTCTAAATTGTGCAGTTCCTAATCGATATTTCTACCTTCTTTGGCGATGCGATTGCCAAATTCTTTATGAACAGCTTAGTCGAATGTTCTTGACGTATAGTGCAGAAATACGGACCGATGGAGTGAGGATAACTGTAAACTGGCGTGATTGATCTTTCGTCTGTTTTGCGCTGCTGCTGAAGAAGACTGGGGTTATTCCCAAGTTGAGCTTACACTTTGATATCTTTTAAATGATAAACTCCCATAGACTTTCCTGATTCATTTTGAAACTCGTAATAGTATGAAATAAGTTGTTTAATAACTTTGGCTGTCAAGAATTCTTCTCATGAGAGACACGCACATTCTCGATGGCTTTAGCGCGTGCAAGCTGCAATACATCGGGACGATTTAATGCAATGTTATCGGTCAGGACATTAAGTTTGCGTAAGAGCTCATAATCTTTGCCATTACAAACCATATTTTGCCCGAAACTAAAAAAGTATGGGGAATGCCCTTTGCTACGATGGATAGTAGCTCTCAGCGAGCCATTAATTTCGCTTAGATTTCCGTCCCAGTGCGTATGATCCTTACCGACATAAGCTCTGATAGCTGCTAGAGTAAATTGCGGTGCATATCTGCAATATTCTAAATCGAGTAAGAAAGGCTTTAAGGTATCCAGATCTGAACTAGGAACCGTTGTCCGTCAATACAGTTTCCGGGACTCCGAAGGTATAGAAAGCTAAATTTTCTAGGTATTCGCAGATTTTGGTCGATGTGAACTTTCTTAACGGCTGCAAGAAAGGAAACTTCGTATTGTGATCGACAATAATCAGGAGACCTATATTCCTCCTCTTGGAACGTGGATACGGGCCTACAATATCGATATAAAGCTTTTGAAATGGCCTGTCCGATGTCATTGGCTTGCCCAACGGCGGTCTATTGCATTTGGACTTTTGGTTAGCCGGCAAGTAGTAACGAAGTAACCATACCAGGCCAATAAATATATCGTTTTAGTTTCTCGATCATCTTGCCTGTACCACAATGTGCTGAGTCAGGTGGATTGTGCGCCCGATACATCAGCTCTAAGGCCATCTGAAATCCAGAGCTTCTAGGAGTCAAACTCCTGCTTAGGGTCTCCGCTCGCATGTTCGGTACGTCGGTAAACAAGATTATCGATAACCTTAACATCTGCAAGTCTTTCATTCTCTGTGCCTCTACGGTGCTGTATCGAAAATGGAAAACCTTGCAACCTTATGGACCAGAGGGCTAATCGCCCCGACAAGTCTTTCTGATTCATAACCCACTGCAGGGATGCATTATCAGTGATTACTTAAAATTCTTGCCCCTCCATATACGCACGAAATTTCTGAATACCCTTAATGACCGCTAAGCACTCCAGTTACCGAGTAGTTGCGCTGTTCCTTGGTCAACTTAAGGGACATGTACGCTGTGGGTAGTTCGGTGCCGTCTTCGCTCGTTTGAGCCAGGACGCATCCAAGTCCATATTGACTGGCGCCGCACAACAAAAGAAACGGTCTAGAAAAGGGGGGTTGCTGAGTATGGGTGCGGAAGTTAGCTTACATTTTAAATGCCTAAATGCTTCATCGGCCTCGTTCATCCAGGTGAATGTCTTGTTTTTTCGTAACAGCTCCGTGAGTGGAAGAGTAACTGTAGCGTATCCGTTGACGAAGCGGCGATACCACCCAGATAATCCCAAAAATCTTCGCAGTTGTCTGACTGTGGTGGGTACCGGAAATTGGTCTATCGCTATTACCTTATCTGGTTCCGTTTTCAACTGTCCATATCCTATTATAAAACCAACTTACTTTATCTCAGTCTTACCGAACTTGGATTTGGCGATATTAATGGTCAGGTTGGCGCGTCGCAGATAGCTGGCTATTTCCCTTAAGAGTGTCATGTGAGTGTGAAAGTCATCGGAATGGACCAGGAGGTCATCTAAATAGACGAAAACTCTTGTGCGTAAATGCGCTGGGATCACCTAATTCATTAATCGGCTAAGGGTCTGAGCTGCATTACAAAGACCGAATGGCATGATTTTGGATTGGTACAGCGGACGGTTGGGTACGGTAAATGCCGTGTATTGACGGGATTTATCTTCTAGTGGTATTTGCCAAAACGCGTTTTTCATGTCCAGACCGGTAATAAAACGAGCTGGAGGCAATCGGCTTAGGATGCGGGAGCGGGTACGCATCTTTGCGAGTACATTTGTTCACTTCCTGCGAGTCTAGATATAGGCGAACCTTATCTCCCTTCTTCTAGTACTAGTACGCAAAAACTGCTCCATGGACTTTTGGACTCTTTGATAACATCCATAGACAGCATATTTTCTATTTCAGTGAACATGAGTTTCACCTTAGCGGGAGATACGGGCCAATGTCGCTGCTTTATAGGCTTGGACTTCCCAACATCGATGCAGTGGTTGATTAGACCGGTACGTCCTAAGCCTATCATTTCAAAAGAGGGAAGCTCTGAAATGACATTATCCAGCTCTCGCTGTTGTTCGGATAGTGAATGCACTTTCGGTGGGTCTAACGTGTCGTCATCTCTCCCGATATTTAACCCTGCTACGCTATGAGAGCCTTGGAGCAAATTTTTAACCAATTCGAAATCCTGCTAAAAATCAATTCCTAGATAGACGCTTTGTTTAAGGCCGTGGATAATGTAGAATTCAACTGACTTTGTGATTCCCCGATATGTAATATCAGTGATATTGCTCATCTAGTTCTAAGATAAAGGGACGGTGTGATCCGACGGTTTGTGCTTTGTTTTGCTTACAAAATTGCTTGTGAGTCCGTATTTCATTCTGCAGTCGCGCCAGCGTGGCTATATATAGATGCATCAGCTCATGGCGAAGCGACGGTTTGGAATTCCGCAATAAAAGATGTATCATCTGGTTGGCATCTTCTACATTTGCTTCATTAGAGGTATCTGAGGCTCTAACGTCTACGCTCACTTGGCGTTGTTATTCATGGGTGCCTGATAATTTCGTTGGGTGGACTTAGTCGACATTCCTCTACGCGGTGTAGCTCCTCTGCGGTTTCTTACCCGGGATCTGCCGCTTACGTGGGTGTTGTTCGGGTCATTAGCGTTACTAATTGGGCCTGGTCACTGCTCGATACCGCCGCCAGCACTTAATACGGCCGCCAAATTATAATCTGAAACTGACAACTGCCTTACCGTGCACTGTTTCTGGCAGGTGGGACAGACATTGTAGTTTTGTAAAGCAATCATAATACATTGGTTGTGGAATTTGTGTTCGCACGGCGAGACTGCCGTTAAATCGGTAGGCCTTAAGGACTCGTGGCAGGCCCCGCAAAAGGCGTCCTGTTGCGATGAGGCTTCACTAAGGTCTTCGTCACTGTGTCTTACGGGCATGGTTGGAATCTAATTACCAAAGTTCCGAACCTTTTCATGGATTTTTGGTTCGTCACTTTCCGACTGAAAACTAACTGTGCATAACAATTATTATCAGAATTATTTGTTTAACATTATTTACTGTATCCTATTGGTTTCTATTGTTCCACATCTGATCTTCTCTGATTTATATTGGTCAAGTTCCCAAAACTATCGTCTAGTCGCTATCGATTCCGAACATAACCTCAAGAAAGCCGGTTGCGGGTTCTATACGAGGACAATTGAACTTCTCAAAAATGCGGCCACTGAAGCATGCTCGCTCTGGTCGACTAAATAGTCAATTACTATTTGTAATTGCAAGTCCGGTGCTAAGGTTCTGTTACCGTAACTACAATTTGACAAGCCGCTGCGTCCGCTATTCAAAACAGCATTTTTCAAATTTGAATGCTACTTGCGAACTGGCAAATCTGCATTTCCACGGACGGTTGTCTGGCCTCAATAGCTTCGAATCAACAAAAAAAACAGGTTTCGCGTGTCGATACAAATTTGCTAATTAATGGGATGGATTAACCAGAGCATGTTGCATGATTGACCACCTAATACAAATGAGTCAATCTTCAACTTGGTGGGCCTGAATTTGTTGTTGGCTTTTCGAGCCCTCGTTGTGCGCCAATTACTTTATGTAATGTGTGCGTTGTGTTTGCCTAGTCCCTGTGGATCACCGCTTGGCTTGTACTGCCCTAGCCGTTGAGCTAGGCGTACCACTGAAAATCTACTGGCGTATAGAGGATTTCAGGGGTCGTGCACTTCTTGCTGTTGCTGCTTATGCTCGTCGGATGTGGCGCGGATTCTTTCCGTTGTCACACTATACTGACACCATAAATGTTATGAATAAGTGCACTTTCTGTAGTTACTATGAAAAGGCTAAAGGTTGAATCTGTATGTTCCACTTGAACGAATTGATAACTGTCAAACTGATAATAATGAATTCTCTACCCACCCTACCTTGGCAGCACCTATTAGCTGTCTAGGGCCGCCCTTATTTCTAGATCAGTTTTGTTTTAATAGTTATGCATAATAGCGTTCATGTCGTACCGGTGACGAACCCGTCAAAGAGATTGAACGTTTATATTTAACGTTTAAATTAACATCTGACAAAGTATTCATTTACTTCATTGCAAAATCTTGTAACTAACCGTGTAACTAACTAGCAAAATATCAAATAAAGAGGAAGGAATCTGAGTTTCTTAAATGCAGAAAGAAAGAATAGCTGTATTACCCTAATTTAAATGTGGTTGCAAATAGTCCTACGAATTAAAAACAATGCGTGAATTATAAACAATGAAGCAGAGTGCTGTAGATCCGGATTAAAAGATATGTATGTTAAAATTCATATAATTATGCGACAAGCTAGGGCAGATTGGGCTATTCTCTTTTGGGCACGAAAGTGCTTGCAGAAACCGGCCGGTAGCGTGATTTAGTTTTCACCGCTGTAACGCAAATTTTTGATTAACTCCAATATCACTTATATTTACATCCCAATATCACCTCTCACGATTTATCCGGCTCACCACCCAATACTTGTATAATTTGGACACGATCGCTTTGTGGATGTCTTGGATTCGAGAACTTGAGTTTTGGTTTTTACAGAAGAACAAGGTCTTACGTAACGGCCATGAGTTCAGAACACTGTTTCAATCTTCTAAATTGTGCAGTTCCTAATCGACATTTCTACCTTCTCTGGCGATGCGATTGCCAAATTCTTTATGAACAGCTTAGTCGAATGTTCTAGACGTATAGGGCAGACATACGGACCGATGGAGCGAGGATAACTGTAAACTGGCGTGATTGATCTTTCGTCTGTTTTGCGTTGCTTGCAGGTGTTTGTGCGTGGGAGAGTAAAAATGAGCATGGGAGCGCAAGTACATGCTGGCGTATTGATTTCGCCGTGAAGGGGAACGAATTCGCCTGATCATTTGTCGCTTAACAAGAAAGGGTATCGAGGGGTATATCCAAACAATAACCAACTCGGCCATTAGTCCCTACAACACAGTTGATGATTCGAAAGTCTCATCTCGAGAACTCATAAAACTGAATAAGACCGAGGTCATTGCCAAGTTGAGCTTACACTTTGATATCTTTTAAATGATATTCTCCAATAGACTTTCCTGATTCATTTTGAAACTCGTAATAGTATGAACTAACTTGTTTAATTACTTTGGCTGTCAAGAATACTGGTGCTAGATTACTACTGAACTTCTTTCCAGCATTGCTTTGCGCGAAATTGCGGGCCCAGACAGTATCGCCAATCTTCAACTGAATGGTTCTACTCGTAGATTGTATCTTCTAGCATGCTCCTCACGAGAGACACGCACCTTCTCTTTGGCTTTAGCGCGTGCAAGCTACAATACATCGGGACGATTTAATGCAATCTCATCGGTCTGGACATGAAGTTTGCGTAAGAGCTCATAATCTTTGCCATTACAAACCATATTTTGCCCGAAACTAAAAAAGTATGGGGAATGCCCTGTGCTACAATAGTAGCTCTCAGTGAGCCATTAATTTCGCTTAGATTTTCGTCCCAGTGCGTATGATCTTTACCGACATAGGCTCTGATAGCTGCTATTACTGATCGATTACATCGTTCGCTAGCGTTAGCCTGTGGAGAGTAAATTGCGGTGCATATCTGCAATATTCCAAACCGAGTAAGAAAGGCTTTAAAGTATCGAGATCTGAACTGGGAACCGTTGTCCGTCAATACAGTTTCCGGGGCTCCAAAGGTATAGAAGACGAAATTTTCTAGGTATTCGCAGATTTAAGTCGATGTGAACTTTCTTAACGGCTGCAAGAAAGGAAACTTCGTATTGTGATCGACAATAATCAGGAGACCTATATTCCTCCTCTTGGAACGTGGGTACGGGCTTACGATATCGATATAAAGCTTTTGAAACGGCCTGTCCGATGTCATTGGCTTGCCCATCGGTGGTCTATTGCATTTGGACTTTTGGTTAGCCGGCAAGTAGTAACGAAGTAACCATACCAGGCCAATAAATATATCGTTTTAGTTTCTCGATCATCTTGCCTGTACCACAATGTGCTGCAGGGATGCATTATCAGTGATTACTAACGGCCTCGTTCATCCAGGTGAATGTCTTGCTTTTTCGTTACAGCTCCGTCAGTGGAAGAGTAACTGTAGCGTATCCGTTGACGAAGCGGCGATATCACCCAGATAACCCCAAAAATCTTCGCAGTTGTTTGACTGTGGTGGGTACCGGAAATTGGTCTATGGCTATTACCTTATCTGGTTCCGTTTTCAACTGTCCATATCCGATTATAAAACCAACTTACTTTATCTCGGTCTTACCGAACTTGGATTTGGCGATATTAATGGTCAGGTTGGCGCGTCGCAGATAGCTGGCTATTTCCCTTAAGAGTGGCATGTGAGTGTGAAAGTCATCGGAAAGGACCAGGAGGTCATCTAAATAGACGAAAACTCTTGTGCGTAAATGCGCTGGGATCACCTAATTCATTAATCGGCTAAGGGTCTGAGCTGCATTACAAAGACCGAATGGCATGATTTTGGATTGGTACAGCGGACGGTTGTGCACGGTAAATGCCGTGTATTGACGGGATTTCTCTTCTAGTGGTATTTGCCAAAACGCGTGCTTCATGTCCAGACCGGTAATAAAACGAGCTGGAGGCAATCGGCTAAGGATACGGGAGCGGGTACGCATCTTTGCGAGTACATTTGTTCACTTTCCGCGAGTCTAAATATAGGCGAACCTTATCTCCCTTATTCACTAGTACGCAATAACAATAACAAATAACATCCATAGACAGCATATTTTCTATTTCAGTGAACATGAGTTTCACCTTAGCGTGAGATACGGACCAATGTCGCTGCTTTATAGGCTTGGACTCCCCAACATCGATGCAGTGGTTGATTAGACCGGTACGTCCTAAGCCTATCATTTCAAAAGAGGGAAGCTCTGAAATGACATTATCCAGCTCCCGCTGTTGTTGTTCGGATAGTGAATGCACTTTCGGTGGGTCTAACGTATCGTCATCTCTCCCGACATCTAACCCTGCTACGCTATGGGAGCCTTGGAGCAGATTTTTAACCAATCCGAAATCCTGCCAAAAATCAATTCCTAGATAGACGCTTTGTTTAAGGACGGGGATAATGTAGAATTCAACTGACTTTGTAATTCCCCGATATGTAATATCAGTGATACGTCGGTCCACTACGGAGCACTTCGAATTGTTAGCCTTTTTACGCGGCCAGAGCATTTCTGGGTCTTTGGGTGTACTTGAAAATGGACGTCGGCTTCACAGGCAATGCAGCAAATAGTAGCGCCCGAATCGAAAAGAGCTATATATTCTGCGTCTTCTATTTTAATTTCAGTGCACAGACGATGATCGGCGCTCAGAAAGATCGCTGCAACTAACTTTTTACGTATTAGGCGGATTCTCTTCCAGAATGCCCGCATCCATAAAGTTGAACGTTTGTGTGGTTTGTGTCGCTCACAACTATCTACTTCGCCAAAAATATCAAAAAGTCATGAAAGGGTAGGAATAGTTTACTAGTGGGGTACACCAATTAATTAAGACTCGCTGTGGCGTCTTGTTTCGTCAGACCTGCAGTTGGAATAACGGCCTGCTCGGGAATGTTTTGTTTTACTTGCTTGGATGCGACAGCACAGGTGTTGTCTGCGCATCCACTTTGGAGTTTTCCGGCGGATGACATACCTTGCAATTGGGTTTAAAGGTTTCTTTGGCGCCGCATCCATAACAAAATATGATTCTCGGTTCAAGACAGTGGTCATAGCGATGACCGAATCTACCGCAGCTCCAACACTTTATACTTTTATTCTGTTTTGCAAATATTTCCAATTGCTCATCTAGTTCTAAGATAAAGGGACGGTGTGATCTGACGGCTTGAGCTTTGTTTTGCTTACAAAATTGCTTGCGAGTCCGTATTTCATTCTGCAGTCGCGACAGCGTGGCTATATAGATGCATCAGCTCATGGCGAAGCGACGGTATGGAATTCCGCAATAAAAGATGTACTAAGGACTCTTCGTTTATGGGATTGCATAGACGGCTAACGAGCTTTTCAGCCTCGAATTGAAATTCTTCAGAAGCTTCCCTATCTCCTTGCCGTCTAGCGTTTATGGCTTCCCAGATATCTATATCAGTTTCTATATCATCGAACTTCTTTCGAAATTCCTGGCAGAAAGTATTCCATGTAAAATTTGGATTGATGGAATTTCCAGAACCACTCGTTGGCTTTGCCTCCAAGAAGCAAGTGCAAATGGTCGCACAAAAGATTGTGGTGGCCATACAAATTTTGCTTTGCCATAGAGCGGGCGCGGTATTCTTCAGTAGATAATCCGTCTCTGGCTCCGTCGAACTTTAAACGCCAGTTCTGAATTATATTCGACACCTTTTCGGGCGGATAAGCTGGTTGGAACGGAGTATTGCTACTGCCTCGACTTTCAGACGTATTAGCTGAAGGCACAACTCTCTCAGCTGAGGTAGTTAGTTGGGACACCTCTCTATCTAGACGTATAGCAGCCACTTGCGCTCTGATTATTTCAGTCAATCTCTGCATAGTTTGCTGTCGATATGACTTGGCCGCTTGTATCATCTGGTTGATATCTTCTACATTTGCTTCTTTAAAGGTATCTAAGGCTCTAACGTCTAAGCTCACTTGGCGTTGCTATTTATGGGTGCCTGATAATTTCGTTGCTTGGACTTAGTCGACATTCCTCTACGCGGTGTAGCTCCTCTGCGGTTTCTTACCCGGGATCTGCCGCTTACGTGGGTGTTGTTCGGGTCATAAGCGTTACTAATTGGGCCTAGTCACTGCGCTATACCGCCGGCTGACAACTGCCTTACAGCGCACTGTTTCTGGCAGGTGGGACAGCCATTGTTGTTTTGTAAAGCAATCATAATACATTGGTTGTGGAATTTGTGTTCGCACGGCGAGACTGCCGTTAAATCGGTAGGCCTTAAGGGCTCGTGGCAGGCCCCGAAAAAAGCGTCTTGTTGCGATAAGGCTTCACTAAGGTCTTCGTCACTGTGTCTTACGGGCATGGTTGGAATCTTATTACCAAAGTTCCGAACCTTTTCATGGATTTATGGTTCGTCACTTTCCGACTGAAAACTAACTGTGCATACCAATTGTTATCAGAATTATTTGTTTAACATTATTACAGTCAATTACTATTTGCAATCGCAAGTCCGGTGCTAAGGTTCTGTTACCGTTACGTTGTGTTTGCCTAGTCCCTGTGGATCACCGCTTGGCTTGTACTGCCCTAGCCGTTGAGCTAGGCGTACCACTGGAAATCTACTGGCGTATAGAGGATTTCAGGGGTCGTGCACTTCTTGCTGTTGCTGCTTATGCTCGTCGGATGTGGCGTGGATTCTTTCCGTTGTCACACTATACTGACACCATAAATGTTATGAATAAGTGCACTTTCTGTAGTTACTATGAAAAGGCTAAAGGGTGAATCTGTATGTTTCACTTGAACGAATTGATAACTGTCAAACTGATAATAATGAATTGGACTACTGAAGGTGTTAATTGTACCGTGTTCTCTACCCACCCTACCTTGGCAGCACCTATTAGCTGTCTAGGGCCGCCCTTATTTTTAGATCAGTTTTGTTTTAATAGTTATGCATAATAGCGTTCAAAGAGATTGAACGTTTATATTTAACGTTTAATTTAACATCTGACAAAGTATTCATTTACTTCATTGCAAAATCTTGTAACTAACCGTGTAACTAACTAGCAAAATATCAAATAAAGAGGAAGGAATCTGAGTTTCTTAAATGCAGAAAGAAAGAATAGCTGTATTACCCTAATTTAAATGTGGTTGCAAATAGTCCTACGAATTAAAAACAATGCGTGAATTATAAACAATGAAGCAGAGTGCTGTAGATCCGGATTAAAAGATATGTATGTTAAAATTCATATAATTATGCGACAAGCTAGGGCAGATTGGGCTATTCTCTTTTGGGCACGAAAGTGCTTGCAGAAACCGGCCGGTCGCGTGATTTAGTTTTCATCGCTGTAACGCAAATTTTTGGTTAACTCCAATATCACTTATATTTACATCCCAATATCACCTTTCACGATTTATCCGGCTCTTGTATACTTGTATAATTTGGACACGATCGCTTTGTGGATGTCTTGTGATTCGAGAACTTGAGTTTTGGTTTTTACAGAAGAACAAGGTCTTACGTAACGGCCATGAGTTCAGAACACTGTTTCAATCTTCTAAATTGTGCAGTTCCTAATCGACATTTCTACCTTCTCTGGCGATGCGATTGCCAAATTCTTTATGAACAGCTTAGTCGAATGTTCTAGACGTATAGGGCAGACATACGGACCGATGGAGCGAGGATAACTGTAAACTGGCGTGATTGATCTTTCGTCTGTTTTGCGTTGCTTGCAGGTGTTTGTGCGTGGGAGAGTAAAAATGAGCATGGGAGCGCAAGTACATGCTGGCGTATAGATTTCGCCGTGAAGGGGAACGAATTCGCCTGATCATTTGTCGCTTAACAAGAAAGGGTATCGAGGGGTATATCCAAACAATAACCAACTCGGCTATTAGTCCCTACAACACAGTTGATGATTCGAAAGTCTCATCTCGAGAACTCATAAAACTGAATAAGACCGAGGTCATTGCCAAGTTGAGCTTACACTTTGATATCTTTTAAATGATATTCTCCAATAGACTTTCCTGATTCATTTTGAAACTCGTAATAGTATGAACTAACTTGTTTAATTACTTTGGCTGTCAAGTGCTAGAAGGTGCTAGATTACTACTGAACTTCTTTCCAGCATTGCTTTGCGCGAAATTGCGGGCCCAGACAGTATCGCCAATCTTCAACTGAATGGTTCTACTCGTAGATTGTATCTTCTAGCATTCTCCTCACGAGAGACACGCACCTTCTCTTTGGCTTTAGCGCGTGCAAGCTGCAATACATCGGGACGATTTAATGCAATGTCATCGGTCAGTAGTAGCTCTCAGTGAGCCATTAATTTCGCTTAGATTTTCGTCCCAGTGCGTATGATCTTTACCGACATAGGCTCTGATAGCTGCTATTACTGAGCGATTACAACGTTCGCTAACGTTAGCCTGTGGAGAGTAAATTGCGGTGCATATCTGCAATATTCCAAATCGAGTAAGAAAGGCTTTAAAGTATCGAGATCTGAACTGGGAACCGTTGTCCGTCAATACAGTTTCCGGGGCTCCAAAGGTATAGAAGACGAAATTTTCTAGGTATTCGCAGATTTAAGTCGATGTGAACTTTCTTAACGGCTGCAAGAAAGGAAACTTCGTATTGTGATCGACAATAATCAGGAGACCTATATTCCCCCTCTTGGAACGTGGGTACGGGCCTACGATATCGATATAAAGCTTTTGAAACGGCCTGTCCGATGTCATTGGCTTGCCCATCGGCGGTCTATTGCATTTGGACTTTTGGTTAGCCGGCAAGTAGTAACGAAGTAACCATACCAGGCCAATAAATATATCGTTTTAGTTTCTCGATCATCTTGCCTGTACCACAATGTGCTGAGTCAGGTGGATTGTGCGCCCGATACATCAGCTCTAAGGCCATCTGAAATCCAGAGCTTCTAGGAGTCAAACTCCTGCTTAGGGTCTCCGCTCGCATGTTCGGTACGTCGGTAAACAAGATTATCGATAACCTTAACATCTGCAAGTCTTTCATTCTCTGTGCCTCTACGGTGCTGTATCGAAAATGGAAAACCTTGCAACCTTATGGACCAGCGGGCTAATCGCCCCGACAAGTCTTTCTGATTCATAACCCACTGCAGGGATGCATTATCAGTGATTACTAAAAATTCTTGCCCCTCCATATACGCACGAAATTTCTGAATACCCTTAATGACCGCTAAGCACTCCAGTTACCGAGTAGTTGCGCTGTTCCTTGGTCAACTTAAGGGACATGTACGCTATGGGTAGTTCGGTGCCGTCTTCGCTCGTTTGAGCCAGGACGCATCCAAGTCCATATTGACTGGCGCCGCACAACAAAAGAAACGGTCTAGAAAAGGGGGGTTGCTGAGTATGGGTGCGGAAGTTAGCTTACATTTTAAATGCCTAAATGCTTCATCGGCCTCGTTCATCCAGGTGAATGTCTTGTTTTTTCGTAACAGCTCCGTGAGTGGAAGAGTAACTGTAGTGTATCCGTTGACGAAGCGGCGATACCACCCAGATAATCCCAAAAATCTTCGCAGTTGTTTGACTGTGGTGGGTACCGGAAATTGGTCTATGGCTATTACCTTATCTGGTTCCGTTTTCAACTGTCCATATCCGATTATAAAACCAACTTACTTTATCTCGGTCTTACCGAACTTGGATTTGGCGATATTAATGGTCAGGTTGGCGCGTCGCAGATAGCTGGCTATTTTCCTTAAGAGTGTCATGTGAGTGTGAAAGTCATCGGAAAGGACCAGGAGGTCATCTAAATAGACGAAAACTCTTGTGTGTAAATGCGCTGGGATCACCTAATTCATTAATCGGCTAAGGGTCACCTTAGCGGGCGATACGGGCCAATGTCGCTGCTTTATAGGCTTGGACTTCCCAACATCGATGCAGTGGTTGATTAGACCGGTACGTCCTAAGCCTATCATTTCAAAAGAGGGAAGCTCTGAAATGACATTATCCAGCTCTCGCTGTTGTTGTTCGGATAGTGAATGCACTTTCGGTGGAGCAGATTTTTAACCAATCCGAAATCCTGCCAAAAATCAATTCCTTGATAGACGCTTTGTTTAAGGCCGGGGATAATGTAGAATTCAACTGACTTTGTGATTCCCCGATATGTAATATCAGTGATATGTCGGCCCACTACGGAGCACTTCGAATTGTTAGCCTTTTTACGCGGCCAGAGCATTTCTGGGTCTTTGGGTGTACTTGAAAATGGACAGCGGCTTCACCGGCAATGCAGCAAATAGTAGCGCCCGAATCGAAAAGAGCTATATATTCTGCGTCATCTATTTTAATTTCAGTGCACAGACGATGGTTGGCGCTCAGAAAGATCGCTGCAACTAACTTTTTACGTATAAGGCGGATTCTCTTCCAGAATGCCCGCATCCATAAAGTTGAACGTTTGTGTGGTTTGTGTCGCTCACAACTATCTACTTCGCCAAAAATATCAAAAAGTCATGAAAGGGTAGGAATAGTTTACTAGTGGGGTACACCAATTAATTAAGACTCGCTGTGGCGTCTTGTTTCGTCAGACCTGCAGTTGGAATAACGGCCTGCTCGGGAATGTTTTGTTTTACTTGCTTGGATGCGACAGCACAGGTGTTGTCTGCGCATCCACTTTGGAGTTTTCCGGCGGATGACATACCTTGCAATTGGGTTTAAAGGTTTCTTTGGCGCCGCATCCATAACAAAATATGATTCTCGGTTCAAGACAGTGGTCATAGCGATGACCGAATCTACCGCAGCTCCAACACTTTATACTTTTATTCTGTTTTGCAAATATTTCCAATTGCTCATCTAGTTCTAAGATAAAGGGACGGTGTGATCTGACGGCTTGAGCTTTGTTTTGCTTACAAAATTGCTTGTGAGTCCGTATTTCATTCTGCAGTCGCGACAGCGTGGCTATATAGATCATCAGCTCATGGCGAAGCGACGGTATGGAATTCCGCAATAAAAGATGTACTAAGGACTCTTCGTTTATGGGATTGCATAGACGGCTAACGAGCTTTTCAATCTCGAATTGAAATTCTTCAGAAGCTTCCCTATCTCCTTGCCGTCTAGCGTTTATGGCTTCCCAGATATCTATATCAGTTTCTATATCATCGAACTTCTTTCGAAATTCCTGGCAGAAAGTATTCCATGTAAAATTTGGATTGCTACGATGGAATTTCCAGAACCACTCGTTGGCTTTGCCTCTAAGAAGCAAGTGCAAATGGTCGCACAAAAGATTGTGGTGGCCATACAAATTTTGCTTTGCCATAGAGCGGGCGCGGTATTCTTCAGTAGATAATCCGTCTCTGGCTCCGTCGAACTTTAAACGCCAGTTCTGATATATTCGACACCTTTTCGGGCGGATAAGCTGGTTGGAACGGAGTATTGCTACTGCCTCGACTTTCAGACGTATTAGCTGAAGGCGCAACTCTCTTAGCTGAGGTAGTTAGTTGGGACACCTCTCTATCTAGACGGATAGCAGCCACTTGCGCTCTGATTATTTCAGTCAATCTCTGCATAATTTGCTGTCGATATGACTTGGCCGCTTGTATCATCTGGTTGATATCTTCTATATTTGCTTCTTTAGAGGTATCTAAGGCTCTAACGTCTAAGCTCACTTGGCGTTGCTATTTATGGGTGCCTGATAATTTCGTTGCTTGGACTTAGTCGACATTCCTCTACGCGGTGTAGCTCCTCTGCGGTTTCTTACCCGGGTGCCGCTTACGTGGGTGTTGTTCGGGTCATAAGCGTTACTAATTGGGCCTAGTCACTGCGCTATACAGCCGGCTGACAACTGCCTTACAGCGCACTGTTTCTGGCAGGTGGGACAGCCATTGTTGTTTTGTAAAGCAATCATAATACATTGGTTGTGGAATTTGTGTTCGCACGGCGAGACTGCCGTTAAATCGGTAGGCCTTAAGGGCTCGTGGCAGGCCCCGCAAAAGGCGTCTTGTTGCGATGAGGCTTCACTATGGTCTTCGTCACTGTGTCTTACGGGCATGGTTGGAATCTTATTACCAAAGTTCCGAACCTTTTCATTGATTTATGGTTCGTCACTTTCAGACTGAAAACTAACTGTGCATACCAATTGTTATCAGAATTTTTTGTTTAACATTATTACAGTCAATTACTATTTGCAATCGCAAGTCCGGTGCTAAGGTTCTGTTACCGTAACTACAATTTGACAAGCCGCTGCGTCCGCTATTCAAAACAGCAATTTTCAAATTTGAATGCTACTTGCGAACTGGCAGATCGGCGTTTTGACGGACGGTTGTCTGGCCTCAATAACATCGAATCAACAAAAAAAACTGGTTTCGTGTGTCGATACAAATTTTCTAATTAATAGGATGGATTAACCAGAGCATGTTGCATGATTAACCACCTAATACAAATGAGTCAATCTTCAACTTAGTGGGCCTGAATATGTTGTTGGCTTTTCGAGCCCACGTTGGGCGCCAATTACTTTATGTAATGTGTGCGTTGTGTTTGCCTAGTCCCTGTGGATCACCGCTTGGCTTGTACTGCCCTAGCCGTTGAGCTAGGCGTACCACTGAAAATCTACTGGCGTATAGAGGATTTCAGGGGTCGTGCACTTCTTGCTGTTGCTGCTTATGCTCGTCGGATGTGGCGTGGATTCTTTCCGTTGTCAGACTATACTGACACCATAAATGTAATGAATAAGTGTACTTTCTGTAGTTACTAGGAAAAGGCTAAAAGGTGAATCTGTTTCACTTGAACGAATTGATAACTGTCAAACTGATAATAATGAATTGGACTACTGAAGGTGTTAATTGTACCGTGTTCTCTACCCACCCTACCTTGGCGACACCTGTTGGGTGTCTTGGGCCGCCCTTATTTCTAGATCACTTTTGTTCTAATAGTTATGCATAATAGCGTTCATGTCGTACCGGTGACGAACCCGTCAAAGAGATTGAACGTTTATATTTAACGTTTAATTTAACATCTGACAAAGTATTCATTTACTTCATTGCATTTCTTAAATGCAAAAAGAATGAATAGCTGTATTACCCTAATTAAAATGTGGTCGCAAATTGTCAAAGGAATTACAAACAATGCGTGTACTTGCTAGGCAATTATTGACTCACATACATTCCCTCGCTGTGCCCGTTGGGCTTATCGATGCAGAAGCAGAGTGCTGTAGATCTGGATTAGAAGATATATATATGTTGAAATTCATATGATTATTCGACAAGCTAGGGCAGATTGGACTTTTCTCTTTTGGGCATTTTTACAAAAATGGTATGCGTATTTTAAAGCTAAATAGAAAATGGACTATTATTAATATTCGTGTTCCCTGTGCGTGAACAGCTGCTCATTGAATCCGTGGTTCTTCCAGATAAAAAAACTATCGTGATGGTAGTCGGCCGGCCGGTCCCTTCTGCAATGTTTAGCACACGAAAGGGGGCAGCGCGAAAGTGCTTGTAAAAACCGGCCGGTCGCGTGATTTAGTTTTCACTACTGTAACGCAAATTTTTGGTTAACTCCAATGTAACTTATATTCACATCCCAATATCACCTCTCACGATTAATCCGGCTCACCACCCAATACTTGTATAATTTGGACACGATCGCTTTGTGGATGTTTTGTGATTCGAGAACTTGAGTTTTGGTTTTTACAGAAGAACGAGGTTTTACGTAACGGCCACGAGTTTAGAGCACTGTTTCAAACTTCTAAATTGTGCAGTTCCTAATCGACATTTGTACGTTCTCTGGCGATGCGACTGAATGTGAAATTGGCTTCGCCAAATTCTTTATGTACAGCTTAGTCGAATGTTCTAGATGTGTAGGCAGACATACGGACCGTTGGAGCGAGAATAACTGTAAACTGGCGTGATTGATCTTTCGTCTGTTTTGCGCTGGTTGCAGGTGTTTGTGCGTGGGAGAGTAAAAATGAGCATGAGAGCGCATGTACATGCTGGCGCATTGATTTCGCCGTGAAGGGGAACGAATTCGACTGATTATATTTCGCTTAAGAAGAAAGGGTATCGAGGGGTATATCCGAACAATAACCAACTTGGCCATTGGTCAGTACATACTTTACTTGTGAATTTTGCCAAGGCATCGTCCATAGCTGTACTAGAATTTAACTTCATACCAGGTTAAATCAAGACATTCAAGCATCATTTGTTCTTTTGTTGATTTGTGTGTCGATCAATATGCCTCTCCAAAGGAGAGAAGAATGTTTTAGCTGAGTTAAGTGTGATAATTAATTGGAGATGCTCTAAGGTCATGTCGGAAGGCTTGTCTATGTGGAGCTTCGATTGAGGAATTTTTTTGTAGGCAGCGAAGGTCAGACAGCTTGGGCTGTTATTAGGTTTGCTCGGGAATCTTGTGGGACAGCCAAAAGGTAACACATCCACATTTAAGGATCGGACAAATGTCGCAAGCTCCTTACCTCTTTTGTTATAACGCTGGTATCCCTAGAGCCTGTGTTTGGCGTGCTAATCGCCACCGACAAGAAACATTGATTGTCTAGATTGCTTAACAGATCTGTAAAGTCGGTGCTGAGTCACTGGTAAGTTGGGGGGTATTAAATAGAGCACACCTCGTCTACCATTGTCCAAACTGGACGGGTAAGAAAATGTTGGATGTTATTTTTAATGAGCAAAACCAAATTTGCTATAAGTGGCGGTTGGATGATTGACAGGGTAGAAGTAATATCCGTAAAGTTTGGGAGTCGAGCTCCCAAGTAGTCGGATTTGGCTAAGAAGTTTTATGTCGATACTGCTGCTTTGCGCGAAGATTTCCCGTTAGCTTATTTTTTTTTTGGACACCATTGACATTTCAAATTATCTTTAGAACGGAAAGGATTGATTACGCGTATTGAGCAACTTCTAAATTTTGGCTTGCATGCTTAGCATTTGTTGTTGCATTCCCATTAAAGTGTTATTAAGCGTATTAATGGATGCACATAAATTAACCTGCATATAATACTCATTGAAGTTAATCAGCCATTGAGTAGGCTGAACATCGACATGCTGGGGCTGATGAGCATTACGCGTTTGTGATTGTTTGTGCCATACCTGTTTCCATTCCTGCATGTGGTATTGATTTTTGGGTAAGCTTTGATTGCTTTTAGCGAAATCGAAGAGGTGGCTCTAGTAGGGGGTGATGTTTTTGAAGAGTAACCGCCTTTGGTGGATTTGCAGAGATTGTGGTACGCTGCGCAGCCTTTGCAGTTGGTCGGTTCTGTGTTCGTCCCTACAGTTAATACAAAGGGGTGTTTGGCGACAGAAATTAGCAGAGCAACCAAATTGCTGGCAGCGGCACTGGATAATATCTTGCTTTTTACTTTCTGCCCAAAATGACAATGCTATGTCGCTGTCGATGGAGTAAAGGCGAGTTAAACCACCCACTGATGTGTTGATTTTACCTTTTTTGACATCGCTTTCTTTTTCGATCAGTTTTGTAAGCTGAAGCAAGTTTATTAACCCTGTTAAAGGAAATTGGTGGCGGCTTTACAAATTTTGCTGAGCTATCTAGGATATTATCGCTGGCATTCAGAACGTTATGTCGCAAAGCTGGTTTAAGGTTGGTTCATTGGATGCGTCAGATGCGTCGTCAATTGTTGTTGCCTTTATTGCTATTGCGCTTAGGCCTGACTACGGTCTCTTCAACTGGATCTGACTAACCTTAACGTCGCTGTCAAGATAAAAAATGGAAGAGGGTTGAATCATTATGTTGTTATTGTAGTTATTAACAGCAACAGTTGCTTTTGGATCAGGGACCGTGAAGCCATTATCAGTGTTTGTTACACTGCAGCGAGTTGAAGTTTTGGTGTTACCTGCGACAGTTTGAGTTGTTATTGTTTTGCATGCACTCAGTTATCTGAACAATAGCGTAAACATATAAACATAAAAGGAGAAGAAAAATCAAAAAGTGCGCTAATACTGTAGGCACGTTGCAGAGCGCTGTGCAAGTTTCTTCTTATGCTGTTAATAATATTTACAATATTAATTCTCCTCTTGTTACGGAACTGCTTGTTTCTCGGTACGCCTAACCGGCTGGCTCATTGGTTTTGTGGGTGTAGTCCCATCCCTGGCCCGCAGTCCGCACAATCGATACCAACAAAGCTACAATGTCTGTAGCAAAACAGACCTACACAACACTATTCAAAATGAACCACATAATCGATAACATCAAACAGCCGGAACTATCAACAAATGAACAACACTAACAGCTGTAACAACAATAAAATGTAAACAACAAAGGGTATACGCTCAATATAAATTAACAAAAAACACTATTTATACACAATACTCTTCCAGATCGGGTCCCGGTTCCGGACCCAGCGTACCCTCCCTACCTGAGACGATCACCTGACTTCGAATCCCTCATTTTGGCAACTAGATGGCCCTCATCAGCCCGCGTCGACTGTCATGCCCCTCTCCCCGTCAATTTAAACTTAGTCGGATATTCTTTTCCTTTAATACGTGCGTATAATGGGTTGCGTTTTCTTAAAATTAATAACAATTAATATCATTTCCTACTGAATTTATCTTTGCAGCCATTTACAATCTCATGCGAGCGGACATTTCCCTCAACTTCCCAGGTGCGTATAATTATTCGAGTATTCTTATAATTATTAACAATAAATTATTGCAAGTATCTCTGCAGGCTATCTCTGCTCGGTTATTACGTTCTCATGTACGTGGACACTCTTCACCAGGTGCGTATAATTGTTTGCATATTCTTTTAATTATGGACAATATGTATTAATTTCAAAAATTATAATTCTTTTATAGCCGAACAACACAAAGAAAGGTAAAGACGTCACCGAAAGTTATGGCCAATTGCCGCCGGGAACAAATTTATAAATCTTAATTGAGCGATTGGCCCCCCCTCACATTCATGCCGTATATATGCATGTATAAGCATGCTGAAAAAAGTGGTATGCAGTTAAAATTCTTATATATAAAATATTTATATGAATTAAATCGCTTAATTACTCTTAGCCTCTATGGGTTGGAAAGGGCGACGTTCTTTTATATCGGGAATCGAAAACCAAACTTTTCCTTTTCAGATTCCTGGCCGTTACCTTTGGGTCGTCTTCGGCGCAACCTAGGCAATATATGTATTCCCATTATTTCTGTTATGTTAAATTTTAGATTACCAGAAGGCGAAAAAAAAACACACGAACTGATTTTAATTATGTAAATATTTCTCGTTCTTTTTTGAGAGCAATTCAAATGAGACCCAGAGTTGGACTGCCCCTCGGGCTCCCGGGGCCCTGCGTCTAGGCTGAGTATAGTAACACGCTCTTGGAACGGACTCGCTCGGTAATATGGCCGTTTCTTGGCCTATCCCCCTGAGCAGCGTTGGTGAACAGTGCGCCGAGGGTATGGCTGACGTGCGCCGCAGCATCGAAACTAGGCCTGGGTGTAACTCTGTTGGCCTCTCTGGTTCGAGAGCTGGTCTTTTCGTTGCCGGAACCGTGGGCTGTTTATTTTATTTATTGTGTTATCGTTTTTATTTGATAGTCCCGTGTCGCACATAAGTTTTACGTTTTTTTAATTTTTGTATATTGTGACACAGTGTTTGAATTCACGTTTCCATATTAAATCGCAATATCAAAAAAAAATTTCATTAGTTAATTTTTATTGGTACGCGCCGGCTTAATTAACCAGTTAGAAAACTTTTTTAGAATATTTGGAGCCGACATGCAAAATGAAGAACTTAAACTCGCTTCGAGCCGGCTCGCCCGCCAAGGGCAGGCGATCCTCTCTCCCTATAATCTCTTTAGGAGCGAATTGGGCGACCAATAGCAATCGCCCCTTTTGGCGATGTGGTTCGCAAGCCCGGCGTTGACACTCTTCAATTGGGCGCCGTTGTGTGCCCGGTTTCACCCCCGCTACTCTGCTCATACGGCAAAAATATATCGGCGTGGCCGATAATATCGGACGCAATCAACGAAGCAAACAATCGATGCTGCCGATAACGTCAAATGCAACATCACCACGCAGATTATTGTAAACGTGAACACGACCGTTACAAAGAATCTGCGTGCGCATTTCCTAGCTTGACCCAGCCAGCTAATAGGGATGCCCAACGTAGGCCACACGCATGACAAATATTCTGTACTGGCGCCGCTGACCAAAGAGGACGGACTCTGCTGCCGTCAACGCCGGGCGAGGAGGTGAGCATATTACGCTTATGCTCATAGATCTCTTGCGTGGAAAACGCCTAGCACACGACCCTAGAAATCTCCTAACTCGTAGGCGTTGGTACCTACGGCTCGGACGACGCGGCTCTTTAGGAATTTCTGGGCGAACTTGGCATTGAAGGCTTTGCCAAAGCTGCTGAGTGCGAAGTTGTGCTTTCGCTCGTAAGCGGTGTGCAGGTGTTCCTTGACCTGGTTTCGGTTTACATCCAGTCTGCCCTTCGCGTCTAGGTCAGAAATGCTGTGATCCGCCAATGACCTCACCTTCCGGGCCAGCTTGTAACTGGAACCATTCAGGTACATGTGCTGGCCAAACACCGCAAAGAATGGTGTCACTCCCGTAGCGCTGTGCACCGCATTCCGGATCGCAACTTCTACCTCTGGTAGGAACGCTTCCCATTCTCCGTGAGCCTGGCCCAAGTAGGTTCTTAATGCAGACAGTACCATGCAGCTCACGCAGGTGTAATGCCAAACGCCTGGATTATTGAATCGAATGATTTGGAAGTAAATTGCCGCCCATTATCCGAATGGATCACTTCCGGCACGCCAAATTTAAAGAAAAGCTCGTGGACTAGGAAGTTCACGACTTCCGCCGCGGTGGCTTCCTTCATGGCCTTCAGAAAGGTAAACTTTGGGAAGTGGTCCCCGAGGACGAATATCCACGCATGCCCTCGTTTCGACCGTGGATACTTCCTCAAGAAGTCGACGTATATCTTCTGGATCGGGCGGTCGGTGCGCACTTCTTCCCCAATTCCGACCTGGATCCGGTAGTTTTGTGCCTTGGTCTCCTTGCAAATGTCGCAATTCCACAAGTAGTCCCTGACTTGTATATAGATTCCAACATCGAGCACTGTCTTCTTGAACAGGAGCCCGCTCTGCAATTTCAAATCCGGCAATTTCTGTTATTGGCTCATTACCTTCTTCACCAGCCCTTGGTACTCGGTGCTCTCGAACTCCACGGTCTGAAATCTCAACAGATCCGCCAGGGCCAATTCAACCTCTTTCACGCTTATAGTTCTAGAGACCACCTGGCCAATGTCCCGCTCAAGTCTTTGAGATTCATCAGCCACTGCAGGCTCGCATGATTGGTGATTACCTAAGCGGCATCATCTCCACGTACGGTCGGAATCGATGTATGGCCAGTTTGGCGGCTAGGCATTCTTTCTCGGTCACCGAATAGCTAATCTGGTGCTTATTGAGCTTGGCCGAGAAGAAAGCGATCGTCCTTTCATGCTGCTCATCGTCCAGCTGGAACAACACGGCTCCTAATCCGTAGTGAGATGCGTCACATTGAATAAAGAAGAGTCTTTTAAAATCCGCCTGAACTAACACCGGGGCTGTGGTAAGGGCTAGCTTCAAGGTTTCCACGGCATTAATGGCTTCATCGCTCAACGCAAATTTACCCGTTCTTTTCTTTAAGGCATCTTTCAACGGTACTGAGATCTCGGCGAAGTTCTTTATGAATCGGCGATACCACCCCGCCGTACCTAGGAACCTTCGCAGTTCCTTGACCGTCCTCGGGTTCGGAATGTTCCGGATCGCCTCCACTCTTCCCGGATCCATTCGCAATATCCCGCCGCTTATGATGAACCCCAAGTAGTTTAGGTTGCGGAAACAGAATTTCGACTTTGCCATGCCTATGGCAATTACAGGTATTTCAGATGCGTCTGAAAATCTGCCGATATTATGAATAAGTCGTCCGAGTATACGATCACGTTTGACCTAAGACTCGTCGGGATCACCTTATCCATGAGCCTGCATAGTTGTTGAACGGCGTTGCAGAGCCCGAATGGCATGTGGCGGAACTGTTACTGCGGCCTCCCTAGTACGGCGTCTAAGCAAAACCTGTTTTTCCCCTCCTCATCACTACCGTCGTTCGGTTACTCCAGGGGCTGTCACTCTCCTCGATAATGCCTAATTTCAGCATTTTATCTACCTCGATCTCATGTTTAGCCGGCGACAACGAATAATGCCTATCCTTTACGGGTTCGGCTCCCTCGATCATCTGTATACGATGCTGCAACAGGTGAGTTTTCCCTAGGCCATCTTTTCAAATTGGAGATATCTGCATTTCACGCGTTTCAACTGAATCTTGTGCTCGTTGTGTTGTTCAATATGTGCGTATAATTGGTTGAGTTTTCTTAAAATTAATAACAATTAATATCATTTCTTACTGCATTTATCTTTGCAGCCATTTACAATCTTATGCAAGCGGACATTGCCCTCAACTTCACAGGTGAGTGTGTAGAATCGAAAACTAAACTATTCCTTTTCAGATTCCCCTGGCACTGGCCGTAACCTTTGGGTCGTCTTCGACGCAGCCTAGGCAATATATGTATTTCCATTTTTTCTTTTAAGTTAAATTTTAGATTACGCAGATGGCGAAAAAAAACACGAACTGATCTTAATTATGTAAATATTTCTTGTTCTTATTTTAGAGCAATTCAAATGGGACCCACAGTTGGACCGCCCCTCTGGTTCCCGGGGCCCTGCCTCTAGGCTGGGTGTAGTAAATCGCTCTTGGAACGGACTTGCTCGGTACTATGAGCGTGGTCTCGCCCGTGGCCGGTTCTTGGCCTATCCTCCTGAACAGCGTCGGTGACCAGGGCGCCGAGGGTATGGCTGACGTGCGCCGCAGCATCGAAACTAGGCCTGGGTGTAACTCTGTTGGCCTCTCTGGTTCGAGAGCTGGTCTTTTCGTTGCCGGAACCGTGGGCTGTTTATTTTATTTATTGTGTTATCGTTTTTATTTGATCGTCCCGTGTCGCACGTAAGTTTTACGTTTTTTTAATTTTTGTATATTGTGACACAATGTTTGAATTCACGTTTCCATATTAAATCGCAATATCAAAAAAAAAATTTTCATTAGTTAATTTTTATTGGTACGCGCCGGCTTAATTAACCAGTTAGAAAACTTTTTAAGAATATTTGGAGCCGACATGCAAAATGAAGAACTTAAACTCGCTTCGAGCCGGCTCGCCCGCCAAGGGCAGGCGATCCTCTCTCCCTATAATCTCTTTAGGAGCGAATTGGGCGACCAATAGCAATCGCCCCTTTTGGCGATGTGGTTCGCAAGCCCGGCGTTGACACTCTTCAATTGGGCGCCGTTGTGTGCCCGGTTTCACCCCCGCTACTCTGCTCATACGGCAAAAATATATCGGCGTGGCCGATAATATCGGACGCAATCAACGAAGCAAACAATCGATGCTGCCGATAACGTCAAATGCAACATCACCACGCAGATTATTGTAAACGTGAACACGACCGTTACAAAGAATCTGCGTGCGCATTTCCTAGCTTGACCCAGCCAGCTAATAGGGATGCCCAACGTAGGCCACACGCATGACAAATATTCTGTACTGGCGCCGCTGACCAAAGAGGACGGACTCTGCTGCCGTCAACGCCGGGCGAGGAGGTGAGCATATTACGCTTATGCTCATAGATCTCTTGCGTGGAAAACGCCTAGCACACGACCCTAGAAATCTCCTAACTCGTAGGCGTTGGTACCTACGGCTCGGACGACGCGGCTCTTTAGGAATTTCTGGGCGAACTTGGCATTGAAGGCTTTGCCAAAGCTGCTGAGTGCGAAGTTGTGCTTTCGCTCGTAAGCGGTGTGCAGGTGTTCCTTGACCTGGTTTCGGTTTACATCCAGTCTGCCCTTCGCGTCTAGGTCAGAAATGCTGTGATCCGCCAATGACCTCACCTTCCGGGCCAGCTTGTAACTGGAACCATTCAGGTACATGTGCTGGCCAAACACCGCAAAGAATGGTGTCACTCCCGTAGCGCTGTGCACCGCATTCCGGATCGCCACTTCTACCTCTGGTAGGAACGCTTCCCATTCTCCGTGAGCCTGGCCCAAGTAGGTTCTTAATGCAGACAGTACCATGCAGTTCACGCAGGCGTAATGCCAAACGCCTGGACCATTGAATCGAATGATTTGGAAGTAAATTGCCGCCCATTATCCGAATGGATCACTTCCGGCACGCCAAATTTAAAGAAAAGCTCGTGGACTAGGAAGTTCACGACTTCCGCCGCGGTGGCTTCCTTCATGGCCTTCAGAAAGGTAAACTTTGGGAAGTGGTCCCCGAGGACGAATATCCACGCATGCCCTCGTTTCGACCGTGGATACTTCCTCAAGAAGTCGACGTATATCTTCTGGATCGGGCGGTCGGTGCGCACTTCTTCCCCAATTCCGACCTGGATCCGGTAGTTTTGTGCCTTGGTCTCCTTGCAAATGTCGCAATTCCACAAGTAGTCCCTGACTTGTATATAGATTCCAACATCGAGCACTGTCTTCTTGAACAGGAGCCCGCTCTGCAATTTCAAATCCGGCAATTTCTGTTATTGGCTCATTACCTTCTTCACCAGCCCTTGGTACTCGGTGCTCTCGAACTCCACGGTCTGAAATCTCAACAGATCCGCCAGGGCCAATTCAACCTCTTTCACGCTTATAGTTCTAGAGACCACCTGGCCAATGTCCCGCTCAAGTCTTTGAGATTCATCAGCCACTGCAGGCTCGCATGATTGGTGATTACCTAAGCGGCATCATCTCCACGTACGGTCGGAATCGATGTATGGCCAGTTTGGCGGCTAGGCATTCTTTCTCGGTCACCGAATAGCTAATCTGGTGCTTATTGAGCTTGGCCGAGAAGAAAGCGATCGTCCTTTCATGCTGCTCATCGTCCAGCTGGAACAACACGGCTCCTAATCCGTAGTGAGATGCGTCACATTGAATAAAGAAGAGTCTTTTAAAATCCGCCTGAACTAACACCGGGGCTGTGGTAAGGGCTAGCTTCAAGGTTTCCACGGCATTAATGGCTTCATCGCTCAACGCAAATTTACCCGTTCTTTTCTTTAAGGCATCTTTCAACGGTACTGAGATCTCGGCGAAGTTCTTTATGAATCGGCGATACCACCCCGCCGTACCTAGGAACCTTCGCAGTTCCTTGACCGTCCTCGGGTTCGGAATGTTCCGGATCGCCTCCACTCTTCCCGGATCCATTCGCAATATCCCGCCGCTTATGATGAACCCCAAGTAGTTTAGGTTGCGGAAACAGAATTTCGACTTTGCCATGCCTATGGCAATTACAGGTATTTCAGATGCGTCTGAAAATCTGCCGATATTATGAATAAGTCGTCCGAGTATACGATCACGTTTGACCTAAGACTCGTCGGGATCACCTTATCCATGAGCCTGCATAGTTGTTGAACGGCGTTGCAGAGCCCGAATGGCATGTGGCGGAACTGTTACTGCGGCCTCCCCAGTACGGCGCAAGAGCCCGAATGGCATGTGGCGGAACTGTTACTGCGGCCTCCCCAGTACGGCGTCTAAGCAAAACCTGTTTTTCCCCTCCTCATCACTACCGTCGTTCGGTTACTCCAGGGGCTGTCACTCTCCTCGATAATGCCTAATTTCAGCATTTTATCTACCTCGATTTCATGTTTAGCCGGCGACAACGAATAATGCCTATCCTTTACGGGTTCGGCTCCCTCGATCATCTGTATACGATGCTGCAACAGGTGAGTTTTCCCTAGGCCATCTTTTCAAATTGGAGATATCTGCATTTCACGCGTTTCAACTGAATCTTGTGCTCGTTGTGTTGTTCAATATGTGCGTATAATTGGTTGCGTTTTCTTAAAATTAATAACAATTAATATCATTTCTTACTGCATTTATCTTTGCAGCCATTTACAATCTTATGCAAGCGGACATTGCCCTCAACTTCACAGGTGAGTGTGTAGAATCGAAAACTAAACTATTCCTTTTCAGATTCCCCTGGCACTGGCCGTAACCTTTGGGTCGTCTTCGACGCAGCCTAGGCAATATATGTATTTCCATTTTTTCTTTTAAGTTAAATTTTAGATTACGCAGATGGCGAAAAAAAACACGAACTGATCTTAATTATGTAAATATTTCTTGTTCTTATTTTAGAGCAATTCAAATGGGACCCACAGTTGGACCGCCCCTCTGGTTCCCGGGGCCCTGCCTCTAGGCTGGGTGTAGTAAATCGCTCTTGGAACGGACTTGCTCGGTACTATGAGCGTGGTCTCGCCCGTGGCCGGTTCTTGGCCTATCCTCCTGAACAGCGTCGGTGACCAGGGCGCCGAGGGTATGGCTGACGTGCGCCGCAGCATCGAAACTAGGCCTGGGTGTAACTCTGTTGGCCTCTCTGGTTCGAGAGCTGGTCTTTTCGTTGCCGGAACCGTGGGCTGTTTATTTTATTTATTGTGTTATCGTTTTTATTTGATCGTCCCGTGTCGCACGTAAGTTTTACGTTTTTTTAATTTTTGTATATTGTGACACAATGTTTGAATTCACGTTTCCATATTAAATCGCAATATCAAAAAAAAAATTTTCATTAGTTAATTTTTATTGGTACGCGCCGGCTTAATTAACCAGTTAGAAAACTTTTTTAGAATATTTGGAGCCGACATGCAAAATGAAGAACTTAAACTCGCTTCGAGCCGGCTCGCCCGCCAAGGGCAGGCGATCCTCTCTCTCTATAATCTCTTTAGGAGCGAATTGGGCGACCAATAGCAATCGCCCCTTTTGGCGATGTGGTTCGCAAGCCCGGCGTTGACACTCTTCAATAAATTGGGCGCCGTTGTGTGCCCGGTTTCACCCCCGCTACTCTGCTCATACGGCAAAAATATATCGGCGTGGCCGATAATATCGGACGCAATCAACGAAGCAAACAATCGATGCTGCCGGTAACGTCAAATGCAACATCACCACGCAGATTATTGTAAACGTGAACACGACCGTTACAAAGAATCTGCGTGCGCATTTCCTAGCTTGACCCAGCCAGCTAATAGGGATGCCCAACGTAGGCCACACGCATGACAAATATTCTGTACTGGCGCCGCTGACCAAAGAGGACGGACTCTGCTGCCGTCAACGCCGGGCGAGGAGGTGAGCATATTACGCTTATGCTCATAGATCTCTTGCGTGGAAAACGCCTAGCACACGACCCTAGAAATCTCCTAACTCGTAGGCGTTGGTACCTACGGCTCGGACGACGCGGCTCTTTAGGAATTTCTGGGCGAACTTGGCATTGAAGGCTTTGCCAAAGCTGCTGAGTGCGAAGTTGTGCTTTCGCTCGTAAGCGGTGTGCAGGTGTTCCTTGACCTGGTTTCGGTTTACATCCAGTCTGCCCTTCGCGTCTAGGTCAGAAATGCTGTGATCCGCCAATGACCTCACCTTCCGGGCCAGCTTGTAACTGGAACCATTCAGGTACATGTGCTGGCCAAACACCGCAAAGAATGGTGTCACTCCCGTAGCGCTGTGCACCGCATTCCGGATCGCAACTTCTACCTCTGGTAGGAACGCTTCCCATTCTCCGTGAGCCTGGCCCAAGTAGGTTCTTAATGCAGACAGTACCATGCAGCTCACGCAGGTGTAATGCCAAACGCCTGGATTATTGAATCGAATGATTTGGAAGTAAATTGCCGCCCATTATCCGAATGGATCACTTCCGGCACGCCAAATTTAAAGAAAAGCTCGTGGACTAGGAAGTTCACGACTTCCGCCGCGGTGGCTTCCTTCATGGCCTTCAGAAAGGTAAACTTTGGGAAGTGGTCCCCGAGGACGAATATCCACGCATGCCCTCGTTTCGACCGTGGATACTTCCTCAAGAAGTCGACGTATATCTTCTGGATCGGGCGGTCGGTGCGCACTTCTTCCCCAATTCCGACCTGGATCCGGTAGTTTTGTGCCTTGGTCTCCTTGCAAATGTCGCAATTCCACAAGTAGTCCCTGACTTGTATATAGATTCCAACATCGAGCACTGTCTTCTTGAACAGGAGCCCGCTCTGCAATTTCAAATCCGGCAATTTCTGTTATTGGCTCATTACCTTCTTCACCAGCCCTTGGTACTCGGTGCTCTCGAACTCCACGGTCTGAAATCTCAACAGATCCGCCAGGGCCAATTCAACCTCTTTCACGCTTATAGTTCTAGAGACCACCTGGCCAATGTCCCGCTCAAGTCTTTGAGATTCATCAGCCACTGCAGGCTCGCATGATTGGTGATTACCTAAGCGGCATCATCTCCACGTACGGTCGGAATCGATGTATGGCCAGTTTGGCGGCTAGGCATTCTTTCTCGGTCACCGAATAGCTAATCTGGTGCTTATTGAGCTTGGCCGAGAAGAAAGCGATCGTCCTTTCATGCTGCTCATCGTCCAGCTGGAACAACACGGCTCCTAATCCGTAGTGAGATGCGTCACATTGAATAAAGAAGAGTCTTTTAAAATCCGCCTGAACTAACACCGGGGCTGTGGTAAGGGCTAGCTTCAAGGTTTCCACGGCATTAATGGCTTCATCGCTCAACGCAAATTTACCCGTTCTTTTCTTTAAGGCATCTTTCAACGGTACTGAGATCTCGGCGAAGTTCTTTATGAATCGGCGATACCACCCCGCCGTACCTAGGAACCTTCGCAGTTCCTTGACCGTCCTCGGGTTCGGAATGTTCCGGATCGCCTCCACTCTTCCCGGATCCATTCGCAATATCCCGCCGCTTATGATGAACCCCAAGTAGTTTAGGTTGCGGAAACAGAATTTCGACTTTGCCATGCCTATGGCAATTACAGGTATTTCAGATGCGTCTGAAAATCTGCCGATATTATGAATAAGTCGTCCGAGTATACGATCACGTTTGACCTAAGACTCGTCGGGATCACCTTATCCATGAGCCTGCATAGTTGTTGAACGGCGTTGCAGAGCCCGAATGGCATGTGGCGGAACTGTTACTGCGGCCTCCCCAGTACGGCGCAAGAGCCCGAATGGCATGTGGCGGAACTGTTACTGCGGCCTCCCCAGTACGGCGTCTAAGCAAAACCTGTTTTTCCCCTCCTCATCACTACCGTCGTTCGGTTACTCCAGGGGCTGTCACTCTCCTCGATAATGCCTAATTTCAGCATTTTATCTACCTCGATTTCATGTTTAGCCGGCGACAACGAATAATGCCTATCCTTTACGGGTTCGGCTCCCTCGATCATCTGTATACGATGCTGCAACAGGTGAGTTTTCCCTAGGCCATCTTTTCAAATTGGAGATATCTGCATTTCACGCGTTTCAACTGAATCTTGTGCTCGTTGTGTTGTTCAATATGTGCGTATAATTGGTTGCGTTTTCTTAAAATTAATAACAATTAATATCATTTCTTACTGCATTTATCTTTGCAGCCATTTACAATCTTATGCAAGCGGACATTGCCCTCAACTTCACAGGTGAGTGTGTAGAATCGAAAACTAAACTATTCCTTTTCAGATTCCCCTGGCACTGGCCGTAACCTTTGGGTCGTCTTCGACGCAGCCTAGGCAATATATGTATTTCCATTTTTTCTTTTAAGTTAAATTTTAGATTACGCAGATGGCGAAAAAAAAACACCAACTGATCTTAATTATGTAAATATTTCTTGTTCTTATTTTAGAGCAATTCAAATGGGACCCACAGTTGGACCGCCCCTCTGGTTCCCGGGGCCCTGCCTCTAGGCTGGGTGTAGTAAATCGCTCTTGGAACGGACTTGCTCGGTACTATGAGCGTGGTCTCGCCCGTGGCCGGTTCTTGGCCTATCCTCCTGAACAGCATCGGTGACCAGGGCGCCGAGGGTATGGCTGACGTGCGCCGCAGCATCGAAACTAGGCCTGGGTGTAACTCTGTTGGCCTCTCTGGTTCGAGAGCTGGTCTTTTCGTTGCCGGAACCGTGGGCTGTTTATTTTATTTATTGTGTTATCGTTTTTATTTGATAGTCCCGTGTCGCACATAAGTTTTACGTTTTTTTAATTTTTGTATATTGTGACACAGTGTTTGAATTCACGTTTCCATATTAAATCGCAATATCAAAAAAAAAATTTCATTAGTTAATTTTTATTGGTACGCGCCGGCTTAATTAACCAGTTAGAAAACTTTTTTAGAATATTTGGAGCCGACATGCAAAATGAAGAACTTAAACTCGCTTCGAGCCGGCTCGCCCGCCAAGGGCAGGCGATCCTCTCTCCCTATAATCTCTTTAGGAGCGAATTGGGCGACCAATAGCAATCGCCCCTTTTGGCGATGTGGTTCGCAAGCCCGGCGTTGACACTCTTCAATTGGGCGCCGTTGTGTGCCCGGTTTCACCCCCGCTACTCTGCTCATACGGCAAAAATATATCGGCGTGGCCGATAATATCGGACGCAATCAACGAAGCAAACAATCGATGCTGCCGATAACGTCAAATGCAACATCACCACGCAGATTATTGTAAACGTGAACACGACCGTTACAAAGAATCTGCGTGCGCATTTCCTAGCTTGACCCAGCCAGCTAATAGGGATGCCCAACGTAGGCCACACGCATGACAAATATTCTGTACTGGCGCCGCTGACCAAAGAGGACGGACTCTGCTGCCGTCAACGCCGGGCGAGGAGGTGAGCATATTACGCTTATGCTCATAGATCTCTTGCGTGGAAAACGCCTAGCACACGACCCTAGAAATCTCCTAACTCGTAGGCGTTGGTACCTACGGCTCGGACGACGCGGCTCTTTAGGAATTTCTGGGCGAACTTGGCATTGAAGGCTTTGCCAAAGCTGCTGAGTGCGAAGTTGTGCTTTCGCTCGTAAGTGGTGTGCAGGTGTTCCTTGACCTGGTTTCGGTTTACATCCAGTCTGCCCTTCGCGTCTAGGTCAGAAATGCTGTGATCCGCCAATGACCTCACCTTCCGGGCCAGCTTGTAACTGGAACCATTCAGGTACATGTGCTGGCCAAACACCGCAAAGAATGGTGTCACTCCCGTAGCGCTGTGCACCGCATTCCGGATCGCCACTTCTACCTCTGGTAGGAACGCTTCCCATTCTCCGTGAGCCTGGCCCAAGTAGGTTCTTAATGCAGACAGTACCATGCAGTTCACGCAGGCGTAATGCCAAACGCCTGGACCATTTAATCGAATGATTTGAAAGTAAATTGCCGCCCATTATCCGAATGGATCACTTCCGGCACGCCAAATTTAAAGAAAACCTCGTGGACTAGGAAGTTGACGACTTCCGCCGCGGTGGCTTCCTTCATGGCCTTCAGAAAGGTAAACTTTGGGAAGTGGTCCCCGAGGACGAATATCCACGCATGCCCTCGTTTCGACCGTGGATACTTCCTCAAGAAGTCGACGTATATCTTCTGGATCGGGCGGTCGGTGCGCACTTCTTCCCCAATTCCGACCTGGATCCGGTAGTTTTGTGCCTTGGTCTCCTTGCAAATGTCGCATTTCCACAAGTAGTCCCTGACTTGTATATAGATTCCAACATCGAGCACTGTCTTCTTGAACAGGAGCCCACTCTGCAATTTCAAATCCGGCAATTTCTGTTATTGGCTCATTACCTTCTTCACCAGCCCTTGGTACTCGGTGCTCTCGAACTCCACGGTCTGAAATCTCAACAGATCCGCCGGGGCCAATTCAACCTCTTTCACGCTTATAGTTCTAGAGACCACCTGGCCAATGTCCCGCTCAAGTCTTTGAAATTCATCAGCCACTGCAGGCTCGCATGATTGGTGATTACCTAAGCGGCATCATCTCCACGTACGGTCGGAATCGATGTATGGCCAGTTTGGCGGCTAGGCATTCTTTCTCGGTCACCGAATAGCTAATCTGGTGCTTATTGAGCTTGGCCGAGAAGAAAGCGATCGTCCTTTCATGCTGCTCATCGTCCAGCTGGAACAACACGGCTCCTAATCCGTAGTGAGATGCGTCACATTGAATAAAGAAGAGTCTTTTAAAATCCGCCTGAACTAACACCGGGGCTGTGGTAAGGGCTAGCTTCAAGGTTTCCACGGCATTAATGGCTTCATCGCTCAACGCAAATTTACCCGTTCTTTTCTTTAAGGCATCTTTCAACGGTACTGAGATCTCGGCGAAGTTCTTTATGAATCGGCGATACCACCCCGCCGTACCTAGGAACCTTCGCAGTTCCTTGACCGTCCTCGGGTTCGGAATGTTCCGGATCGCCTCCACTCTTCCCGGATCCATTCGCAATATCCCGCCGCTTATGATGAACCCCAAGTAGTTTAGGTTGCGGAAACAGAATTTCGACTTTGCCATGCCTATGGCAATTACAGGTATTTCAGATGCGTCTGAAAATCTGCCGATATTATGAATAAGTCGTCCGAGTATACGATCACGTTTGACCTAAGACTCGTCGGGATCACCTTATCCATGAGCCTGCATAGTTGTTGAACGGCGTTGCAGAGCCCGAATGGCATGTGGCGGAACTGTTACTGCGGCCTCCCTAGTACGGCGTCTAAGCAAAACCTGTTTTTCCCCTCCTCATCACTACCGTCGTTCGGTTACTCCAGGGGCTGTCACTCTCCTCGATAATGCCTAATTTCAGCATTTTATCTACCTCGATCTCATGTTTAGCCGGCGACAACGAATAATGCCTATCCTTTACGGGTTCGGCTCCCTCGATCATCTGTATACGATGCTGCAACAGGTGAGTTTTCCCTAGGCCATCTTTTCAAATTGGAGATATCTGCATTTCACGCGTTTCAACTGAATCTTGTGCTCGTTGTGTTGTTCAATATGTGCGTATAATTGGTTGCGTTTTCTTAAAATTAATAACAATTAATATCATTTCTTACTGCATTTATCTTTGCAGCCATTTACAATCTTATGCAAGCGGACATTGCCCTCAACTTCACAGGTGAGTGTGTAGAATCGAAAACTAAACTATTCCTTTTCAGATTCCCCTGGCACTGGCCGTAACCTTTGGGTCGTCTTCGACGCAGCCTAGGCAATATATGTATTTCCATTTTTTCTTTTAAGTTAAATTTTAGATTACGCAGATGGCGAAAAAAAACACGAACTGATCTTAATTATGTAAATATTTCTTGTTCTTATTTTAAAGCAATTCAAATGGGACCCACAGTTGGACCGCCCCTCTGGTTCCCGGGGCCCTGCCTCTAGGCTGGGTGTAGTAAATCGCTCTTGGAACGGACTTGCTCGGTACTATGAGCGTGGTCTCGCCCGTGGCCGGTTCTTGGCCTATCCTCCTGAACAGCGTCGGTGACCAGGGCGCCGAGGGTATGGCTGACGTGCGCCGCAGCATCGAAACTAGGCCTGGGTGTAACTCTGTTGGCCTCTCTGGTTCGAGAGCTGGTCTTTTCGTTGCCGGAACCGTGGGCTGTTTATTTTATTTATTGTGTTATCGTTTTTATTTGATCGTCCCGTGTCGCACGTAAGTTTTACGTTTTTTTAATTTTTGTATATTGTGACACAATGTTTGAATTCACGTTTCCATATTAAATCGCAATATCAAAAAAAAAATTTTCATTAGTTAATTTTTATTGGTACGCGCCGGCTTAATTAACCAGTTAGAAAACTTTTTTAGAATATTTGGAGCCGACATGCAAAATGAAGAACTTAAACTCGCTTCGAGCCGGCTCGCCCGCCAAGGGCAGGCGATCCTCTCTCCCTATAATCTCTTTAGGAGCGAATTGGGCGACCAATAGCAATCGCCCCTTTTGGCGATGTGGTTCGCAAGCCCGGCGTTGACACTCTTCAATTGGGCGCCGTTGTGTGCCCGGTTTCACCCCCGCTACTCTGCTCATACGGCAAAAATATATCGGCGTGGCCGATAATATCGGACGCAATCAACGAAGCAAACAATCGATGCTGCCGATAACGTCAAATGCAACATCACCACGCAGATTATTGTAAACGTGAACACGACCGTTACAAAGAATCTGCGTGCGCATTTCCTAGCTTGACCCAGCCAGCTAATAGGGATGCCCAACGTAGGCCACACGCATGACAAATATTCTGTACTGGCGCCGCTGACCAAAGAGGACGGACTCTGCTGCCGTCAACGCCGGGCGAGGAGGTGAGCATATTACGCTTATGCTCATAGATCTCTTGCGTGGAAAACGCCTAGCACACGACCCTGGAAATCTCTAACTCTTAGGCGTTGGTACCTACGGCTCGGACGACGCGGCTCTTCAGGAATTTCCGGGCGAACTTGGCATTGAAGGCTTTACCAAAGCTTGTGAGTGCGAAGTTGTGCCTCCACACTTCCTGTCCCGGTTCCATATGGAGTTAGTTCGGGAGTTGAAAATAGCGTTCGCTCGCACGCGTGGTGGAGGTGTTCCTTGACCTGGTTTCGGATTACATCCAGTCTGCCCTTCGCGTCTAGGTCAGAAATGCTGTGATCCGCCAATGACCTCAGCTTCCGGGCCAGCTTGTAACTGGAACCCTTCAGGTACATGTGCTGGCCAAACACCGCGAAGAATGGTGTCACTCCCGTAGCGCTGTGCACCGCATTCCGGATCGCCACTTCTACCTCTTGTAGGAACGCTTCCCATTCTCCGTGAGCCTGGCCCAAGTAGCTTCTTAATGCAGACAGTACCATGCAGCTCACGCAGGTGTAATGCCAAACGCCTGGACCATTGAATCGAATGATTTGGAAGTAAATTGCCGCCCATTATCCGAATGGATCACTTCCGGCACGCCAAATTTAAAGAAAACCTCGTGGACTAGGAAGTTGACGACTTCCGCCGCGGTGGCTTCCTTCATGGCCTTCAGAAAGGTAAACTTTGGGAAACTTTGCCTCGTTTCGACCGTGGATACTTCCTCAAGAAGTCGACGTATATCTTCTGGATCGGGCGGTCGGTGCGCACTTCTTCCCCAATTCCGACCTGGATCCGGTAGTTTTGTGCCTTGGTCTCCTTGCAAATGTCGCATTTCCACAAGTAGTCCCTGACTTGTATATAGATTCCAACATCGAGCACTGTCTTCTTGAACAGGAGCCCACTCTGCAATTTCAAATCCGGCAATTTCTGTTATTGGCTCATTACCTTCTTCACCAGCCCTTGGTACTCGGTGCTCTCGAACTCCACGGTCTGAAATCTCAACAGATCCGCCGGGGCCAATTCAACCTCTTTCACGCTTATAGTTCTAGAGACCACCTGGCCAATGTCCCGCTCAAGTCTTTGAAATTCATCAGCCACTGCAGGCTCGCATGATTGGTGATTACCTAAGCGGCATCATCTCCACGTACGGTCGGAATCGATGTATGGCCAGTTTGGCGGCTAGGCATTCTTTCTCGGTCACCGAATAGCTAATCTGGTGCTTATTGAGCTTGGCCGAGAAGAAAGCGATCGTCCTTTCATGCTGCTCATCGTCCAGCTGGAACAACACGGCTCCTAATCCGTAGTGAGATGCGTCACATTGAATAAAGAAGAGTCTTTTAAAATCCGCCTGAACTAACACCGGGGCTGTGGTAAGGGCTAGCTTCAAGGTTTCCACGGCATTAATGGCTTCATCGCTCAACGCAAATTTACCCGTTCTTTTCTTTAAGGCATCTTTCAACGGTACTGAGATCTCGGTGAAGTTCTTTATGAATCGGCGATACCACCCCGCCGTACCTAGGAACCTTCGCAGTTCCTTGACCGTCCTCGGGTTCGGAATGTTCCGGATCGCCTCCACTCTTCCCGGATCCATTCGCAATATCCCGCCGCTTATGATGAACCCCAAGTAGTTTAGGTTGCGGAAACAGAATTTCGACTTTGCCATGCCTATGGCAATTACAGGTATTTCAGATGCGTCTGAAAATCTGCCGATATTATGAATAAGTCGTCCGAGTATACGATCACGTTTGACCTAAGACTCGTCGGGATCACCTTATCCATGAGCCTGCATAGTTGTTGAACGGCTTTGCAGAGCCCGAATGGCATGTGGCGGAACTGTTACTGCGGCCTCCCCAGTACGGCGCAAGAGCCCGAATGGCATGTGGCGGAACTGTTACTGCGGCCTCCCTAGTACGGCGTCTAAGCAAAACCTGTTTTTCCCCTCCTCATCACTACCGTCGTTCGGTTACTCCAGGGGCTGTCACTCTCCTCGATAATGCCTAATTTCAGCATTTTATCTACCTCGATCTCATGTTTAGCCGGCGACAACGAATAATGCCTATCCTTTACGGGTTCGGCTCCCTCGATCATCTGTATACGATGCTGCAACAGGTGAGTTTTCCCTAGGCCATCTTTTCAAATTGGAGATATCTGCATTTCACGCGTTTCAACTGAATCTTGTGCTCGTTGTGTTGTTCAATATGTGCGTATAATTGGTTGCGTTTTCTTAAAATTAATAACAATTAATATCATTTCTTACTGCATTTATCTTTGCAGCCATTTACAATCTTATGCAAGCGGACATTGCCCTCAACTTCACAGGTGAGTGTGTAGAATCGAAAACTAAACTATTCCTTTTCAGATTCCCCTGGCACTGGCCGTAACCTTTGGGTCGTCTTCGACGCAGCCTAGGCAATATATGTATTTCCATTTTTTCTTTTAAGTTAAATTTTAGATTACGCAGATGGCGAAAAAAAAACACGAACTGATCTTAATTATGTAAATATTTCTTGTTCTTATTTTAGAGCAATTCAAATGGGACCCACAGTTGGACCGCCCCTCTGGTTTCCGGGTCCCTGCCTCTAGGCTGGGTGTAGTAAATCGCTCTTGGAACGGACTTGCTCGGTACTATGAGCGTGGTCTCGCCCGTGGCCGGTTCTTGGCCTATCCTCCTGAACAGCGTCGGTGACCAGGGCGCCGAGGGTATGGCTGACGTGCGCCGCAGCATCGAAACTAGGCCTGTGTGTAACTCTGTTGGCCTCTCTGGTTCGAGAGCTGGTCTTTTCGTTGCCGGAACCGTGGGCTGTTTATTTTATTTATTGTGTTATCGTTTTTATTTGATCGTCCCGTGTCGCACGTAAGTTTTAAGTTTTTTTAATTTTTGTATATTGTGACACAATCTTTGAATTCACGTTTCCGTTCGCAAAAACAAAAAAAAATATTCATTAGTTAATTTTTATTTTTTTTTATTTATTTATTTACTTTTAACTTTACTTAACTTTTTTAGAATATTTGGAGCCGACATGCAAAAAGAAGAACTTAAACTCGCTTCGAGCCGGCACGCCCGCCGTTGACCGCTGACAAAATTGAACTCCTGCCTGTACTGTAAAATTAATCAAACAGTTTTTCTTTAATTGATCATTTATTGGCATACGTCCTAAGACGTTGATGATATTTCTTCGACTGATGTGTCGATCAATCATATGTTTGTTCTTAAGTCTAACATTAGAGTTTTGTATATAAGTCTCAGTAGCTGAGTACAGCGGCAGAGCGGGAGCATGTATATATGCATACACCAAAAGCATATATATTGAGCATATATATATCGTAAGACAAAGGAATGGTATTCGGCAGAATATGCAGGCGTTGCATATTCTGCGCTATGGTCACGCCACTTACATATGAGTGGACGATCATATTTCGAATGCATTTTGGGTTGCGATATGTTTAGCAACAAAGTGTCGCTAAATGGGTTATTGCTTATTTGATCTCATATACCCTTACATTGGTTGGGTATGTATTATATATGTTGATCATGCTACACCTTATGTACTTATTTAAAAATTATATTTATTTGACGGAAATTTTTTTAAATTTAATTCTAAATAAGTAATTAATGAATTAAAAATAAATTGTTTTTGTTATTTTTTTTTTAATAAAATTGAAGTTACAATTATTGAATAGTTTTTTTTTTAATATAATAATATATAGTGAATATAATATATGAAAAAATGAATATTAAAAGAAGAATAGATGGTTTTTTTGTTTTTGTTTTTAATATGTAGGCCCACCATTCTTTTTTTTACTCATTAAACAATTTTAACCTATCCTTATGTACTGTTTTTTTTTGTTCTTATTATTGTTTATAACTATGTTATCGTTAGGTTCTATTTCTATGACCTTAAAGGGTCCTATATGTACTGGATCTAATTTATGCCCTGTTTCATTTCTTAACAGTACGTTATCTCCCATGTTTAATTCTCTATTCTTTACTTTACTATCGTATAAAAGTTTATTCTTTTGCTTGTTTTGTTCAAGCATTATTATAGCTCTTTTATATGCTATTTCCAATCTATACTTTGATTCTTTAGCATAATCCTCTGCATTATATAAAGGTTCAATGTGTTCATTAACACTAGTAAATGCCTTGTTAATGTTTGGGTTTTCGCTAAAAATTAGTTCATATGGGCAATAGTTGTGCGTTGTGGAAGGTGTTGTATTGAAACAATAAACAAAATATTGTAGCCAAGTATCCCAATCAGTTTTATCAACTGATATGTAGGAACGAATGAATTCGTTGAATGTTTTATTTCTTCGCTCTACTATTCCCAAAGTCTGGTGGTGCTGTGATGTTGAAGTTATGTTTTTGATACCAAGGTATTTACATAAATCTTCTATAACTGAGTTTTTGTATTCTGTTCCCATGTCCGTAATGAACGTCTTCATTTGACCATATTTCAGAATAAAATCTTCGAAAATAGCTTTTGCTACAGTTTTTGCATTTTTATTTGGTATTGGTATGGCAACAAGGTATTTTGTTAAATCGCATATCAGTGTGACTGCGTTTTCATTACCTTCCATTGGTATAGAGATCGACAACATCAATTCTTGCAATAATCTTTTTCCCATGTTTTAAGAAACATTTGGCCAAATTTAAATGCAAGGTCACACTTTTTTAACATCATCATTTCGAATGACGTTGTATATATTGGGCATCGAAGTGTCCGGTTGCTTTTGCAATTCGGATTTTGGTCCTGCGCAGGATTTATTCTGTCTACTTGAACTTCTTGTCGTGACTTTTAGTACGTTAGCTGATATGTTTTTTAATTCTTTTATTGTGATGCGTGATAATGCATCAGCAACGAAATTGTCTTTGCCCTTGAGATATTCTACAGTAAAGTCATACTCTTCTAAGTCTAATCTCATTCTCGTTAATTTTGAACTTGGATTTACGATTGAAAACAAATATGTCAATGGTCTATGATCTGTTTTGATTTTGAAATGTTGACCATATATATATGGTCGAAAAATGTGTTATTGCCCAGTGTATTGCTGCCATCTCTTGTTCGGTTGTATTATTGCTTTCTCCTTTTGTAAATGAACGAGAAGATTATGCTACGGGCAATTGTTTATCTCCATATGTTTGGGTTAAAACTGCTCCGCAGGCTAATTTACTGGCATCGGTTATGATGCAAAATTCTTTGCTTAAATCTGGGTATTTTAGTAAAGTAGGTTTCATTAGAGCTTGTTTTGAGTAATCGAATGCATTTGTCCATTTGAAAGGAACATTCTTTTTACATAATTTGGTTGTGTGCCGTGAATAGTCGGCGAAGTTTTTAATGAATCGTCTGTAGTAGTTGCAGAATGCAACGAATCTTCTAGCGCTCTCAGCGTCCGTAGGGACTGGATATTTTTCAATGACATAATATTTGTTGTCATTTGGCAAAATACCTTGATCAGTACATTTGTGACCTAGAAAAGTCACTTCATTCATGAAGAATGTGCATTTTTCTGGATGTAGTTTAAGGTTGTGTTTCCTACATAGGTCAAAAACGTTTGTAAAGTTTTTGATCATGTGATTTTCAGAACAACCGATGACGACTAACTCATCCATATGCAAGAATGCTTGTGAAGGGTCTAATACCGAAAATGCTATTGTCATCATACTTTGAAAATAATTTGGCGCTATTTTTAATCCATATGGTAATCTTGTGAAACGATAAGAGCCATTGCTCGTTGAAAAAGACGTAATATTTCTAGATTGTTCTTTTAATTCTATTTGGTGGAAACCGGACATTAAGTCCAAGCATGAAAAATATTTAGCTCTTCCTAATTGATCAAGAATATCATCTATTCTTGGTAACGGAAATTTGTCTGAGAGTAGTTTTTTATTTATTTGACGATAGTCTATAACTAATCGCCATCTCTTGGTATCGGATCCCGGTAATCCCTTTTTTGGAACGAGAAGTATTGGGCTGTTATATTCCGATACAGAGGGTTCTACAATTTTATCCGAGATGAGTTTTTCGACTTGTTTATTTACTTCTTCTTTATGAGTATGAGGAATTCTGTAATTTTTTATGTACACTGGCTCAAAATCTTTAAGTCCCAATTCTTGTTTATAAAACTTGTTAGTTGTTATTGGTTCGGTTTCAAGTCCGAATATTTCAGTATACTTGGTGCAGAGATCTTTTGGTTGTTTTTTAAATAATTGGGGAAAGTTCTTTTGTAATTTTTTTATCACCATTTCTTGGCGATCTTTGCTAATTTCTTGGACTGTTTCATAGTCACTTAGCTTTTCTATTTTAATGTCGTTAAGATTTACTATTTTTTTTGAATTTGTTGTATTTAAAATTCGGACAAATGTTTGTTGATTATTGAAAATAGTATTTCCAATGAATATTCCTTTTTTAATTTCTTGATTCGGAATGAAAATATTGTTTTCTGGCGAAACAATATTGATTTGACGGACTACTTCAGAACGAGCTGGAAGTATTGTGGCATTATTATCACAAGTGTGAATTATTGGTAGTTTATTGGATAATTTAAATTATTTGGCCGAAGTATTGGAGAATCACATGTTTGTGTGAAATCTAATCGGCAATTATGTTTTTTAAAGAGATCTATACCAATAATGCCATCGCTAGGTATTGGGAAATCTTGTCCGACTATATGAAATTCCTGTGGAATGACATATTTTCCTGTAGATAATTCTACGAATAATACCTTTAGAAACTACTGAACCTTCACCAATTTCAGATATTTGGGTTGATATATTTGAATTTATATTTTCAAATATATCAACATTTTCTTTTAATAGAGATATGTCTGCACCAGTATCATAAAAACTTTTGTTTTTTTTATTATTTTTTTTTTAAAAAAATTCAGGGGATAGATATTTGTGTGTTTTTTTTTTTTTTTAATATCTTTTAGGGTAAGGTTTTTTCTCGGTTGGATTATCCCTCCCCCTTATCCCAGGGCCTTCTCAGTCCTCTTTTTTGTGTTATAATTTTGGTAATTTGGGCTATAATTACCACGACCATTTGGTCTACCTCTTTGGGAGTAATGGTAATTATTACCTCTTCCTCTGCCTCTGTGATACAATACAGTACTGGCATTTCCGGTCATTTCAGTGCTGCAATGGATATATTTACCCATGACGTCATTGAAAGTGACGAAGTTTCCTGCTTCCAAGATAATACGGAGTTTATCATGCTCGCAGTTTTTAATCATAGCAGAAATTGATTCTTTTGTAGAGAATTTTTCTACATTGTCAGGGTCTAAGCCATCGTCAATATATGCTGCTTCGAGTTGCTTTCGCAAGTTGTCGATTTCAACGGTATATTGTGATGCTGTTTTACCTTATTGTTTAATGTTAAACAGTTTCGATTTTAATATGTCAGGTGATTCACCTTTTACGTTACCCTTTAGTTTAGTTATTATGGCAGAGATTGCAGTTTCATTTTGTACCTTGTACAAGATTGGGCCAGTTATCTTTGATTTGATAACTTCAACGGCCAAATCTTCTTGGTTGCCTTTTGTTCTCTCAACTATGCGTAGAGCTGTTAGGAACCGATTGAGTGACAGTTTTTTACCGTCAAATTCAGGGTTAGATGATGAAACTTGTTTCACATATTCCCTATCCAAGGCTATTTGTTGTGCCATTTTGTCGGTTTCCTCGATCGTTTCTGTATCGCTGTTGATTTCTTTGTCTATTAGTGGTTTAGACTCATCTAAGTCGTTAAGCTGGGTTTCATTAAAATCAGCCAATAGAGTTAGATCTTATGGAACATTTATTTCAAAGTTCTGTCTAGCTTTCAATTTTGTATTTAAGGATTGCATAAATTTGAGACACTGTTTGGAATGCTCTTGTGTGAGCTTATCTTGAAGTTCATTTACTGCCTGTACTATGTTATTATATTGTTTTACCAGTATCTCAACATGGTATATTAGTGTTTCGACTTTAATTGGTGTATCTTTATTAACGCATTTGTATGACTTATCAAATTGATTTTTGAAGACATTAATGGTTTTCGCTAATGTATTCCATTCCATAATATTTTAGGAACGCTTAACGATGCAGTCGCACCAGAAATATTATTGCCGGCCCTAGTATCGAGTGGTCTTGATTTATAATTTTGTACTTGTACATATGGCAATGTACTAAGTACTTTTCCCTTTTTGATTTGTGAGCATTGAATTAATAGGCTAGTGTTCTGGCCGAATGTGCTCATGTATTCGTTTTCGAATTGGTATATGCTAATGGATTCGCAATGTTTTTGTCAAATAGTTAACCCGTTTATTCGAAAATTCGGGTCTTTTATATATACATATATCTTCAATGATCTTTATCATTTTTGGTGTTTTCAACTCTATTAATGTAAAGAAATATGAGTTTTTATATTCCCGTTTAGGTGCTGTTGAAGTTATGTTTTTGATACCAAGGTATTTACATAAATCTTCTATAACTGAGTTTTTGTATTCTGTTCCCATGTCCGTAATGAACGTCTTCATTTGACCATATTTCAGAATAAAATCTTCGAAAATAGCTTTTGCTACAGTTTTTGCACTTTTGTTTGGTATTGGTATGGCAACAAGGTATTTTGTTAAATCGCATATCAGTGTGACTGCGTTTTCATTACCTTCCATTGGTATAGAGATCGACAACATCAATTCTTGCAATAATCTTTTTCCCATGTTTTAAGAAACATTTGACCAAATTTAAATGCAAGGTCACTACTTTTTTAACATCATCATTTCGAATGACGTTATATATATTGGGCATCGAAGTGTACGGTTGCTTTTGCAATTCGGATTTTGGTCCTGCGCAGGATTTATTCTGTCTACTTGAACTTCTTGTCGTGACTTTTAGTACGTTAGCTGATATGTTTTTTAATTCTTTTATTGTGATGCGTGATAATGCATCAGCAACGAAATTGTCTTTGCCCTTGAGATATTCTACAGTAAAGTCATACTCTTCTAAGTCTAATCTCATTCTCGTTAATTTTGAACTTGGATTCACGATTGAAAACAAATATGTCAATGGTCTATGATCTGTTTTGATTTTGAAATGTTGACCATATATATATGGTCGAAAAATGTGTTATTGCCCAGTGTATTGCTGCCATCTCTTGTTCGGTTGTATTATTGCTTTCTCCTTTTGTAAATGAACGAGAAGATTATGCTACGGGCAATTGTTTATCTCCATATGTTTGGGTTAAAACTGCTCCGCAGGCTAATTTACTGGCATCGGTTATGATGCAAAATTCTTTGCTTAAATCTGTGTATTTTAGTAAAGTAGGTTTCATTAGAGCTTGTTTTGAGTAATCGAATGCATTTTGGCATTCAATTGTCCATTTGAAAGGAACATTCTTTTTACATAATTTGGTTGTGTGCCGTGAATAGTGGGCGAAGTTTTTAATGAATCGTCTGTAGTAGTTGCAGAATGCAACGAATCTTCTAGCGCTCTCAGCGTCCGTAGGGACTGGATATTTTTCAATGACATCATATTTGTTGTCATTTGGCAAAATACCTTGATCAGTACATTTGTGACCTAGAAAAGTCACTTCATGCATGAAGAATGTGCATTTTTCTGGATGTAGTTTAAGGTTGTGTTTCCTACATAGGTCAAAAACGTTTGTAAAGTTTTTGATCATGTGATTTTCAGAACGACCGTTGACGACTAACTCATCCATATGCAAGAATGCTTGTGAAGGGTCTAATACCGAAAATGCTATTGTCATCATACTTTGAAAATAATTTGGCGCTATTTTTAATCCATATGGTAATCGTGTGAAACGATAAGAGCCATTGCTCGTTGAAAAAGACGTAATATTTCTAGATTGTTCTTTTAATTATATTTGGTGGAAACCGGACATTAAGTCCAAGCATGAAAAATATTTAGCTCTTCCTAATTGATCAAGAATATCATCTATTCTTGGTAACGGAAATTTGTCCCGGTAATCCCTTTTTTGGAACGAGAAGTATTGGTCTGTTATATTCCGATACAGAGGGTTCTACAATTTTATCCGAGATGAGTTTTTCGACTTGTTTATTTACTTCTTCTTTATGAGTATGAGGAATTCTGTAATTTTTTATGTACACTGGCTCAGTATCTTTAAGTCTCAATTCTTGTTTGTAAAACTTGTTAGCTGTTATTGATTCGGTTTCAAGTCCGAATATTTCAGTATACTTGGTGCAGAGATCTTTTGGTTGTTTTTTAAATAATTGGGGAAAGTTCTTTTTGTAATTTTTTTATCACCATTTCTTGGCGATCTTTGCTAATTTCTTGGACTGTTTCATAGTCACTTAGCTTTTCTATTTTAATGTCGTTAAGATTTACTATTTTTTTTGAATTTGTTGTATTTAAAATTTGGACAAATGTTTGTTCATTATTGAAAATAGTATTTCCAATGAATATTCCTTTTTTAATTTCTTGATTCGGAATGAAAATATTGTTTTCTGGCGAAACAATATTGATTTGACGGACTACTTCAGAACGAGCTGGAAGTATTGTGGCATTATTATCACAAGTGTGAATTATTGGTAGTTTATTGGATAATTTAAATTATTTGGCCGAAGTATTGGAGAATCACATGTTTGTGTGAAATCTAATTGGCAATTATGTTTTTTAAAGAAATCTATACCAATAATGCCATCGCTAGGTATTGGAAAATCTTGTCCGACTATATGAAATTCCTGTGGAATGACATATTTTCCTGTAGATAATTCTACGAATACTAAACCTTTAGAAACAACTGAACCTTCACCAATTTCAGATATTTGGGTTGATATATTTGAATTTATATTTTCAAATATATCAACATTTTCTTTTAATAGAGATATGTCTGCACCAGTATCGACCATTTGGTCTACCTATTTGGGTGTAATGGTGATTATTACCTCTACCTCCGCCTCTGTGATACAATACAGTACTGGCATTTCCGGTCATTTCAGTGCTGCAATGGATATATTTACCCATGACGTCATTGAAAGTGACGAAGTTTCCTGCTTCCAAGATAATACAGAGTATATCATGTTCGCAGGTTTTAATCATAGCAGAAATGAATTCTTTTGCCATCATCAATATATGCTGCTCGAGTTGCTTTCGCAAGTTGTCGATTTCAACGGTATATTGTGATGCTGTTTTACCTTATTGTTTAATGTTAAACAGTTTCGATTTTAATATGTCAGGTGATTCACCTTTTACGTTACCCTTTAGTTTAGTTATTATGGCAGAGATTGCAGTTTCATTTTGTACCTTGTACAAGATTGGGCCAGTTATCTTTGATTTGATAACTTCAACGGCCAAATCTTCTTGGTTGCCTTTTGTTCTCTCAACTATGCGTAGAGCTGTTAGGAACCGATTGAGTGACAGTTTTTTACCGTCAAATTCAGGGTTAGATGATGAAACTTGTTTCACATATTCCCTATCCAAGGCTATTTGTTGTGCCATTTTGTCGGTTTCCTTGATCGTTTCTGTATCGCTGTTGATTTCTTTGTCTATTAGTGGTTTAGACTCATCTAAGTCGTTAAGCTGGGTTTCATTAAAATCAGCCAATAGAGTTAGATCTTATGGAACATTTATTTCAAAGTTCTGTCTAGCTTTCAATTTTGTATTTAAGGATTGCATAAATTTGAGACACTGTTTGGAATGCTCTTGTGTGAGCTTATCTTGAAGTTCATTTACTGCCTGTACTATGTTATTATATTGTTTTACCAGTATCTGAACATGGTATATTAGTGTTTCGACTTTATTTGGTGTATCTTTATTAACGCATTTGTATGACTTATCAAATTGATTTTTGAAGACATTAATGGTTTTCGCTAATGTATTCCATTCCATAATATTTTAGGAACGCTTAACGATGCAGTCGCACCAGAAATATTATTGCCGGCCCTAGTATCGAGTGGTCTTGATTTATAATTTTGTACTTGTACATATGGCAATGTACTAAGTACTTTTCCCTTTTGATTTGTGAGCATTGAATTAATAGGCTAGTGTTCTGGCCGAATGTGCTCATGTATTTGTTTTCGAATTGGTATATGCTAATGGATTCGCAATGTTTTTGTCAAATAGTTAACCCGTTTATTCGAAAATGCGGGTCTTTTATATATACATATATCTTCAATGATCTTTATAATTTTTGGTGTTTTCAACTCTATTAATGTAAAGAAATATGAGTTTTTATATTCCGTTTAGGTGCTGTTGAAGTTATGTTTTTGATACCAAGGTATTTACATAAATCTTCTATAACTGAGTTTTTGTATTCTGTTCCCATGTCCGTAATGAACGTCTTCATTTGACCATATTTCAGAATAAAATCTTCGAAAATAGCTTTTGCTACAGTTTTTGCACTTTTGTTCGGTATTGGTATGGCAACAAGGTATTTTGTTAAATCGCATATCAGTGTGACTGCGTTTTCATTACCTTCCATTGGTATAGAGATCGACAACATCAATTCTTGCAATAATCTTTTTCCCATGTTTTAAGAAACATTTGACCAAATTTAAATGCAAGGTCACTACTTTTTTAACATCATCATTTCGAATGACGTTATATATATTGGGCATCGAAGTGTCCGGTTGCTTTTGCAATTCGGATTTTGGTCCTGCGCAGGATTTATTCTGTCTACTTGAACTTCTTGTCGTGACTTTTAGTACGTTAGCTGATATGTTTTTTAATTCTTTTATTGTGATGCGTGATAATGCATCAGCAACGAAATTGTCTTTGCCCTTGAGATATTCTACAGTAAAGTCATACTCTTCTAAGTCTAATCTCATTCTTGTTAATTTTGAACTTGGATTCACGATTGAAAAAAAATAAGTCAATGGTCTATGATCTGTTTTGATTTTGAAATGTTGACCATATATATATGGTCGAAAAATGTGTTATTGCCCAGTGTATTGCTGCCATCTCTTGTTCGGTTGTATTTATTGCTTTCTCCTTTTGTAAATGAACGAGAAGATTATGCTACGGGCAATTGTTTATCTCCATATGTTTGGGTTAAAACTGCTCCGCAGGCTAATTTACTGGCATCGGTTATGATGCAAAATTCTTTGCTTAAATCTGGGTATTTTAGTAAAGTAGGTTTCATTAGAGCTTGTTTTGAGTAATCGAATGCATTTTGGCATTCAATTGTCCATTCGAAAGGAACATTCTTTTTACATAATTTGGTTGTGTGCCGTGAATAGTGGGCGAAGTTTTTAATGAATCGTCTGTAGTAGTTGCAGAATGCAACGAATCTTCTAGCGCTCTCAGCGTCCGTAGGGACTGGATATTTTTCAATGACATCATATTTGTTGTCATTTGGCAAAATACCTTGATCAGTACATTTGTGACCTCGAAAAGTCACTTCATTCATGAAGAATGTGCATTTTTCTGGATGTAGTTTAAGGTTGTGTTTCCTACATAGGTCAAAAACGTTTGTAAAGTTTTTGATCTTGTGATTTTCAGAACAACCGATGACGACTAACTCATCCATATGCAAGAATGCTTGTGAAGGGTCTAATACCGAAAATGCTATTGTCATCATCCTTTGAAAATAATTTGGCGCTATTTTTAATCCATATGGTAATCGTGTGAAACGATAAGAGCCATTGCTCGTTGAAAAAGACGTAATATTTCTAGATTGTTCTTTTAATTCTATTTGGTGGAAACCGGACATTAAGTCCAAGCATGAAAAATATTTAGCTCTTCCTAATTGATCAAGAATATCATCTATTCTTGGTAACGGAAATTTGTCCCGGTAATCCTTTTTTGGAACGAGAAGTATTGGTCTGTTATATTCCGATACAGAGGGTTCTACAATTTTATCCGAGATGAGTTTTTCGACTTGTTTATTTACTTCTTCTTTATGAGTATGAGGAATTCTGTAATTTTTTATGTACACTGGCTCAGTATCTTTAAGTCTCAATTCTTGTTTATAAAACTTGTTAGCTGTTATTGATTCGGTTTCAAGTCCGAATATTTCAGTATACTTGGTGCAGAGATCTTTTGGTTGTTTTTTAAATAATTGGGGAAAGTTCTTTTGTAATTTTTTTATCACCATTTCTTGGCGATCTTTGCTAATTTCTTGGACTGTTTCATAGTCACATAGCTTTTATATTTTAATGTCGTTAAGATTTACTATTTTTTTTGAATTTGTTGTATTTAAAATTTGGACAAATGTTTGTTCATTATTGAAAATAGTATTTCCAATGAATATTCCTTTTTTAATTTCTTGATTCGGAATTAAAATATTGTTTTCTGGCGAAACAATATTGATTTGACGGACTATTTTAGAACGAGCTGGAAGTATTGTGGCATTATTATCACAAGTGTGAATTATTGGTAGTTTATTGGATAATTTAAATTATTTGGCCGAAGTATTGGAGAATCACATGTTTGTGTGAAATCTAATTGGCAATTATGTTTTTTAAAGAAATCTATACCAATAATGCCATCGCTAGGTATTGGAAAATCTTGTCCGACTATATGAAATTCCTGTGGAATGACATATTTTCCTGTAGATAATTCTACGAATACTAAACCTTTAGAAACAACTGAACCTTCACCAATTCCAGATATTTGGGTTGATATGTTTGAATTTATATTTTCAAATGTATCAACATTTTCTTTTAATAGAGATATGTCTGCACCAGTATCTTATTTTGACCATTTGGTCTACCTCTTTGGGTGTAATGGTGATTATTACCTCTACCTCCGCCTCTGTGATACAATACAGTACTGGCATTTCCGGTCATTTCAGTGCTGCAATGGATATATTTACCCATGACGTCATTGAAAGTGACGAAGTTTCCTGCTTCCAAGATAATACGGAGTTTATCATGCTCGCAGTTTTTAATCATAGCAGAAATTGATTCTTTTGTAGAGAATTTTTCTACATTGTCAGGGTCTAAGCCATCGTCAATATATGCTGCTTCGAGTTGCTTTCGCAAGTTGCCGATTTCAACGGTATATTGTGATGCTGTTTTACCTTTTTGTTTAATGTTAAACAGTTTCGATTTTAATATGTCAGGTGATTCACCTTTTACGTTACCCTTTAGTTTAGTTATTATGGCAGAGATTGCAGTTTCATTTTGTACCTTGTACAAGATTGGGCCAGTTATCTTTGATTTGATAACTTCAACGGCCAAATCTTCTTGGTTGCCTTTTGTTCTCTCAACTATGCGTAGAGCTGTTAGGAACCGATTGAGTGACAGTTTTTTTACCTTCAAATTCAGGGTTAGATGATGAAACTTGTTTCACATATTCCCTATCCAAGGCTATTTGTTGTGCCATTTTGTCGGTTTCCTCGATCGTTTCTATATCGCTGTTGATTTCTTTGTCTATTAGTGGTTTAGACTCATCTAAGTCGTTAAGCTGGGTTTCATTAAAATCAGCCAATAGAGTTAGATCTTATGGAACATTTATTTCAAAGTTCTGTCTAGCTTTCAATTTTGTATTTAAGGATTGCATAAATTTGAGACACTGTTTGGAATGCTCTTATGTGAGCTTATCTTGAAGTTCATTTACTGCCTGTACTATGTTATTATATTGTTTTACCAGTATCTGAACATGGTATATTAGTGTTTCGACTTTAATTGGTGTATCTTTATTAACGCATTTGTATGACTTATCAAATTGATTTTTGAAGACATTAATGGTTTTCGCTAATGTATTCCATTCCATAATATTTTAGGAACGCTTAACGATGCAGTCGCACCAGAAATATTATTGCCGGCCCTAGTATCGAGTGGTCTTGATTTATTCGTTTATTCGAAAATTCGGGTCTTTTATATATACATATATCTTCAATGATCTTTAACATTTTTGGTGTTATCAACTCTATTAATGTAAAGAAATATGAGTTTTTATATTCCGTTTAGGTTGATGGCTCTGCCCGTATAACGTTTTTTAGTTATTTTATTGTGTTTTATGTAACGGTCAACAAAAATTGACAAACTGATACGATTGTTAAAATGAGCAGTAAGATCCACAAAGATTGTATATCTTCAGTGTGATCTTCGATTTTGACATTATTGACCACGTTGGCAGTATTGTCTTTTGTTTGACTGTCATCACTGCCAAACCAACCCATATTGGAAAAGTTTATGATTTTTCAAAGAAATTTATATTTTTAACTCTGAGCGCAAGTGGAAGTAAATTAAAGAAAATCTATCAATGGCCTTTTTTTTGTATATATATTTTTTTTAATCTATTTTATTTTATTAGTTTCTGTCATTTTTAATTATTTTTCTTTAAAAACTGTTCAATAATTGTAAATTTAATTTTAAAATGATTTAGGAAAGGGAAAAAAAAGTTGTGTTAATTAGGGCATATGGTTGGCTGACAATTTTTATTTATACAATTAATAGTCCAACCTATGTTTTAGTAAAAAGCCTAACAGATATTAGTATTTTTCAAGTAGCGCTTTCGCGCATCGGCTTCAATTCGAGTTTATATTTAAGGCCAATTTAGGCATTGGCAGGTTTGCAGCCCTTATTGCGTTGCTTCGCACCAGTACTAAGTTGTTTCTCGATGATTTCGAGCTTCTTTATTTGTTTATTTCTCTCCTGGGGCGTTGTCGCTGCCTTGATAAGATCCTGTAGGAGTCGTCTTTATTGAAGCAGTTTAATCCTTCTTCCGCTTCTTTTGGTTTTTTCTTTTCCTTCTTCTGTTGTCGTGCCCGGTACTCAGCTATTGTGAGTGGACGTGGTCCATCGTTGGGGTACACCTCTAAAGCTTCTTGCTGGGTGCATCCCTTTGCTCAGCAGGAGCAGCCTCTTTCAGTCCATCGTTGCTGATTTACTTCCCGCGTTGGTGCAAAGGGCGGATTGCCTCTCACACTTTTGGTATCTGCTGCTGCTGTCCGGGGCCTATGGGCTCAGGCGGTGCCGGTGCTGGTCATCGCACAGGCTGTCTTTGATTTACACGTTCGTGTCATCTGTTAAGTTGCTTCTGTTGTTGTTGTTAAATTTGCTTTCTCAGTTGTCGGTGATTCAGATTTTGTTATTTGTTGTTGATGTTGTTGCTTGTCACTTTCGACATGTTTTACAATGTATATTGCAATTTTCGATCATATCATTGGCGTCATTGAAAGTGTAAAATTAATTAATTTTTGTTTGACTCAATCTCATTATGCATTATTATTAATCTATTTTAATTATTATTTTTTCTTTTAACACAAACGGCAAGCCACTGTCACGGTCGCCATGTAAAATTAATCAAACAGTTTTTCTTTAATTGATCGTTTATTGGCATACGTCCTAAGACGTTGATGATATTTCTTCGACTGTTGTGTCGTTAAATTATATGTTTGTTCTTAAGTCTAACATTAGAGATATACGTCTCAGTCGCTGAGTACAGCGGCAGAGTGGGAGTATGTATATATGCATACACTTAAAGCATATACATTGAGCATTTATATATCGTAAGACAAAGGAATGGTATTCGGCTATGGTCACGGCACTTATGAGTGGACGATGATATTTCGAATGCACTTTGGGTTGCGATATGTTAAGCAACAAAGTGTCGCTAAATGGGTTATTGTTTATTTGATCTCATATACCCTTACATTGGTTGGGTATGTATTACATATATGTTACTCATGCTGCAGTACATTTGGACAGCAACATCATCGGTGCCAAATTTCGGTACATGCATACATATCCGAGGCAGGCACCGTTGCTGCCCATCTGCACAGCTGCTTTTGTTTGAGTCAACGGCCCAAATGAAGGCCGAGAGCAGGCGACCCCCTCTCCCTATAATCTCTTTAGGAGCGCATTGGACAATAGCAATCGCCTCTTTTGGCGCTGTGGTTCGCAAGCCCGGCGTTGCCACTCTTCAATAAATTGGGCGCCGCTGTGTGCCTGCTTTCACCCCCGCTACTCTGCTCATACGGCAAAAAGATATCGGCTTTGCCGATAATATCGGACGCAATCAACGAAGCAAACAAACGATGCTGCCGATAACGTCAAATGCAACATCACCACGCAGATTATTGTGAACGTGAACACGACCGTTACAAAGAATCTGCGTGCGCATTTCCTAGCTTGACCCAGCCGGCTAATTAGGATGCCCATCGTAGGCCACACCTATGACAAATACTATGTACTGGCGCCGCTGACCAAAGAGGATGGACTCTGCCGCCGTCACGCCTGGCGAGGAGGTGAGTAAATTACGCTTATGCTCGTAGATCTTTTGCGTGGCAAACGCCTACGCACGACCCTGGAAATCTTCTAACTCGTAGGCGTTGGTACCTACGGCTCGGACGACGCGGCTCTTCACGAATTTCCTTCCACACTTCCTGTCCCGGTTCTGGAGTTGGCGCGGGCGTTGAAAATAGCGTTCGCTCGTACGCGGTGTTCCCTGACCTGGTTTCGGATTACATCCAGTCTGCCCTTCGCGTCTAGGTCAGAAATGCTGTGATCCGCCAATGACCTCAGCTTCCGGGCCAGCTTGTAACTGGAACCATTCAGGTACATGTGCTGGCCAAACACCGCGAAGAATGGTGTCACTCTCGTAGCGCTGTGCACTGCATTCCGGATCGCCACTTCTACCTCTGGTAGGAACGCTTCCCATTCTCTGTGAGCCTGGCCCAAGTAGGTTCTTATTGCATACAGCACCGTGCGTTTCACGCATGCCAAACGCCTGGACCATTGAATCGAACCATTATCCGGATTAATCACTTCCGCCACGCCAAATTTAAAGAAAGCCTCGTGGACTAGGAAGTTGACAACTTGAGAAGTGGTCCACGACGACGAATATCCACGCATGCCCTCGTTTCGACCGTGGATACTTCCCCAAGAATCTTCTGGATTGAGCGGTCGGTGCGCACTTCTTCCCCAATTCCGACCTGGATCCGGTAGTTTTGTGCATTGGTCTCCTTGCAAATGTCGCATTTCCACACGTAGTCCCTGACTTGTATAGCCATGTTGGGCCAATAGAATTGCCGGAGCAGCGAATGCAGCGTTTTTCTATGCCTCCATGAGCTGACTTCTCGTCCGCGTGTGCTCGTGGGATAAGTCCTGCAGTCGGTGACTCCGGCACCCAGAGCTTCCAACTCGTGCCCTCGACTTCATCTACAAAGCTAATGTGCACTGACCTCTTGAACAGGAGCCTGCTCTGCACTTTCAAATCCGGCAGTTTCTGTTGTTGCCTCATCACCTCCTTCACCAACCCTTGGTACTCGGTGCTCTCGAACTACACGGTGTCAAATCTCAACAGATCCGCCGGGGCCAATTCAACCTCTTCCACGCTTCTGGACAACGAGTCGGCGACGACGTTGTTGGCTCCCTTGCGGTACTGCATGGAGAAAGAGAACGCTTGCAGTTTTAGCGAATAGCTAATCTGGTGCATATTGAGTTTGGCCGAGAAGAAAGCGATCGGCCTTTCATGCTGCTCGTCGTCCAGTTGGAACAACACGGCTCCTAATCCGTAGTGAGATACGTCACATTGAATAAAAAATGGTCTTTTAAAATCCGCCTGAACTAACACTGGGGCTGTGGTAAGGGCTAGCTTCAAGGTTTCCACGGCATTAATGGCTTCGTCGCTCAACGCAAATTTACCCGTTCTTTTATTCAAGCCATCATTCAACGGTACTGAGATCTCGGCGAAGTTCTTTATGATTCGGCGATACCAGCCCGCCGTACCTAGGAAGCTTCGCAGTTCCTTGACCGTCCTCGGGTTCGGGATGTTCCGGATCGCCTCCACTCTGAACCCTGAACCCTAAGTAGTTTAGGTTGCGGAAACAGAATTTCGAATTCACCATGCCTATGGTGAGGTTCGCGTTCTTCCGACACTCGGCCACCAATTCCAGGTATTTCAGATGCGTCTGAAAATCTGCCGATATTATGAGTAAGTCTTCCAGCTATACGAACACGTTTGACCTAAGACTCGTCGGGATCACCATATCCATGAGCCTGCATAGTTGTTGAGCGGCGTTGCAGAGCCTGAATGGCATGTGGCGGAACTGTTTCTGCGGCCTCCCCGGTACACTAAATGCCGTATACGACCTGCTCTACTCCTCCATCTCGTTTCGCCAAAACGCAAACTTAAGGTCGACGCTTGAGATAAAATGCGTGTCGTCGTTGCGCGACAAGATGCCCTCGATGCATGGGAGCGGGTAAGCGTCCTTTACCGTCACGCTATTTTTTCCTGGCGTCTAAGCAAAACCTGTTCTTCCCCGTCCTCATCACTCCCGCGTTCGGTTACTCCAGGGGCTGTCACTCTCCTCGATAATGCCTAATTTTAGCATTTTATCTACCTCGGCCAACACGATCTCCTGTTTGCCCGGTGACAACGGATAATGCCTATCCTTCACAGGTTTGACTCCCTCGATCAGCTGTATATGATGGTGCAACAGGTGAGTTTTCCCAAGGCCATATTTTTCAAATTGGAGATATCTGCGTTTCACGCCTTTCAACTGAATCTTGTGTTCGTTGACCAGGCCCCACATTTCCGGGTCCGTCACGCGGTCGTCGTCGAGTCGGTAATAAGCCACCTCTGGGTTCATAACCGTTTTCTCAGATGCCTCTGGAGGGGTAATCTCGAAGGCGAGCCATTGAAGCACAGTCGATTCCCAGGTATAGCTCCTGTCGTAGGTCCGGGCACATATAAAAAAAAGTCACTTCTTTCTTACTCCCGTATCTTACAGGCAAAACAACGCAGCCTCAAATTGGACGATTGTCACCCGCCGCTGTCCTTACCATCGATGCGTATGGCTGCGCTTCCCATCCCAATTCCTCCACTAACTCCCGGCATCCTCATCCCAGCAGACTGACTGAGGCTCCCGTGTCCAATAACTCTTTCATTTTTATCCCAGCGACCTCCACGTCGGCGAATACGCGTGGGTCTATGCCATCCTCTCGTCCCACAGCTTCAATGACCTGGCGCTTCGTAATCCTGCGTCTGCGGAAGCGCGTACGAGCCTTCACCGCTCTTCGGGTTGCCAGTGTCATCCCATCTAGCTATCACTCACCAAAAATTTTATTTCGGGCCGACATGTATGCCCGAACACGTTCTTCATATGGTAAGCCTCTTAATGTTCTCCCTTTATTCATATCTTTATACATAGCCTTATCCTGGTCCTTATGGTCTATATTCTTCTCCTTTTCAACTGCTATTGTCTTTGGTAGGTGTACCTCTCCTGTTTTTCTGCGGTCGCCGTCCCCGAACACATCTGCCCCACCATCATCGCTATCCCTCTGGGATTTCCCGGACATTTTTCGCATTATGAGCCGAATATGTCCGGCTTTCCGCATTTGTAGCAGAATAGTAAACATTTAACAAACCCTAACCAAAACCTACCCTAATATTACATTTTATCACAAGATACCTTTGTCATTAACCAGGCTACGATGAAGCCGAGAGAAACTTTTCCTTGAACCTGCATTGATATTTTCATTTAATTTTTTGATTGATGCCCACGACTTTAAAGAAGCCGAGTGCTTCTTCAAAAATTGGGCGCCATATTATTACGGAACTGCTTGTTTCTCGGTGGGCCGCGGTTCGCACAATCGATACCAACAAATCTAAAACGTCTGTAGCAAAACAGACCTGCACAACACTATTCAAAATGAACCACATAATCGATAACATCAAACAGCCGGAACTATCAACAAATGAACAACACTAACAGCTGTAACAACAAGATATTGTAAACAACAAAGGGTATACGCTCAATATAAATTAACAAAAAACATCATTTATTCACATTATACTTCCAGATAGGAACGGACTCGCTCGGTACTATGGGCGAGGTCTCGCCCGTGGCCGCTTCTTGGCCTATCCTCCTGAACAGCGTCGGTGATCAGTGCGCCTAGGGTATGGCTGACGTGCGCCGCTGCATCGAGACTAGGCCTGGGTGTGACTCTGTTGGCCTCTCTAGTCCGAGAGCTGGTCTTTTCGTTGCCGGAACCGTGGGCCGTTTATTTTATTTATTGTCTTATCGTTTTATCTTTTTTAAGTTTTTTTTTTAATTTTTGTATATTGTGACACAATGTTTGAATTCACGTTTCCTTATTAAATCGCAAAAACAAAACAAAAATATTAATTTGTTAGTTTTTATTGGTACGCGCCGGAATGATTAACCAGTTTTTTAGAATATTTGGAGCCGACATGCAAAAAGAAGAACTTAAACTCGCTTCGAGCCGGCTCGCCCTCTCTCCCTATAATCTCTTTAGCAGCGAATTGGGCAATAGCAATCGCCCCTTTTGGCGATGTGGTTCAAAAGCCCGGTTTCACCCCGCTACTCTGCTCATACGGCTCATATCGGACGCAATCAACGAAGCAAACAATCGATGCTGCCGATAACGTCAAATGCAACATCACCACGCAGATTATTGTAAACGTGAACACGACCGTTACAAAGAATCTGCGTGCGCATTTCCTAGCTTGACCCAGCCGGCTAATAAGGATGCCCATCGTAGGCCACACCCATGACAAATACTCTGTACTGGCGCCGCTGACCAAAGAGGACGGACTCTGCCGCCGTCACGCCTGGCGAGGAGGTGAGCATATTACGCTTATGCTCGTAGATCTTTTGCGTGACAAACGCTTAGCGCACGACCCTGGAAATCTCTAACTCGTAGGCGTTGGTACCTACGGCTCGGACGACGCGGCTCTTCAGGAATTTCCGGGCGAACTTGGCATTGAAGGCTTTACCAAAGCTTGTGAGTGCGAAGTTGTGCCTCCACACTTCCTGTCCCGGTTCCAGATGGAGTTAGTGCGGGAGTTGGAAATAGCGTTCGCTCGCATGCGTGGTGGAGGTGTTCCTTGACCTGGTTTCGGATTACATCCAGTCTGCCCTTCGCGTCTAGGTCAGAAATGCTGTGATCCGCCAATGACCTCAGCTTCCGGGCCAGCTTGTAACTGGAACCATTCAGGTACATGTGCTGGCCAAACACCGCGAAGAATGGTGTCACTCCCGTAGCGCTGTGCACCGCATTCCGGATCGCCACTTCTACCTCTGGTAGGAACGCTTCCCATTCTCTGTGAGCCTGCTCCAAGTAGGTTCTTATTGCATACAGCACCGTGCGGTTCACGCATGCCAAACGCCTGGAACATTGAATCGAATGATTTGGAAGTAAATTGCCGCCCATTATCCGAATGGATCACTTCCGGCAAGCCAAATTTAAAGAAAACCTCGTGGACTAGGAAGTTGACGACTTCCGCCGCGGTGGCTTCCTTCATGGCCTTCAGCAAGGTAAACTTTGAGAAGTGGTCCACGACGACGAATATCCACGCATGCCCTCGTTTCGACCGTGGATACTTCCACAAGAAGTCGACGTATATCTTCTGGATTGGGCGGTCGGTGCGCACTTCTTCCCCAATGCCGACCTGGATCCGGTAGTTTTGTGCCTTGGTCTCCTTGCAAATGTCGCATTTCCACACGTAGTCCCTGACTTGTATAGCCATGTTGGGCCAATAGAATTGCCGGCGCAGCGCGTGCAGCGTTTTTCTCATGCCTCCATGAGCTGACTTTTCGTCCGCTTGTGCTCGTAGGGTAAGCCCTGCAGTCGGCGACTCCGGCACCCAGAGCTTCCAACTCGTGCCCTCGACTTCATCTTCAAAGCTATCGTGCACTGTCCTCTTGAACAGGAGTCTGCCCTGCACTTTCAAATGCGGCAGAATCTGTTGTTGACTCATCACCTCCTTCACCAACCCTTGGTACTCGGTGCTCTCGAACTACACGGTGTCAAATCTCAACAGATCCGCCGGGGCCAATTCAACCTTTTCCACGCTTCTGGGCAACGTGTCGGCGACGACGTTTTTTGCTCCCTTGCGGTACTGCATGGAGAAAGAGAATGCTTGCAGTTCTAGAGACCACCTGGCCAATCTCCCGCTCAAGTCTTTGAGATTCAGCAGCCACTGCAGGCTCGCATGATCGATGATTACCTAAACGGCATCATCTCCACGTACGGTCGGAATCGATGTATGGCCAGTTTGGCGGCTAGGCCTTCTTACTCGTTCACCGAATAGCTAATCTGGTGCTTATTGAGTTTGGCCGAGAAGAAAGCGATCGGCCTTTCATGCTGCTCGTCGTCCAGTTGAAACAACACGGCTCCTAATCCGTAGTAAGATACGTCACATTGAATAAAAAGTGGTCTTTTAAAATCCGCCTGAACTAAGACCGGGGCTGTGGTGAGGGCTAGCTTCAAGGTTTCCACGGCATTAATGGCTTCGTTGCTCAACGCAAATTTAATCGTTCTTTTATTTAAGGCATCATTCAACGGTACTGAGATCTCGGCGAAGTTCTTTATGATTCGGCGATACCACTCCGCCGTACCTAGGAAGCTTCGCAGTTTCTTGACCATCCTCGGGTAGTAGTAGTAGTTTAGTAGTTTAAGTAGTTTAGGTTGCGGAAACAGAATTTCGACTTAGCCATGCATATGGTGAGGTTCGCGTTCATATCTGCCGATATTATGAGTAAGTCGTCCAGGTATACGTTTGACCTAAGACTCGTCGGGATCACCTTATCCATGAGCCTGCATAGTTGTTGAGCGGCGTTGCAGAGCCTGAATGGCATGTGGCGGAACTGTTTCTGCGGCCACCCCGGTGCACTAAACGCCGTATACGACCTACTCTACTCCTCCATCTCGTTTCGCCAAAACGCAAACTTAAGGTCGACGCTTGAGATAAAATGCGTGTCGTCGTTGCGCGACAAGATGCCCTCGATGCATGGGAGCGGGTAAGCGTCCTTTACCGTCACGCTATTTTTTTCTGGCGTCTAAACAAAACCTGTTATTCCCCGTCCTCATCACTCCCGCGTTCGGTCACTCCAGGGGCTGTCACTCTCCTCGATTATGCCTAATTTTAGCATTTTATCTACCTCGGCCCACACGATCTCCTGTTTGGCCGGTCACAAAGGATAATGCCTATCCTTCACAGGTTTGACTCCCTCGATCAGCTGTATATGATGGTGCAACAGGTGAGTTTTCCCAAGGCCATATTTTTCAAATTCCAGAAATCTGCGTTTTACGCCTTTCAACTGACTCTTGTGCTCGATGTCCATGTCCCACATTTCCGGATCCGTCACGCGGTCGTCGTCTCGGTAAAAAGCCACCTCTGGATTCGTTACCACTTTCTCAGATGCCTCTGGAGGTGCATCGGACTTTATGGCCGGGCCGAGCAATTCTGGGGCAATCTCGAAGGCGAGCCGTCGAAGCACAGTCGATTCCCAGGTATAGCTCCTGTCGTAGGTCCGGGCACATGTAAAAAAAAGTCACTTCTTTCTTATTCCCGTATCTTACAGGCAAAACAACGCAGCCTCAAATTGGACGATTGTCACCCGCCGCTGTCCTTACCATGCGTATGGCTGCGCTTCCCATCCCAATTCCTCCACTAACTCCCGGCAGCCTCGTCCCAGCAGACTGACTGAGGCTCCCGTGTCCAACAACTCTTTCATTTTTATCCCAGCGACCTCCACGTCGGCAAATATGCGTGGGTCTATACAATCGTCTCGTCTCACAGCTTCAATGATCTGGCCCTTCGGGCCAACGTGCATGCCCGAACACGTTCTTCACATGGTAAGCCTCTTAATATTCTTCCTTTGTGCATATCCTTATACATAGCCTTATGGTCTTTGTGGTCTATATTCTTCTCCTTTTCAACTTCTATTGTCTTTGGTAGGTATTCCTCTCCTGTTTTCCGCGGTCGCCGTCCCCGAACGCGTCTGTCCCGCCACCATCGCGCTCCCTCTAGAGTTTCTCGGACATGTGAGCATTCTTGACATGGTCGAACTGTCTACAGTTCCAGTACACTATCCGGGATGATGTCCTGCCTCGCACGAAGGCCTCCCCCAGTTCTCTAGGTGACGTTTCCGCACGATGTGGTGTTACTTCAACCTCTTGAACTGTGGGCCTCGTTCCTTGCGAGTAATGCGACGACGGCACGTACCCAGTCCGGCTTCTGAGACCAATGTGCCTCTCCACTTCTATGCACTCTTGGGCGCAGCTCATCCACGGTGTACATCCATAGATGTATTTTGCCAGACTCTCTTTCAAACAACTCTTTTTAATTTTCACCAGTTCGCGGCCTCTCAGTGGCTTCTAGAATCGCGCGGCGAGCTGATGCACTGTTCTGTTGCTCTCGCTGTAGTAGCTCCTGCATCACATCATGCTCCGTCTGCCCCGGAACCTGTCTAAGAGAGCGTGCAGCAGTTGCATCCAGCTGTCGACCCTAGAACGCCGCACGTGCATCCAATGCCACTTGCGGGCACGGCCGATCAGGAGGAGATGCAAACCGCGCAAGACTTCCTTCCACAGGCATTTATATTGCCTCTGCAGGAATTCCAGCCGAAACACGAAGTCCTCGACGGCGGCATCGGCGTAGTGTTAGGCTCTCCGGCGTGGCTCTCTGGCGGCTGATGCCAGATGGCAGAGCATGTCGATTTGTCTAGTGGCCCTGGGCTATCGCCGCGTTCGCTGCCGATGTGAGTACTAAGTCTTTCGTTCGTTTTGGCTACACCAGGAGGTCTATCTTATTGCGCCAATTCCTTCTCTAAGTTTACCAGATGACCCTCCGCCGGGATCTGTCTCTCAGGAAATCCCCGGAAATTCATTGGCATTCGCACCAGACCTCCTGACGGACGCGGCGGTGGCAGTGCCGACGCTCCGTCAGCGTCAGAGGCCCAGTCCGACATCTGTTCCTCAGCCCTACAAATCTTTTCAGAAAACTGTAAACCTCTCTTCTATAAGGCATACTCACCCTAATACAAAAAAAAACTTTACGAATAATTCCTATTAAGTAAATAAACACCGACTAACAAATCTAACTAATATTGAATAATATATAAATAAACATCGACCACAAACTAACTCACAAAAATACTTTTTTTTTTATATATTGTTTAATCAATTTCATATACTTTGGGGGGAGAGAAGACAAATCCTCACACAGGCTAACTTGTCTACGCATAATCTGGACAGTGGACAGCATTTAAGTATTCGTCAGATGATCAGTTCGACAGTTTGACTGACGAACGGCATTCAAGGAACGCTACCTTGAAGTCTATTTGGCTTCTGTCGCACTTCTGAGAGCCCTTGGGGCATGCATTGTGACAGGCGCGGTGCAGGATCGAATCTATATCGTCCTGGGTCACCTGTTTCCGAAGCTCATTTAACTACGTCTAGCACACACCAAATGTAAATACAGAGTGGGATAAAACAAATAGTTAACATTAAACAGACTCAACCCAAAACCTGCCCCATTATCACATTTTATCACAAGATGCCTTTGTCATTGCGGCTACCACCAGGACAGGATGAACGATCGCGAACGCTTCGCCAACAGGCGTACGTAATTTACCGTCATCAACCACGACCAGAAAAACTTCTTATGTTCAGCGATATTCTAGTAATCTCTGCCTCCGTCGTGCTTCTCGGATTCCACTACACGCTGCGCGATTATGAGCGGCCTACTCGTACCACATAAGACATCAGCGGTGTTGTACCTGCATTGATATTTTTATTTAGTTTTTTTTTTATCGCTGCACTAGTCTTCTAAGAAGCCGGGTGCTTCTTCGAAAATTGGGCGCCATATTATTACGGAACTGCTTGTTTCTCGGTTGGCCGCGCCGGCTGGCTCATCGGTTCTCTGGGTGTAGTCCCATCCCTGGACCGCAGTCCGCACAATCGATACCAACAAATCTAAAACGTCTGTAGCAAAACAGACCTACACAACACTATTCAAAATGAACCACATAATCGATAACATCAAACAGCTGGAACTATCAACAAATGAACAACACTAACAGCTGTAACAACAAGAAAATGTAAACAACAAAGGGTATACGCTCAATATAAATTAACAAAAAACACCATTTATACACATTACCCTTCCAGATCGGGTCTCGGTTCCGGACCCAGCGTACCCTCCCTACCTGAGACGATCACCTGACTTCGTATCCCTCATTTTGGCCACTAGATGGCCCTCATCAGCCCGTGTCGGTTGTCATGCCCCCTCTCCACATCAATTTAAACTTAGCCGACCATTATTTTCCTTCATTATGTGCGTATAATTGGTTGCGTTGTCTTAAAATTAATAACAATTAATATCATTTCTTACTGCATTTACCTTTGCAGCCATTTACAATCTCATGCGAGCGGACATATTCCTCAACTTCACAGGTTCCTTTAATTATTCGTGTATTCTTATAATTATTGACAATTAATATTGCTTCTATTGCACGTATCTCTGCAGGTTATCTCCGCTCAGTTATTTACGTTCTCATGCACGTGGACATTTCTTCACCAGGTGCGTATAATTGTTTGCATATTCTTATAATTATGGACAATATGTATTAATTTCAAAAATTACAATTCTTTTATAGCCGAACACCACAAAGAAAGGGAAAGACGTCACTTATGGCCAATTGCCGCCGGGAACAACGTTGGAGAACAAATTTATAAATCTTAATTGAGCGATTATTTTAGAGCAATTCAAATGGGACCCAGAGTTAAAGTGCCCCTCGGATTCCCGGGGCCCTGCCTCTAGGCTGGGTATAGTACAACGCTCTTGGAACGGACCTGCTCGGTACTATGGGCGTGGTCTCGCCCGTGGCCGCTTCTTGGCCTATCCTCATGGACAGCGTCGGTGATCAGGGCGCCGAGGGTATGGCTGACGTGCGCCGCTGCATCGAAACTAGGCCTGGATGTGACTCTGTTGGCATCTCTGGTCCGAAAGCTGGTCTTTTCGTTGCCGGAACCGTGGGCTATTTATTTTGTTTATTGTCTTATCGTTTTTATTTGTTCGTCCCGTGTCGCTCGTATGTTTTAAGTTTTTTTTTAATTTGCCTTTATTGTGGCACAACGTTTTATTTCACGTTTCCTTATTAAATCGCAAAAACAAAACAAAAATATTCATTCATATTCGGCTCGCCCTCCATTGACCGCTGACAAAATTAAACTCCTGGCTGTACATTTGGGCAGCAACATCATCGGTGCCAAATTTCGGTTCACGCATACATATCCGAGGCGGGCACCATTACTGCCCATCTGCAAAGTTGAATTTTTTTGGTGAAAAAAAATTTGGGCCAACGGCCCAAATGAAGGCTAAGGGCGTCTCCAAGGGCAGGTGATCTGCTCTCCCTATAATCTCTTTAGGAGCGAATCGAGCGGCAACACTCTTTAGAATAACTTAATTTAAACTTGACCTAGCTTGAACTTATTTATATATTGTGCCGGTTGGCTTGCGACCACCGCATTTGTGGCGGTGTTATATGCGTAAAACCCTTCCCGGGTTTTAAGTCCTTTAATGGACAGCACTTTTGTATAGCTCGAAGTCTTCGTGAATAACCGCTAGCTCGGAACATAATAAAGTGTATTTAAGAGTATTAATTTCTTAATACAGTTTTTTTTATATGGATCACAACACACAAGAAGAGCCACCTAGTGGGCTGATTCTTCTTAGTGGAGATGTTTTTATTAGGTCCAAGGATTCACGTCTTTGTTATCATGCTGTACCCAGCGTTATGAACATACGGAACATAAATACAGTTAAACAAAGCAATAAAACATTATTTAGATAATTGCAGCTGCATCCATACAGATAAGCGAAGCAATAAACACCTCACTTAGATAATTGCAACTGCACTTGTACAGTTATACAGCGCAATAGACACCTCACTCAGATAATTGCAGCTGCGCGTCTTTACGTAGTACTAAGCTTCATAACATACAAAAAGTTCTACTGAATTTTTAGTCTTAAGCTGATCATCAAAGAATTATTTCGGCATTGATCTTAGTGATATTATCACGGGTCATTTATACGACTCAAACAAACGATTTCACTGGCTCAGCCGGTAGGATACTAAAAAGTATCCGACAAAAGAACCACTAGTGGAAAATAAATTAACCTTTATAATCTGTAACTAGTAAACTTACGTGTATTTTTTTGGCTTTAACCAGGATTGTAAATCCGTTTCGGTTATCCCATCAAGGTGGAAGAATAAAAAAAAAAATATTAAAAACATACAAAATTGCCCATAAGTCCAATGGCGCGGTGCACAATTTAACATATAAAGTGAGAACAAAAAAAATTCAATTTAAAAAAAATTGTTTTTTCCACTTCGAATTGAACAAGAAATTAAAAATAAAAATAAAAATGATTATGTACTATCTCCCTACCACACGGACGATGCGCGACAGCAGCGCATTCTTTTCGGAGCAGTAGAAAGGAAACTGGATGGACATGTGACTAGATCGGTGGGTCTGCCAAACATCGAGGATTGGCCTTCCCTGAAGCAGAGGTTAGTTGCAGAATACAAGCCACAGACGCCAAACTATAAATTATTGGAGAATTTCCGTGAAACACCCTACAAGGGAAATCTGCAAGCATTCTGCGATAAGCGGAGAAACGACATCAACTATTAATATCTAAGTTACATCTAGAAGGTAACAATAGTAATCTTATAATTTATCTGCAGGCAATTAAAGATTCTGTTAAAACACTAATTCTAAAGTTACCACCTACACTACTCGCAATATTGGTGCATCATGATATTCCAGACTTGAGATCTTTAGTTAACATAGCACAAAATGAGGGCATCTATGAAGAACATGCAAGCTTCGGTGTAAACAAATATAATGAAGATAAAATTAAATGTAAAGCTCAAAACCAATATCCGAATTCGAGTCTATTTAAGATAAATCAAACTAATCAAGCTAGCTATCAACCAAGATATCCACAATATTCTCAACAATTACAGCTCAATTTTAACCCACAGCAGTACTCACTCAGACCGACTTGTGCACCACAAGTGATTAACAAACAACCTATGGCGTACGGACAAAGCCAATTTGGTCCCAATAAATTGTTAACTCACAACCTACGTTTAATAGAAATCCATTTCCTCAAACACCACAACAAGCCCCCATGCCCAACAAACCCAACTTTCAACCAACTAAAAGACTTAGACCATCGGACAGTGAACAAACTAAAATGTCTATTGACGAGGTGAGAATACAGGATGCTCAAGAATACAACCACAACGAAGAGAACTACGACCAACAGTTGTACGAACAGGAGTACTATGACTACAATCAGCACCAAGACCAGGTTGACCAAAATCAATACGAGGCACCAGCTGAACAAAATCCAAATGACTTAGTATTCAACAAAAATTTTCCGTTAATAGCCTCGGACAATACCAGTACTTAGAAATAGGACACAAAGGTTACAAATACAAATGCCTAATTGATACAGGGTCTACAATTAACATGATGCGGGAAAATATTTTTTCCCTTCCGATTCAGCATACTAAATGATGTTCTTACATCAAATGGTCCCATAACAATAAATAAGTCAGTTATCTTACCCAGTAATAACATAATCAAAACCCCTCAACAATTCTATTTGCATGATTTCTCTAACGATTACGACATGTTAATTTGCAGAAGTTTGCTCAATACTGCACAAATTATTATAAATTACAAAAATCGCACAGTTACATTTTTTGATAAAACATCCAATTGATTAATTCAGGTCCAGAAGACGATCAATCTTTTTATATACAAAGAGAACTAAAATCAAATGAAAAATCAGTTTCCCTACCAAGTAAAAATTTAAATTTTGAACAATTTCGATGGGAATATCTCAACCAAGAGGAAAGCTCTAAACTAAAACAATTATTAAATAAATTCGAGAATCTTCAATATCTTGAAGGAGATCATTTAACATTTACAAACACAGTTAAACACGTACTAAATACAACACATAATTCCCATATATTCAAAACAATATCCACAAGCACAAATGCACGAAATAGAGGTAAGAGGAAACAGGTACAAGAAATGCTTGTACAAGGATTAATTAGAGAAAGCAATTCACCCTATAAAAGTCCCAATTGGGTGGTACCTAAGAAACCTGATGCTTCAGGTAAAATAAAATACAGAGTAGTAATTGATTACAGAAAACTAAATGAAATTACCATACCGGAAAGATTTCCCATACCCAACATGGAAGAAACACTCGGTAAAATAGAAAGATGTCAATATTTTACGACCATCGTTTTGGCGAAAGGCTTTCATCAGATAGAAATGGATCCGGAATCCATACCAAAAACTGCATTTTCTACCAAGAATGTCACTACGAATACGTTCGTATGCCATTTGGTTTGAGAAACGCATCCGCTACATTTCAAAGATGTATGAAGAATATGCTTCGACCACTTCTTAATAAACATTGTCTAGTTTACCTAGACGATATAATTATTTTTTCTACATCTCTCGATGAACAAATAAACTTACAATTAGTTTTAAAAAAAATTATCCGAAGCAAATTTAAAATTGCAATTAGACAAGTGCGAGTTCTTGACAAGGGAAGCAAACTTCCTTGGTCATATCGTGACTCCCGATGGAATTAAACCAAATCCTCTCAAAGTTAAAGCGATAGTTTCATACCCAATTCCAACAAAAGTAAAAGAAATAAGAGCATTCCTTGGATTAACAGATTACTATCGTAAATTCATCCCAAACTACGATGATGTGGCAAAACCCATGACATGTTATTTGAAAAAAGGAGCTAAATTAGACACAAAAAACTACGATTATGTACAGGCATTCGAGAAGCTTAAAGCTTTAATAACAAGTGAACCAATTTTAAAACTCCCTGATTTCGAAAAAAGGTTTGTATTAACCACAGATGCTAGTAATTTGGCACTTGGGGCCGTCCTTTCTCAAAATGGTCATCCTGTGTTATTCATTAGCGGAACACTGAATGATCACGAATTAAATTACAGTGCTATTGAAAAAGAATTACTCGCTATAGTTTGGGCCATTAAAACGTTCCGTCATTACTTACTTGGAAGACTTTTCCAGATAGCCAGTGACCATCAACCCCTTAGGTGGTTGCATACTTTAAAAGAACCGAATGCTAAATTACAAAGGTGGAGAATTAAATTGGCCGAATTTGATTTTGAAATTGAATATATTAAAGGCAAACAAAAATCAAATGCTGATGCGTTGTCCAGAATTAAACTGGAAGAAAATCATTTTGGTGGAGCCACTCAACATAGTGCAGACGAAGACAGTTGTGACCTCATTCAATTAACAGAAAATCCAATAAATTTATCCAAAAAACAAATAATATTCATTAATTCAGGTCAAGACAGGATAGAACAATCGACTATTTTCGGCAATTCAATAACTACAATCCATTACGATAAAATGACCCCTGAAAAGGCTAAACTGTTCTTGCTTGATTATTTCATTTATAAAAAGATCACCATCGCGAGTGGTGCAGACTTTGAAGTTATCCAAACAGTTCACAAAGTAATTATTAATACCTCTTACACTAAAGTGACCCGTAGTCTCATCCTATTAAAAAACGTAAGCTCATATGCCGAATTCAAAGAAATTATACTCCAATCACATAAAAAACTTCTACACCCTGGCATCCAAAAGATGACCAAATTATTTAAAGAAAATCATTATTTTCCCAAAAGCCAACTGTTAATGCAAAACATTATAAATGAGTGCAATGTGTGTAACCTAGCTAAAACAGAGCACCAAGACACAAAAATGCCTTTTAAAATTTCACCAAAACCTGAACACTGTCGAGATAAATTCGTCGTGGATATCTATTCATCTAAAGGTAAACACTACATCAGTTGCAAAATTTGCCACCCTTGAACAAATAAAAACAAAGGACTGGATAGAGTGTAAAAATGCACTTATGCGTATTTTTAATCAGCTTGGTAAACCCATACTCTTAAAGACAGACAGAGATGGCGCATTCTCCAGTTTGGCTCTCAAGCAATGGCTTGAGAGGGAAGGAATTGTGTTACAGCTCAATACGGTTAAAACAGGCATATCAGGCATAGAAAGACTACATAAAACAATCAATGAAAAAATTCGCATAATCAAATCATCATCATAGAAACAATTCTTTACATTTACAACCACAAAACCAAGCATGACACCACTGGACAGACACCTGCACACATATTTCTTTATGATGGACACCCAACGCTAGATACTCAAACAAATATGAGAGAAAAATAGACAAAATAAATAATAACCGCCAAGAATACAACATTGACACTAGAAACAGAAAGGGTCCCATTCAGAAAGGAAAATTGGAAAACCAGTTTAAAGCAAACAAAAACGTAGAACAGACAGATTCTGATCATTATAAAATAACTAATAGAAATAGAGTCACCTACTACTACAAAACACAGTTTAAGAAACGAAAGAAATTTAATCAAATCTCAATACCACAGGTCTCTGAAATACAATAGTGATGTTAGTTCTATTGACCACCACATGTCCCACAAATTAAAATAATTAATTTGACAACAATTAACAGTACAACTACACCAAGAAAATAGACAGAAACAAGGACTGTTTAACATAATAGGCTCAGCATGAAAATATCTTTTTGGCACACTCGACGAATATGATCGAGTGGAGTTCCATAAAATTTAGAGACCGTTGCACAAAATTCGATTAGATTCATGAGCTGAATGACGTAATACGAATGATGAAATGCAAACAATAAATAAATGTATACCAATTTGTAACTTTATACCAATGCAAACAACAGAAATGATTGTAACTAGAAACTAAGCCAAATTGTCAAAAACTAAATAATAGAAAAAGATTTCACACCTCTTTACGCACCTCTTGAATTAACAAAATAAATATCACAACATATGTGTTCAAATAATTTGTTCAAAATAACTAATTATATTATACCTATACCTACCATATGTAAAATTAAATCCAATTAAACTTTTGTAAAATGATGCAAACCAAGGTGCAAAACCACAAAATGTAATGTTCACCAAACAACATTACCTGTATTGTACTAATAAGTCCCTGCTTAGGCATAGACTTCTCTATAAGGGAAGTGGCATAAGGGAAGTGGCATTCGCACATATGCACAGTTATAGTGACAAATATAAGAAGGCAGCATAATTGCAGCTGCGAATCTGCAAGCGCTTATCGCCTGCAAAAGCATTAATACAGTTAAACAAAGCAATAAAACATTATTCAGATAATTGCAGCTGCATCCAAACAGATAAGCAAAGCAATAAACACCTTACTTAGATAATTGCAGCTGCAGTTGTACAGTTACACAAAGCAATGGACACCTCACTCAGATAATTTCAGCTGCGCGTCTTTACGTAGTAATAAGCTTCATAACATAAAATAAGTTCTACTGAATTTTTAGTCTTAAGCTGATCATCAATTAAATACCACACACAAAATTTGCTCGCGTTGTTATGTAACATACAACGTAAGATAGTTGCAGAGTCGAGCTGATAGAAGAATAGACACCTTACGGAGCACGCGTTAGTTTTCCGGCCCTATCTCATCATGGGGGGGTTTAGGAAAAAATTCCGAGATGTTAAATGCTCGTTTGCAAATTATTAATTATTAAAATTTCGCGTGTTGTTTTGGGGGAACAGGTCACCTATCAATCGGTTGAAATGACATCATAGTCAAAGAAAAGAGAATAAAATAAAAGTAGGTCTGCACTTATTTATGAATGTACGATAGCTACCCCAGAGATGGAAATTGGGAGCAGCGTATGCCCACCCAACCATGATCGTCCAAGAGCCAAGACATGTTTGAGACGATCCCTTGTACACCCTTGTTATCGTTTACATTGACTCAAGTCCGCTTTTCATAAATCCCAGAATGGGAAAGGGTCTTAGTTAGAATGAATGGTAACTTCTTTATTTATGCCAATTAGATCGTTCATTTAAGTTGTTGTTATTCCTTAACATTCCAAAAACTATTACAACATTTAAATGAGTTCATTTTACTTTAAGTTAGAAGCAATGATCATTTATTATATTATAGTTGCTTCCCTACCACTAACCGAAGTTTTACATATCTTTTGCTTACTCTAGGCAAAAACTAGTTGATTTAGTTTATTACTATACCGAAGCGAAAAGTTGCTGAAAACAATAAGGGTTAATATGTATATTTTATATATGCAAATATGGCAAAGACGAAAATATGTATCGTTATAATAAAAGTAGGATTAAGCCATGCAGATTATATTATGCGGCTAAAGGTCATTTTAGATGTTTAATAAATTGACCGGAGGTGAGCGTAATATTTAGTGCCACTACTGTACGGGGCACAGCTGATATGCATTACATGCGACTGATTAAACGCTGGCCAATTTGTTATCAATTTTTGTTTTACCGTTGTTTACTCAGGTTTCACATAAGCTCGGTTCACGCTTTGGCACAAGACGATAAAACAACAACAACTGTTTAAAATTGTCGTACGCATGCTCATTTGGCTGCTGAGAAAAAACCTTTTTTTGGTTTTAGAACCTGCCAAGTAATACCCTGGGTAAACAGAAAAACAAAAAAATCAAAAATATTTTTCACTGCGGGTTATGGCTCGGACTATTACAAACGGCGGCACTTTCTATTGCTAACTAATAACATTTTATTTTTTTTTGTGTGCATCGATCCGTTCTGGTCTAGCACATGCCGAACACTATTGTGTCAGGTAGCGATGATCTGCAATGCTCCCTGTGCCCGTAATTCCGATTCTGCTCGTTTATTTCAGAGAGTGAGAAACTGAGCTTAGGGGTTTCTGTATAAGTGCCAATCTGTGTACACCAGAAAATGATAATTAGAAAAAAAAGTACACAGCGCAAAAGCAATGAGCGGCTGGTCTGCAAGAGAAGATAAATATTTACCCTTTTTGGATTGGCACCAATATTAAAACTTGGAAAGGTTGTTCCGTCCGACTGAGGGCTTTTTTTGTTTTGAAGTGGCAACTTTGTGGTATTTATTTATTTTTAAATTTACCACAAAAGATGAAAAAAAAAATACAAAAATGTGCTTGACGGTTAGGCTAAGCTTTACGCAAAATTATTAAATGCGACTGCTCTGGTTGACAATCAATGGTAGAAAGGTTGAGTCTGGCTTGCGGAAGTGTCATCTAACCTCACCGTGTCGAAAATTCGCAGAACACAAGTGTGCAATTTCCAAGTGCAATCAAGTAATTTTATATTTCAGCTAACATATTAAATAAATATAAATATATATATATATATATATTATATATTTTATACTATATTTATATTTTATTTTTGTTGTCATATTCTGCGTAGGTAGGCAAACTACAATAATAAACAAAAATACTACTAAAACTAAAAGAAATCTACTACTAAGTGTCAAACCAATTATAAGTCACAACTGCATTAACGAAAATTCAATTGCCTACTTTTGGGCACACTAATTTTTGGTAACAAGCGCCACTACAGTTATTTAAATAATTATTTCGGCGTTGACCTTAGTGATATTATCACGGGTCATTTATTCGACTCAAACAAACGATATCACTATATATATATTTTCAGCAATCTGCAAGCGCTTATCACTTGCAAAAGCATACAGTCAAGCAAAGCAATAAAAACATTATTCAGATAATTGCAGCTGCATCCATACAGATAAGCAAAGCAATAAACACCTTACTTAGATAATTACAGGTGCACTTGTACAGTTTCGCAAAGCAATAGACACCTTACTCAGATAATTGCAGCTGCGCGTCTGCAAGTGCCTTTACGTAGTAATAAGCGTCTCAACATGAAATAAGTTTCTACTGATCTTTTAGTCTTAAGCTGATCTTCAATTAAACACCACGCACAAAATTTGCTCGTGTTGTTATTTAAAGAATTATTTCGGCGTCGACATTAGTGATATTATCACGGGTAATTTATTCGACTCAGACAAACCGGTAGAATACTAAAAAGTATCCGACAAAAGAACCACTAGTGGAAAATAAATTAACTTTTATAATCCATGACTAGTAAAATTACGTGTATTTTTTTGGCTTCAACTAGGATTGTACATCCGTTTCGGTTATTCTATCAAGGTGGAAGAAATAAAAAAAAAATATTAAAAACATACCAAATTGCCCATAAGTCCAATGGCACGGTGCACAATGAAACATTTAAAGTGAAGACAAAAAAATTTAATAAAACAAATTTTTTCCCCGGGTTGCTGGAGAGCCGGCAGCACTTTACACCTTCATCAGCAGAGTTGATTATGTTCTCGGAGCAGTAAAAAGGAATCTAGATTTACTGTGACTAGATAGTTGGGTCTGCCTTATTCGAAGATTGGCCTTCCCTGAAGCAGAGGTAAGTTGCAGAATACAAGCCACAGACGCCAAACTATAAATTATTGGAGAATTTCCTTGAGACACCTTTGCAGGCAATAAAAGATTCTATTAGAACACTAATTCGAAAATTACCATCTACACTATTCGCTATCTTGGTGCATCATGATATTCCAGACTTGAGATCTTAAGTTAACATAGCACAAAATGAGGGCATCTATAAAATTAAATGTTAAGCCCAAAACCAATATCCGAATTCGAGTCTATTTAAGATGAGCCCAACTAATCAAGCTAGCTCTCAACCAAGATATCCACAATATTATAGCTCAATTTTAACCCACAGCACTACTCACCTAGACCAACTTAGGCACCACAAATGATTAATAAACAACTTTTGACGTACGGACAAAACCAATTTGGTCCCAATAGAATTGTGAACTCAAAACCTATGTTTAATAGAAATCGATTTTCTCAAACACCACAACAAGCCCACATGCCCAACAAACCCAACTTTCAACCAACTAAAAGATTTAGACCATCGGACAGTAAACAAACTTAAATTTCTATTTACGAGGTGAGAATACAGGATGCTCAAGAATACAATCACAACGATGATTATTTTTTTTTTTCTTATTTGTTTATTGTATTGAATCAAAAATAGCTTACATTTTTATTACAACACAGTTGGCTTAGGTGATATCACGCCAAGCCTGGTTGAGTCCTCAGGCTTTATCGTGGACTTACGTCAAAGGCGGCTTTTTTGAAAAAGGCTGCATTGTCACGTAGGTAGTCGGGGGACTCTGGGGCGTCTCCTATGTCGCGGTTGGAGGAGGTCCTTGAACGATCTTCTCTTGAGCCTCCTGACTACACACCTCCCAGCGAGGTCTCTTGCTACCCGGCTGCAGTGTCGCTGCAAGCGTTCGTTGTACCGGTTGGCGAATGCTCCGGCTTTGCTGTCTATGGTCTCCATTTAGAGGTGTCTGTGCAAGGTAGAATTTCTGACGTACCAGTCAGCACCCGTAATTCGACGCAAGGCCAAGTTTTGGAGTGTCTGAATCCGTCTTCGATTTGTCCGAGATGCAATGCCCCAAACCTGAATACCGTATCTCCTAGTTGGCGCCACCACGACGTTGTAAACTGCCCTTTGCAGCGAAGTGGCAATGGGCTGTTGGGGTTTAGTAGCCAGTTGGCCTTGGCCATCTTATAGTGGCGCTGCATAAGAAGGCTGTCGATGTGCGCCCGAAAGCCTCTTATCCAATACAATTCCAAGATACTTGACGGTTCTACCAGGGTGAAGGGGTTTACCGTCTATCCAGACTGCTGGAGCCTTGCCACGCCTCAGTGTGTAGTTGACCGCCTGGCACTTCGAGGCATTGAGCTTGATGTTCCATCTGCGTGTCCAGCTCTCAAGCAAGTGAATGTATTCCTGGGCACCGTCAGTGGCTTCGTACTCGCAGTGGGCGGAGTAGAATATTGCCACGTCATTGGCAAATGTGGCCATCAAGTATTTGCCCGGGTTGGCAAACTCGTGTAGTTCATCCGGAGTGGGGATGTCGGCCGTGTAGAGAAAGGGGCCCAGTACGCTGCCTTGGGGGAAACCCGCCTTCATTTTGCGGGCAGGAGAGATTGCTGCTCTAACTTTGACTTCGAACTTTCGCTCCATTAGATAAGAGCGTTGAAGTAGAAAGAAGGGGGCGGGAAGACTCATCTTGATTTTCTGGAGCAATCCATCAATCCAGACACGGTCGAAGGCCTGCTTAACGTCTACAAAGACTCCATATCAGTAGTCTTTGTCGTCGTAAGCCTTAAGAACACGGTTAATCACCCTATGAACCTGTTCAACAGCTCCATGCCCTCCCCTGAATCCAAATTGTTGATCAGGAAGGATGGCCTTGAGAGTCGGGCGACCATCAGTCTTTCCCAGACCTTCGACAAGGAAGGCAGGAGACTGATCGGCCGATATGACTCAGGGTCATATTCCGGCTTGTCTGACTTATGGATCATGTGGATCCTCGCTAACTTCCACTGGGCAGGGAAGTGTTGTGTCCTTAATATGGCGTTGAAGATCAACGTTATAAAAAGGAGCGCGCGCATTGGTGGGGCCTTCAGAGTGGTGTGGCATATTCCATCATGGCCCGGTGCTTAAGCCCTGGGAAGGACTTTGACGACGTTGATCACCTCCTCCACGCGGATGGGGCCGATAGGTGGTGACATCTGTAGCGATGCCTCCAACGCTCGGGTTGTTTCATCGAGCTCTTCTGGGGAGGCCAGATCGAAAGGTGTAGTTGCTCGCCAGAGCGAGTATCCTCAGCCATGGGTATAGTCCATGCTCTCCAACCTTCTAGAGAAGAATGCGTCTTTGTGTCTGCGAAGGGTCTCCTTGAGTTGCCGCTCCGCTCTTCGCCACTCCGCCTTGTCCCACGGATGCTGTGTCGTCTGGAACCTGCGTCTGCTCCGCCTTATGACCCTGAGCAGGTTGGCTATGTCTGCGGGCAGCCCGTTGCCAGTCGCCTCCCTCCAGATATCTGCTTCCAGCCGAGTTGAGTATGACGTTGAAGTCATCAGTCGACGTCTGCTCATTTGGTCTGCAATAGACTGCTCTAAAGTCCACGTTGCCAGCATCAGTGGAGACGTTCACAGTCGAGTATTGGTAAACACGGTTAGTAATACTCAACTGCGGGAAATGAACCAAGTTACTCCGGACGAGGACAGCGCAGCCACCGCTAGCTGAGCGATTTTGAGTCCAGTGTACAGGGTATGCCTCGAAGCCAAAGATTTTGGGGAAAGTTGGACCGTTGGTTCTAGTTTCAGACAGCAAAATTATTCCGATGGCGTGTTTTTGTACTAGGGCCTCCAGCTTTAGTACTTTACCTGAAATGCCATTGGCATTCCAGATTAGCACCTTCAGTGGTGTGTTCATTTGGATAGTAACGCGGTTAGAAGGGTAAGGATTTGCTGTTGCATACCCAAAACCTGCTGTTGCATTTCTGTCATCCTCTCAATAGCTCGGCTCATGTCCTTGATGGCAGAGGAAAGTCCTTCCCCGTCTCCAGATATCTGCTGTTGCTGTTGGTGCGCAGTCAGCCACTCCTGTTGCTGTTCCCTCAGCAATCTATGTAGCCTAGCTTGCGCTGGTCCTTCTCGCTGGCTAGCGCTGGTCCTTCTCGCTGGCTAGCGCTGGGGACGTTGTTCTCTTTGCTGAATGCAGCTAGTCCTCTTCTGGTGGCAGCGGCGTATGAAAGCCCTTCTACTTGTTCAGTGGGTGCTGTACGGGGGAAGACAACAGGTGTAGGCCCATGAACTTTATTGCTGCAGCTTCGGTTAGCTTGAGTCAGTGGGAGATTTTTCATTTTGGCGGGCTTTGGGGCTCCCGCACGCTTTGTATATTCGGTGAACCACTCACAGCCCTTATAGTTGGCAGGGTGGTTACCACCGCAGTGGACGCATGTTTCCGGTACTGAGTCGGGCCGTGTGCAATCAGCAGAGCGATGATTGAGCTCGCATTTGACGCATTTGTGTTGTTTTCTACAGTATGTGGCCGTGTGCCCGTACTTATGGCACCTATGGCATTGCACCACATCCTGGCTTCTTCTAGCAGTCTCAACCTTGACCACCTGCTTGCACAGCTTCCTGATAGTAAGAGCCTCCTTGTTGTTGGCCGCCGGCTGCAAGTTGATGAAGTGGATGTTCATGGGCTCCTTGGTAGCTTTGCTGCTCGGATTGTGCACGTGGCGAACGGTATAGCCCTGGCTCCGCAGTGTGTGTGAGTGTGGAGTGGTGGAGGCCCTTGATTACTATGCGGTAGGGCTTCTCCTCCTGCAGCTGGTATAAGTAGAACTCAATTTTATGTTCTTCCAGTATCTGTATGATGGCCATTTATGTGGGCACATCATTGGCTAGGAGTCGCATAGTCCTACTTAGGTTGGATTTGATGGTCAAGTTATCCGTTACTTTGGATAGTAGGAGCCACACGTCGTTGATGTCGTCGATGCGATTTAGAACGATGGGGGGTGGCTTCTTTTCTCCAGCGGGGGCATTGTTGTTGGCCCTTATTCCGGGCACGGAGGAGCTGGTGCTGGCAGGTCGACAGCGTTGGGCTGGCTGCCGCCCCCAACCTGAGGAGTCGCTGAGGCATGCAAGTTCTCTTCTTGCTCGACCTCAAAATCGTCAGTATCCATTTCTTCGACGTTATCAGGTGGGGCCAAGAGTGCATACCTATTGGAAGCATGAGTGCCATCTGGACTGGTGGCAGTTTTGTTCTGTTTTCGCCGCGCGGCAGGTGGGGACCTGCTGTTTGAGACTTTGCGCTTATCATTTGTTTTTTTTGCCTGTGCTTGAATCATTCGAGCCGCGGCTATTATTCGCACTAGGTCGTCAACGTCTCTATTTGCACTAGCACCAGCATGTGGGCTGCTGCCGGGGTCTTCGGATTCCATTAGAGGGAAGGAAGGGGAAACTGAAGTACTTCTTCCAGACATCAGCGCGGAGAATTTATTAGCAGCTGTTGCTAAGCGGCTGTTAAGAATTGACGTGCTCGGCGGCGTAGCGGCGACAGCATTTAGTTGGCCTACCTCATTAGTTCGAAACGGCCCCTTGTTATTTATTGTGGGTGCATCGCTGTTGTAGGCACTCACTGGCATGGTTGCTCTATTGGCATTGCCGCTGGTTGGGTGCATGTCAGCACGGCAACGCAGCCGACTTGCACAATTTGTGACCACCTTATTTTGTGTTTGATTTTGTTTCGATCCACCTAAAACAAATTGCTTTGTCAGCAATTAGTTTTGTTTTAAGTTTTGTCGTTTTTTTGAAATTGTTGGTGCTTTGCACTCTTTGTGCAGAGTTGCAATAGCCGTTTGGCGCGCACTCGAGTTTTGGTTTTTAATTGTTTTCCGCGAGCACGTCCGTTCACCTTAAACACCAAAAGATTATGAACGATGATAGCTGCGACCAACAGTTTTACGAACAGGAGTACTATGACTACAATCAGCACCAAGACCAGGTTGACCAAAATCAATACGAGGCACCAGCTGAACAAAATCCAAATGACTTAGTATTCAACAAAAATTTTCCGTTAATAGCCTCGGACAATACCAGTACTTAGAAATAGGACACAAAGGTTACAAATACAAATGCCTCATTGATATAGGGTCTACAATTAACATGATGCGAGAAAATGTTTTTTCCCTTCCAATTCAGAATACGGAATAAGATGGTCTTACATCAATTGGTCCCATAACAATAAATAAATCAGTCATCTTATCCAGTACAGTATAATTTGCTTTGCACTTAAGCGCCTCCTACCGGCAGTAATTTTTTGACAATTTCTATGAATATCGTGTAAGTTAACTGCGCCATCTATGATCAAATGTTTTTCCTATGTATACAATAAACTGTATTGAAATTGAAATTAATGCAATATAAATACATAAAATTAATAAAAACTATCAAATTAATTTATTAAACTTAGTAATGTTAAATAGAATTCAGTAAAATAGTGGTTACTATGAAATCGATTCACTTTTGGGGAAAAAAATTAAATAAAGTTAACTGCCTTTTAAGGATAGCTGCGTCTAATGTCTATGCAAAGTACTCGAGGCAGCTAAGCAAATTATACTGTAATAACATAATAAAAACGCCTCAACAATTCTATTTGCATAATTTCTCTAACGATTACGAAATGTTAATTGGCGGTAGATTGCTGAGTACTGCTATTAAAAATTACAAAAATCGCACAGTTACACTTTTTGACAGAACGTGCCAATTGATTAATTCAGGCCTAAAAGACGATCAATCTTTTTATATACAACAAGTAAGAAGTTCTAGTCGGGAGCTCCCGACTAGGGGTTACCCTGAACCTTCTTATTCCAAAACCAAATAAGGCTCGCGCTACGCGCTCGCTTGCTTCAGCAGTAATAAAGATAAATAAAAAAAAAGTTCACTTGGCAGAGTTCGAACTCACAACTAACCGCACTACTGGTGTAATATGTTTAATTTAATAGGTCACTTGTAATATATTTAATATGTTACTGAAGTAAAAGAGTTCGAGTCGTTTGCACGTCAGTGCAGTTTGACTTGTATGTTCTCGATGAATTTATTCTTATTTTATACATATATTCTTATGCTGTTATTGGTTAACAGCTACAAAGAGAGGGAGAGTGAGTAGCCAGCATATGCCTGTATTAGTGAGCATATATATTGCTCATGGAATGCGCTCAGACGGAGCGTAGGATATGCAGCGTAAACATAAACGGTCAGCTAGCGGGGCTAGTGAACTGCGCTGCGTAATATGAGCCAGAGCCAAAATGCAGCTATCCTTATTTACTTTTGTTTTTCGTTTTTAATGTCTGATATTATGATATTATTATTTTGTTCAATTTTTCCTACTTTATATGGTCCCATGTATTTAAAATCTAGCTTATGACCTGTTTCGTTTCTTAATAAAACTATATCTCCTACTTTTAGTTCTATGTCATTAACTTGCTTATCATATATGTATAAGTTTATTTTTCTGCTTGTTCTGTTCAATCATTATTCAAGCTCTTTTATATGCTAACTATAACCTATACTTTGATTCCTTAGCGTAATCATCTATATTATATAGAGGCTTAACGTGCTCATTTACACTATTAAATGCCTTGCTTATATTAGCTTTCTTACTAAAAATCAATTCAAAGGGACAGTAGTCATGCGTTGTGGATGGTGTTGTATTAAAACAATATACAAAGTATTGTAACCAAACATCCCAATCAGTTTTATCAACTGTTATATAAGAACGAATAAATTCGTTTAACTATCTATGACTTCGTTCCACAGTTCCTAAGGTCTGGTGGTGGTGTGCTGTAGAAGTTATGTTTTTAATACCAAGGTACTTTGTAGTATGCACATATGAGTTACATATAGCGAAGGCATACTGTACATAACATTTTATGTAAGCATGCAAATAGCAGCAACACATTGTTGCAATTAAGACAAACAAACAAACCAACTCAAGCGAGCGCGTAATATGATCGCCCTCTTACGAGTTAGGCCCAAAACGCTTGGTCAGCATTCTCACGCTGACCACTTATGACAAACACATATATACACATGTGCATAAGACTCTCTCTCGCTAAGGAATACATAAAGATATAAGCGCAGCTATGCGGCTTTATATATAAGAACATATATGTACATTAGGCTAAGAACGAACTTTATGCTAAAAGAATAATCAGAATAAATCTTGAACTCAAACTGCACTGACGTGCATGTCTATTCATTTTAAAAACTAAACTTCGCACATTACAACTTACATAAATCTTCTATAACTGAATTTTTATATTCTATTCCCATGTCCGTAATGAACGTCTTCATTGGACCGTATTTCAGAATAAAATCTTCGAGTATAGCTTTAGCTACGACTTTTGCACTTTTGTTTGGAATAGGTATGGCAACTAGATATATTGTTAAGTCACATATCAGTAAGTGCATATTCGTTGCCTTGCTCTGATTTTGGTAGTGGACCGATCGTGTCTACTATTACTCTATCAAAAGCATTGATTGGGGTTTCCATAATTTTTAAAGGAGATTTTGTATTTGTTGTCACTTTTGATTTTTGACATTTTTGTATATACTCAGAAATATATCGAGTCATACCCTTCCAAAAATAATGTCTTTTGACCTTGGCCAAGGTTTTTGTAATGCCTGTGTGACCTCCTTTTATTGGATCATTATGAAATGTAGACAATATAGCTTCTTTTTCATTTTCTTCTTTTAATAGGGTCACCGGGTTGAGTAGCGCTAATCTTAATGTTTTCAATATTTTATTGCCCATTTGTTTGAAATTATCAATTGAAACTTGTTCAAAGATATTTTCCCACGGTGCCACTTTGAGTTGGCTGATTTCATTTATACCGGCTTGCGTTTCAAGCCTTTCGAAGAACTGACCTAAGTCAAGAATTCCATTAGTATATAAACATCATTTCTTGAACTAATTTTCTTCCCTAGTTTAAAGAAACATAGCATATTTTTTACATGCAAGGTCACTACTTTACGTACATCATTTTTTTATGATATCATATACGATGGGCTTTGAAGCTTTTTCTATAAATTTCATAGGCAATTCTATATTCTATTTCTTTATTATCTCCTGTGCAGGATTTCAGTCTACTTTGGTGCCTGGCAGTGACTTTCAGGACTTTTATTTATGTGTCTTTGAGTTCTTGAATTGTTATTCTTGATAACGCATCCGCTACATGATTATTCTTACCCTTAAGATACTCTCTTGTAAACTCGTACTCTTCTAAATCAAGCCTCATTCTGGTTAATTTTGATGTGGGATTAACCATTGAAAATAGGTAAGTTAATGGTCTGTGGTCTGTTTTGACTGTGAAATGTCTACCATATACATATGGTTTGAAGTGATTAATTGCCCAATGAATTGCTGATAGCTCTTGTTCTGTGGTTGACTTATTACTTTCACCTTTAGTGAAACTGCGAGATGCATATGCTACAGGTAATTGAAGACCATTATATTTTGAGTTAAAACTGCTCCACATGCCTCTTTGCTAGCATCTGTGATTATGCAAAAATTTTTGCATAAATCGGGGTATTGCAGTAAAGTTGGATTTATTATTGTCGTTTTAAGATGTTCAAAGGCATCTGGCAATCAGCTGTCCATTCGAATTTTACGTCCTTTTTACATAATCTTGTTATGTGACAAGAATTATCGGCAAAATTTTTATGAAACGTCTATAATAGTTACAAAATGCAACAAATCTTCTAGCACTGTCTGCGTCCGTGGGGACTGGGTATTTCCTAATAACATCATATTTGGTGTCGTCAGGCAATATACCTTTATCGGTACATTTGTGTCCGAGAAAAGTGACCTCCTTCATGAAGAATGAGCACTTATCTGTATGCAACTTGATGTTCTTTCTGCAAAGATCGAAAACTGTGAGATTTTTGGTCATATGCTTTTCAGAGCAACCAATGACAATTAAGTCATCCATGTATAGGAATGCTTGAGATTGTGCAAGGCCAGTGAATGCGATTGTCATCATTCGTTGAAAGGAATAAAGCGCTATTTTTAAACAGTAAGGTAATCGTGTAAAACGATAAGAGCCATTGCTCGTAGAAAAAGACGTTATATTTCTTGAATTTTCTTCAAGTTCTATCTGATGAAATCCAGACATTATATCTAGACATGAGAAAACTTTTGCTCTGCCTAATTGATCAAGAATATCATCTATTCTTGGAAGTGGAAATTTATCAGCTAATAATTTTTTATTAATTTGACTAAATGCCATCTTTTCTCCGTCGAATCCGGTAAGGATTTCTTTGGTACTAATAGTAACGGGCTATTATATTCAGACACAGAGGGTTCTACTATTTTATCTTTCACAAGTTTAGTTAATTTTTGCTTATAAAAATTATTAGCTGTGATTGGTTCTGTTTTCAATCCAAAGATATCTGTATATTTTGAACATAATTCTGTCATTATTTTCTTATATGCTGGTGGAAAGTTCTTCTTTAGCTTAGTGAGAATTAATTCTGCTCTTTGAGAGTCATGTGAGTCTGCTATTTGATAATTGAATAATGGTTCAAAATTTATTTCCTTTATGTTTAGGATTTTATTGCTGTTAGTTGTGTTTAATATTCGCACGTATGCGTTTGTTGAATCTGCAATTGAATTACCAACAAATATACCATCTCCTATCACCTGATTAGGTTTTAGGATTTGCTTATATTTAGTATCTACGCTAATTTTTCTGATTACTTCACAACGTGATGGTATAATTATCTCGTTGTTGGTAGTACTATGGAAAATTGGTATTTGTATGGAATGTGCAATATTATTGGGACTTAAAATGAAACAGTCACTTTCTGTAGTAAAATCTAATTGACAATTGAATTTATTGATGAAATCTATTCCAATTATTCCGTCTCCAGGGATCGTAAAATCGTTTTCTACTATATGAAAATTATGTGGTATAATGAAGTTAGAAGTTCGCATTTCGATTAATGCTAAACCTAATGAGCTTAGTGATCCTTTACCAATTCCTGTAATTTGGGTTATATTATCATGATCAATATCTAAAAATTGATCAGAATTTTCTATTATGACTGAGATATAACAGCTCCTGTATCTATTAAAAATGTTAATTTCCTACCAGTATGTTCATTTTGTATGTTGATAAATGTATTTAAATAAGATTGATGGTGTGAACTGTTGTTTTTATTGGTTTTTTATTATTGTGGGCTATTCTAACATTATTTCCTTGTCTGTTTGAATTTCCTAGATAGTCGTTTCTTTGGTTATTGTATGAATTACCGTTATTACGATTATTTCCTCTAAATCCTCCACGACCTCTGTTTTTATTATAATTACCACCGTAGTTGTTATTGCCTCCACGGTGGTTGCCACGGCCATATGAGTTGTTACCATATGAGCCGTTTCCCCTTCCTCTGTAATTACCTCTCTTGTTACCTTGGGAGTTTCTTCGTCCTCTTGTGAATAAAATAGAGTTCATACTACCAGTCATCTCAGTGCTGCAGTGAACGTATTTGGCTACCACATCATTCATTGTTTTGAATGAGCCTGTCTCATGAATTGTCTTGAGCTTTCCATTTTCGCAATTTCTTGTCATTGTTGTTATGGCTTCTTTGGTACTGAAAATGTCAGCATGTTCAGCACCAAGGCCTTCATCAATATACGATGCTTCTAACAATTTGTGTTAATTGTCTATTTCATTCGTAAATTGTGTGGCTGTTTTAACTTTTTGGTATACATTTGCCATTTTAGCTTTTACTACGTAAGATGTTTCACCGACAATTTCCTCTTGCAATATCCGAATAATATCTACTATCTTAGTCTCATTTTGAACTATGTAGAGGGTGGAGCCAATTATTTTTGAATTTATTAATTCAATTGCAATGCTTTCATAAGGTCCCTTTATCAGGTTGACCCATTTGATTGCTGTAATAAATCTTTGCAAATGTAATTTTCTTCCATCAAATTCTGGAACTGCTTGTGAAATTTCTCTTATGTATGCAGCTGATTCGTCTGTCATTGTGATAAATTTTTGTTGTGTTACACTGGAATTTAAAGAGGACTCTGAATCTTGATCTGAAGATTCAGCTACTGTTAAGACAGCTGGAATTGTTTGGTCGCTTAAATCTTTTTCCTCTATCTGTATCTGAATTGTTTACCGCCTCAATCTCTTCCTGCTCTGTCAATTCAAGTTCTTGCTGGTCTGTCAATTCATGTTTTTCACCTGTTTTGAATGTGAAAGGGCTGTTTAGAATTGTTGGGATTACTATATCCAAGCTATATTTCCCTTTTATTGATATCAAGTTTGATCGGAGCCTTACTAAAACTTTTGATACCTCTGACCAGTTTTTAGAGTTTAACTTTTTCTTATTGTCATGTATTAGTATACGTGCTTCATTAAAGCATGTTACTAATATCTTAGCATGTTTATTAACAGTGATCTCTCGGATGTCTCTGTTTTGCGCTAGCGACTTATAAGATTTTTCGAATTTGTTTTTGATTTCTTTAAAAGTGGTACGGATTTCCGTCCATTCCATAATGGGAATCTATTTGCAGAATAATTTTTATTCATTATTTTATTTGTTTATTTGGAAGGACCCCATGTTTTTTCGTTTAGTTATTAATATATATACTTTTATTTTTCATATAAAAGTTGTTTTACATTATATCGAGGTCGTTTGCCTTGCTTAGATATTTTTTTCTTGGGTATTTATTATGTAATTTATAATTTTTGAAAAACATACTGGCTGACATTAATATTACAATGATAATAAGCAGTGTGCTAATAAGGCTTAAATCCTGGTTTTCTACTTTATTAATTAAATTAGCAGTGGAATCCACTGTCTTAGTGTCTATTAAGCCCATTTCTACAGTGTCTGTTTTACTTATATTATTGTCAATCATTCACAAAAATTGTTCTTTTTTTGTTGTGTTAAATGGAATACATCGTTCTATGTTAAGTCCATTAATCATATTAATAAATCAAATTTGATTTTGAAATTTTTTTTTAATTTGTATTTTTTTTTCCTACCTATTGTTTCGAATGGCTGTACAGGCCAATCGTCTTGCAGGTCGCCTCAATTGTCGTCGGGCATTATTAAAATTTTTAAGTTTTAGTTATGACCAGCGCTGCCGGTCCTCCCGTTATAGGGTGCTATGTATTCCTTCGTAGGCATAAGCGGCGGTTTGCCTCTCATGCAACTCGTCTTAGTTGCTTTGTATTCCCTCATAGGCATAAGCGGCGGTCTGCCTCTCATGCATTGGTTGACTCTGCTTCCTGAATACGGCAGGTGCCCTCGCAATGGGGGCTGTAGAGGGGACCCTTACAATCTGATGGGCATCGGCGTGAGCGTGCTGGTATCTGTCTTGGCGGTGGACGATGATTCTTTGTTAGTTTTGTAATTTTTATTTCTGAGGTACAGGACTCGCTCTTTGATTTTAATAACGACTCGAGATGTTCGAGTTCCACACTCAGTTTCACTGCAGTGTCCCATGGGAGAGGATTTTTGCATTTATATAGGAGTCTTACGATTTCAGACTTTCTTTACGGTCGCCATGTAATATGTTTAATATGTTACTGAAGTAAAAGAGTTCGACACGTTTGCACGTCAGTGCAGTTTGACTTGTATGTTCTCAATGAATTTATTCTTATTTTCAATTGTTCGCTTAGCCTATGGATGTACATATATTCTTATGCTGTTATTGGTTAACAGCAACAAAGAGAGGGAGACTGAGTAGCTAGCATATGCCTGTATTAGTGAGCATATACATATATTGCTCATTGAATGCGCTCAGACGGAGCGTGGGATATGCAGCGTAAACATAAACGGTCAGCTAGCGGGGCTAGTGAACTGCGCTGCGTAATATGAGCCAGAGCCAAAATGCAGCGTAAACATAAACGGTCAGCTAGCGGAGCTAGTGAACTGCGCTGCGTAATATGAGCCAGAGCCAAAAGTGGCTTTGTTTAATGTATATTTTTTATTGTATGCAACATAGTGCCACATACTTTATTTAAATTATAATAAAACTGTTTAGTTAATATTATTTATTAGACAATCCGTCTGGATTGTTTCGTGGGTAAGAGAAAACTGTTTTTGCAAAGATATCTTAAGTTTTAATGAAGCCGCGACGTTCTGGCAGCGGAATGGGCAGATCGCTGACTCTGCGCCTCGTGCCGTTCTTTAGCAGCCACTCAGCGCGCGCATGTGCGGGATCATATTTCTAGGCGCTGGCCGTTGACCGGCCGGCACTGCACTGCCAGCGTCTTTTGCAAATGTAGCTGGTGATTACTCCTCCCTCAGCTAAGTGAAGGGCGTCCTCGGGCTTCCGAACGTTTGCCAGCACGTTTGCCACCAATGCAGTCTGCCGCTTGAGTTTAAGACGTTGACGAACCATGTGGATGGCGACTACACATATGAATACTAGCGCCAGGGTGGTACCACTGCTGATGATTGGTCCCGACAACAGTTTAGACCGTAGGTGGCCGATGTGTTGCAGGTTCGTCACGCTTAATTCATGTAGAAATGGCAGACTCAGATGTTCCCGGTACTCGGTAACATTGATATGCGTGACGGCGGACGCGACTGGCTTTTTCCTAAGGACACCATAGCTATTGATAAATGTGGTCTTGTTTATCTCGATCTTATCATCGAAAGTAGCTAGGTATGTCCCGGAAATAGATTGTTGTGCGCCAGCATTGTCCATGATAGTGACGGTAGCATCGTTGATAATAATTGCGCCGTCTTCTATGATAGTAAGCGGGCTCAGATGGCCCGGGCGCGTGCTGCACTGTGCAGAAATTCCGGATATGAGATGTTGAGCGCAGTTCGGTGATCGTAGCTTCCTGCAGAACGTGGTACTCACCGCCGCATCGCATTCACCGACGGCGTAGGTATTTGCGCCGCAGTCTGCAACTATATTGCTGTCTTCAAGATCTGGAATTCTATTGGAATGCTGAACTGGATAAATGTTGATTTTCTTACAGGCTAATTCAGGATTTGGATATTTAATTGGGAAGTACAATATTTCGTTATTTTGAAAGGCCTTAATTCTAGCTACTTCTAATATGTCTGCTACACTAGCATTTGTGAAGTGTTTAAAGGTCATTTCTTTTATATCAATTTCATCCAATATTGCTGGGCTGATCAGGTTTATTTTTGCCAGAGTGATGGCGAGGATTAAATTTTGTAAATCTGTAATTATCATTCTATTTTTTGCAAGAAGTGTTTCGTAGAGGTGATCTATAGTGGTCCCGTCAGTTTTGTGTATTGAATTTAGGGTCTTTGTTAGTTCGTTGAGTCTCGTTTGTAGTTTTGTATTTATTTCTATTTGTCTGGTTTCTGAATCTATTAACTGCATCTGCCTAAACTTTATTTGCTCCCAATCGTCAAAATCGGGAGTTCCTGCTACTACTTTTAAGGCTGTTCCTAAAAGATTTATACTGCGAGAATGTCTATGATTAACCTTTAGTGTTGCTATTAACGTGTCGATATGTGCAAGGTCTGTAGTTAGTACTTCCCTGATGTGTTCCTGGTTGAATAGTTGTATTGTGTTCTTGGTCTCTTCCACGTAAGTCTCGTACGTTGTCATGTTCGTAGTGTGTCCAAGGTAGCCGTACTTGTCCCAAATAATCACGTCACCGTCTGCTACGGGTATGTAGTCAGAGTGAGTGTAATTTATCAGTTTCATTGATGCGGTCGTAAGTGCTGTTGGTATCAGGATAAAAAAACGTATAAGCCTAGAAGGAGTAAATGTATCTTAGGAGAAATGTATAACCGTTTTTGTTTAAATACTAGAGGTATCTTTAAACTTGTTACTTGAGATTGTCCTTATGGACCACCCTCCCTTTTATAAGAACCGTCGTGCCAAGGTCGGCATTGATAGTTTCTTCAGTGCATAGTGGTGTTAGCTTAGTACCTAGTCGTCTGTTTGTTTTTAGCCATACTCGTTCTCGTGGTTGGAGTTCTCTATGCGACTTATCTTTATTTGATTGTTTGAGGCTCTTGTCTTGGGCTCTGTGGAGTTGTTCCTTTACCTGAGATTCTAGCTCTATTGGGGCTGAGTGCACTATTTCTATCGGTTTTCTGTTAGTGACGGAATGGATAGTTCTATTATATGCGATGGTGGATAGGAGGATTAGATCAATAGTGTCGTCATTTTTTTTTCATATTTCAAACAACGGGCTATCTCCGCGAGGGTGCTGTGGAATCTTTCCACCTGTCCGTTTGACGTACTATGTAGGGGAGGTGCGTTCGAGATTTGTATGTCGAAATTATTTGCCAGAATAGTTCGAATGGTTTCGGAGTTTAATGCTTTCTCGTTATCGCAGTAAATTGTTCTTGTTCTCGGGAAAAAATTTACCAGGTGGAGTATTGGGGTCTTTATGTCAACGATCGCCCGTGAGTTTATTGGTTGGACCACGGCAAATTTTGAGAACTTGTCAATGCATGTCAAAACAAATTGTTTGTCTGTAGAAAAAATGTCGATATGCAGTAGTTCCCCTGTGAATGATGGGATAGGGATAGGCTCTGTGGAGTTGTTCCTTTACCTGAGATTCTAGCTCTATTGGGGCTGAGTGCACTATTTCTATCGGTTTTCTGTTAGTGACGGAATGGATAGTTCTATTATATGCGATGGTGGATAGGAGGATTAGATCAATAGTGTCGTCATTTTTTTTTCATATTTCAAACAACGGGCTATCTCCGCGAGGGTGCTGTGGAATCTTTCCACCTGTCCGTTTGACGTACTATGTAGGGGAGGTGCGTTCGAGATTTGTATGTCGAAATTATTTGCCAGAATAGTTCGCAGTTAGTTAGTCAGTTATCGCAGTAAATTGTTCTTGTTCTCGGGAAAAAATTTACCAGGTGGAGTATTGGGGTCTTTATGTCAACGATCGCCCGTGAGTTTATTGGTTGGACCACGGCAAATTTTGAGAACTTGTAAATGCATGTCAAAACAAATTGTTTGTCTGTAGAAAAAATGTCGATATGCAGTAGTTCCCCTGTGAATGATGGGATAGGGGTTCTGCCTATGACCTGTTTAACCGGGTGACGGTTATACTTTGCTTTTGAACAGATTTTGCAGTTTGCGGCAATTTCCGTAGCTAGTCTGCTCATTTTGGTAAGAAATAGTCACGCAATATTTGTTTGACATTTTCTTGGGCAGCGCGGAGCGCTCTGTTGTGTTCGGTGATAACAATTTCCCTTTGTTCGGTTTGGTCGGTTATATCCGCGACCAGGTGTTTAGAATAGTTGAAAGTTGTTGCGGGGAATGTCTCTACCAGTCTGTGTTGGATAAAAGCTAGTATCGGAAGTTCGCAGTGTAATGAGTTGACCACGTCAGTTTTAACCAGTATCTGCCATAAGGCCTCTCTGTCTGTGAATCGGACCACATGTCTTAGTTTGTCCTTGAAAAGGATAAACGTTCTAACCGAAGGGAATTCTGCTTCCTCAATTAGGATTTGGTTACGGAAACAGTTTATAGGTTTTTCTGTTGTTTCAATGGTGTATGTAAGGGACTGCTCACTGTGAATTGTGGCGATATTTGAGTCAACCTCCGTATGTGAATCGGAGTCGTTGCTTAAAGCGTTCAGGTTTTGGCGAGACAGAGCGTCAGCCACTTGATTTTCTTTACCTGGTTTAGAGATGATATTTGCGTTATGTTCATCGATAAATGATTTCTAGCGCTTTATCTTAGCGTTAGGATTTTTATCTGACACCGCGAACGTTAGTGGCTGATGATCTGTGTAAATGTTTAAGTTTCTAACACCATACAGGTAATTTCGTAAGTTCTTGAGGGCCCATACTATGGCCAAGAGTTCCCGTTCGTTCGTGGCAAAGTTTATTTCATTGTCCCGTTGTGTCCGGGAAATCATTGTGATTGGTCTGCCATCTTGAGCTAACACTGCCCCTAGGCCGTGTGCCGAAGCGTCTGTCGTTAAGTCGAATGGTCTCTTAAAATCTGGGTATAACAGAAGAACGTCTTCTGATGCCAATATGTCTTTTAGTTTGTTGAAGGCATGTAGCTGCTGTGAGCTTAGATTAATCGGAACCTTCCTGGACTGATTAGCACTTATTTTGCCATTGTCGCCTTTTAGAAGGTCCGTTAGCGGTCTTGCAACGGTGGCGAAGCCCTTTATAAAGCATATGTAATAACTTGCTAACCCCAGAAATGATCTAAGGCCAAACAATGTTATTGGTGTTTGGAAATCCTTTATGGCCTGAGTTTTGTCGGCCGATTGGTGGATTCCGCCTCTGCATACGGTAAATCCCAAATATTCCACACTCTTTTTGAAGAATTTGGATTTTTCTTTGGAAACCCTCATGCCTGCGTCCCTAAGGCTTTTCAGGACCCACTCGATGTGCTTGATGTGGTCTTCCTTGTTAGGGAAGAAAATTATTACGTCATCTACGTAGACGTAACAAGTTTTCCCGATTTGGTCCCTGAGGACGTCGTCTATTGCCCTCTGAAAAATGCTAGGGGCGTTTTTTAGTCCAAATGGAAGCCTGCAAAATTCATACTTCCCATTGTTTACAGAGAATGCAGTCTTTTCTCTGTCCCTTTCTGCCAACTCTATTTGGTGGAAACCCGATTTGAGGTCCAGTGTTGTGAAATACTGGGCCTCACCCATGTTTGACAATATGGTCGAAATTGCTGGGATAGGGTATTTATCGTCGATTGTCTTTTGATTTAACTTTCGAAAATCAATTACCAGACGTTTCTTCCTGTGGCCTGACTCGTCGACACCTTTTTTATCGACGACCCATATTGGGTTGTTATAGGGTGACTTTGAGGGTCTAATTATGCCGTTCGCCAGTAGTTGTTTAACTTCTGCGTTGACAAATTCAGATACACCCATTGGGTATGGGTATAATTTGGAATATACTGGTTCGCCGTCCGTTCGGATTGTGGCGATAGTGTTTATGTTATATGGTAGGGACTCATTAATGTCTGCAAAGGCTTTAGCCATTCGGTCAATCATTTGATTGAAGGTGGGTCTGACTGCAACAGGAACATCCGCGTCACTAATTTGGAAATGGTTCACTTGCTTGCATGTTGTGAACTCAATTTTTTCTGTCCCCCGGTCATATTTTATAATGTTGTTAGTCAGATCTATTTGAGCGTTAATCTGTTTTAGCAGATCAAGGCCAATTATGCCGTCGAAATCTTTTAATGATTCCAGCATGAAAAAGTATGATTTTACTTTAAAGAGGTCAATGAGACATTTCTGTTCAATATTTATATGCCCGTGGATAGATTTGACTTGAAATGGGCTGTTGACTGGCTTCCAATGTGCCAGCTCGGGAAGGGGTTTTATATAATTTTTGGATGCTCCTGTGTCTACCAGGAGTCTTATTGTTCGCCCTGCAATCGTACGTCTTATAAACGGAAGCAGGGAGCTTCCGTTAAAAAATTACAGTTTTCTGCTCCTGACAGGTCGTCTTCGACTGCCTCTGCTTCATGTTGCGATTGCGACTCGTAACCTCCGTTACCCTCTGCTTGGGGCAAATGGTTAAGACTTTGTTGGGTCCTCATAGACTGATCCCCATAGTTTTGGTTGCCTCTATAACCCTGTGTGGGCTGTCTAAAGCGTGCTGACGTGTCTACGTCCATTGGTTCAGAGCCTAGGTTGTTATTATGTTGCGGCTGGTTATTGGCCGGATTGTTTGGTAAATTGCTATTATTGGCTTGGCCTTTACTAAAGTGCAGGTTTTTGCCTTGATAATTAGAATTATCAGTGGTTTGTTGTCGATCATTCTGACGCCGACCCTGTAGCCGTTGGTTTCCGGGTTTTTGAGTTTTTTCCTCATTGTATTTGGCATAATTTGTCGCGAACGCATAGCGATCATTGCTCACCTCTGCCTCTTGTGCAAGGGCCAGAGCTGTTGGCAAATTTTTTGGCTGGGCTGGGAAAACCGCTACCCTAAGTGATTTTTTGAGTCCGGAGACGAATGTCTGCAAAGCTTCACTTCTATATTTTTTATTCAAGACGGCTGCTGCCGCTGTGTCGTATGACATGAGGGTCTTATTTGTAAGAAGCGTAAGCTTCTTTTCGATTTCATCGTAATATTTGAGTAAGGGCATCTCGCCCTGCCTCAATGTACTCAGCTCTTGTTGAATGACACACACTGGTGTCTTGTCCGAGTATGTGAAATCTAACCGGGAGATAATCGCGTCGAAGTTCAGGACAGTGTTATAAGAGGCTAACGTTGCGTTTGCAGAACCTCTTACTTTGTTGCTTATAATTGAAACTGCCTGGTAATGTTTTGAGCTGCCATTGAATGGTTTAAAAATTTCATAGGCATCGATCACTGCCTGTCGCCAAGACACATAGTCTTCTTGTTTTCCATCGAATTCTGGAATATATTTTACTATATCTAGTGGTTCTTCACACCTAATTCCCTCGATAACTTGTACCCTTTGATAAACTTCTACTTGGGGAATATTGGCTCCTACAGAGTGAATATGGTCTGTAATTGTTTTCAATTCTTCCTTAACAATTGTTGTCTGTTGTGTGATGGCTGATAATTCAGCTTTAAAAAGTGTCGCTTGGTGTGTAAGGGCGGCGTTTACCGCCGCATCTATTAGATTCACAATTTCTTGGGTGTTCATCTTGGCCTGCCTAGCACTGGGTATTATATCCTCGTCACTACTATTGTTTTCGGTCGGGGATCTGTACATTTGTACGAAACACTGGCTTTTTTTGCTCTATTTTTTACACCAAACACAAAAATATTTTTTTTATATTTTTATTATTTTGTACAAATTACTCTGATCGGCAAAGCAAGGAAATTATTTTTTCTTCACAAAAAACGAAAGATGACCATATAAATACTCCACTAACATGAATTTCATATTTCTAATGGTGAGCCGGTGCGGTGGTGCGGATGCGGTACGATTGGCAAGGAATAAGATACGTCATTGCAGTTGTCGTTGTTGTTGTTGCTCTTCTTTCAACTCGCTCAACACTATGTGTTGGGGTGTTAATATATTTTTTTGTTAAAATTTTGTTGTTGTTGTCACACACTCAACACTTTAATTATTGGGAATTTTTTTTGTGTGGTTTGTCACACAGCGTTAGCAAAAAAATTTGTCGCGGGAGCGATCATTTATTAAGTTGTTGTTTTTTTTTTTGTTTTTTCACAATTTATGATACTCGCGGCGTTAGCTCAAGCGATCACTTTTAAATGTGGAGTTTCCCAAACTGTTGGGCGCCAATTATAATAAAACTGTTTAGTTAATATTATTTATTAGACAATCCGTCTGGATTGTTTCATGGGTAAGAGAAAACTGTTTTTACAAAGATATCTTAAGTTATAATGAAGCTGCGACGTTCTGGCAGCGGAATGGGCAGATCGCTGACTCTGCGCCTCGTGCCGTTCTTTCGCAGCCACTCAGCGCGCGCATGTGCGGGATCATATTTCTAGGCGCTGGCCGTTGACCGGCCGGCACTGCACTGCCAGCGTCTTTTGCATGTGTCGCAACATTGTTGCGACGGCATCCGGTCGCCCAATCGGACTAGCTGGTGATAACTTATATGAATACTGGGTGTCCCGTTTAAGGCATATACGCACTAGACTGTCCGCTGCCTCTACCCAACAGCCACACCAGCCAAAAAAAAATGATCCCGGGTAGGGTCCGAACTCGCAACAGCCCACACCACTCGCCGTCGCCTCTACCCAACAGCCACACCAATAATTGAGTCTTAACGAGAAAACAACGAATTAAAATAGCAGCACAGAATCGCAATTGCAATGCTGTTGATAGAATTCAATGAAGACACGCATGAATGTGTGTGTGTGTGTGTGTACATGTATACAGAAATTCTTGGAATTTGCGCAGCAGCTATGCTGCTAACACGTGCGACATAACTTTAGTGTTTCTTAACCGATCTTAATGAAATTTTCGACAGTGCATCTTATTGTACTATAAAATATTCGTATATTCTTTCAATGACAATTGCATTTAAATAGTGGCTTATATTGGTGGGCAGCACAAATCGGTTTGTTTGATTGATTTATAGCGATGAGGTAGTAGCGGGGAGGTGGTAGCTATAAAATAAAAGATGCTTGATATATATATCCCCTTCTAGATGCTACATGACATATTTTGTGACTCTATCTCTTATTATTTACCAAAATGGCTCAAAAAACAGTATTTCGATATCGATTCTTATCAATTACTTGGAAACAGGGCAAATTATCGAATATCGGAAGCAAACAGCTAAAATTTCAAGTCTCTAGCTCTTATAGGTTCTGATATCCTTGCGTTCATACATACGGACAGGCGGACGGACGGACAGACAGACAGACAGACATGGCTAGATCGACTCGGCTATTGATGCTGATCAAGAATATAAACACTTTATGGGGTCGGAGATGCTTCCTTCTGCCTGTTACACAAATTTGCTCAAATACATTATACCCTTTTTACCCATTTTCAATGGGTTTCTGTGTTCTGTTTCCCTACAAAGTAAAAATTTAAGTTTTGAACAATTTTGATTTTATCATCTCAAATAAGAGGAAAGTTCTAAACTAAAACAATTATTAAATAAATTCAAGAATCTACAAAATTTTTTAAGGAGATCATTTAACATTTACACAGTTAAACACCTACCAAATACAACACTTAATTCCCCCATATATTCAAAACAATATCCACAAGCACAAATGCACATAAACAGAGACATGAGAAACAGGTACAAGAAAGGGTTAAGGAAAGCAAAAGGATTACAAGGATTAATTAGAGAAAAAATTCACCCTATAATAGCCCCACTTGGGTTGTACCTAAGAAACCTGACGCTTCAGGTAAAATATTATAATTATTAGGATTAATGCATTCATATTATAAATAATACTATAATTAATTACTACAAAAGAGTGCTAGTGTCCAGGCCTTAAGCTCTCCTTTAAAATAATTTCTTTTAGATTTGACTTTTTAAGTTGCATTCTTTTGTAAAGTTGCAAATCTTACCTATGTTGGCGGGTGAGACTTAGGATAGGTAGGTCGATGGTAGTGTGGTAGGGAAGTGGGTTCTCCTTGTCTTTTCCAGTTTTCGGCAGGTATTTAGAATATGGGTGGTCGATAGCTCATGGCCACATAGCGGACAATTAGGTTTGCAGTCTCCGGTCAGCAGGTGAGCGTGGGTGACGCTGCAATGTCCGATCCGGAGGCGAACGAAGATTGCTCAGTTCAATCGAGAAAAGTTGCCGGGGAAGCGCAATTTAACCAGATGTGGATTAGCTTCCTTATACTTGTGTTGAAAAGATGACCAGCTGCCGATTATCTGAGATCGTATATGGTGTTGAATAGCATTTTGCATGTCCTTTCAGCGGATGGGATTACCGTAAACGTGGGATACTTCGACATGGACTTAGCTGCAGTATCGGCTAGCTCGTTTCCAATAATACCTTTGTGACTAGGTACCCAAAAAATGTGGAGTTTTGCAGGGGTTTGTATAAGTGAGTCCCGAATCTGGACAATTGTTGGGTTGGAGTTGGAAATGTTGCTTATGGCATCGACTGTAGACAGACTGTCGGTGTAGATGATAAATTTTCCTTGAGATTAGTTTATAGCTTTTAGAATGGCTATTGTTTCCGCCGAGAATATCGAGCAATATTCTGAGCGGCATCCAGCAGTAATAGTTTTGCCATTTTGATCGCCACTTGCAAATGCAGTGATATCGTCTGTTTTTGTGGCGTCAGTGAATAACAAAGTTCGGTTTTTATAAATTGGTTTGCCTGACTCTTCGGCAAATAGCTTGCGGAAAGATTCCCCGTTGGTGCTGCTTTTTGGATATTGGCGTAGCGCGGTGATGATGGCAGATGTGCGCAGAAGCCACGGAGGTGCTGTTGGCTTTCTAATCGGAGGTGGTGGTATAATGTTGAGTTCTCTGGAGAGGGCGGCGCATCGACGAAGTGTGGAGAGGTACTTGCATTTTTTTTTTATTGACGGCCTTAAGCATATCGTTTTGAAGTAGTTGGTTTGGAGAGCAGAAAAGCTTTGGTATGAGTTTTGTTGTCGTTTCTGTAATTTTATCCTCGATAGAGGGCAGACCAGCTTCCGCTAGAATGCACCTTATTGGGGATGTTGGGAAGGCATTAATACTTCGGCGAACAGCAGTATGGTAGGCTGGCTTAAGCATCCGAATGTGTGACTTTGCATACCAACCAAATATTGGCAATGCATATTCTATTTTAGAAAGTATTCTGACATTCGTGAGAATATTAATGTTAATTAGTGAGTCGCAATCAGTCGCCAATAAGTGGCAAGTGCAGGAGGGAGTCCATCGTGCTGTGCTTGGGTTTGAATCCTACTTGATTTGAGCTTAGGAATTTATTTTTGGTAATATATCAGAAGAGTCTGCGAGCTATTATTTTCTCGAACGTTTTGGTCATGCATGAAAGTAAAGAAATCAGTCGTTAACTGAAAATTTCCGATGACGGCTTGTTAGGCTTTGAAATAGGCACTACAATTGCTGATTTCCATGAATGGGGTTACCGACCCACCCTAAACATGCAATTATAAATCCTTAAAAGCTCTACCTTGCCTGAAGCCGGTAGCTGCTTTAGCATAGGATATGAAATACGGTCGTAATCGGGGGTTTTACCATTGGCTTTTTGTAGCGTAGTTACGAGTTCAAGTTCTGTAAAGTCGTATTCCAGTTGCCTGGCTAACAAGCTAAGGCTGCTGGGAGAGTGCACATATTCGAGGGATAACTTCTTTTGTTGCGCGTATTCGTTATCAAAGTAACTGCTTTTGGAATAGTCTGACCAATTTTTGGCAAATTCGTTGGCCATATCATAAGGTGAGGTTATTAAAGTGTTGTTCGAGTATATGCATTTTAGCCGCGGGGCTGGGACTCCCACAAGTGATGTTATGTCAGACCAAATTTGTTTTGCTGTAGACTGAGGTGTTATGTTGGATGTGAAAGTACCAAAGCACTCCCTCTTGGCTTCTTTAACTGCACGCTTGAAGAGAGCATTCGATCTTTTGTAGACAATGAGATTAGCGTCAGTCATTTTATGCTTATAGGCTTGCCAGAGCTGTTGCTTTTTTCCCGTAGATTCCCAAGATTATTATTCCACCAGCGTACTTTTTATACCCTGAACTCATTAAAAATGGGTAAACAATAGCCGAGTCGATCTATCCATGTCCGTCTGTCTGTCTGTCCGTCCGTCCGTCTGTCCGTATGTATGAACGCAAGGATATCAGAACCCATAAGAGCTAGAGACTTGCAAATTTAGATGTAGGTCCTCCTAATGCCCGCGCAGATCGAGTTTGTTTCCGATATTCGATATCTTGCCCGTTTCCAAGTAATCGATAAAAATCTATATCGAAATCTTGTTTTTTGAGCAATTTCGGCAAATCATGTGAGCTAGAGTCACCAAACTTGACATGTAGCTTCTAGAATAGTATATATATATATCAAGTATCTTTCATTTAATACCTATCGCCACCTCCCCGCTACCACCGAAAAGCTATACATCAAGTTAGTTATCCAACTTGTACTGCTCATCAATTCAAGCCACAATTTATATGCAATTGCATTTTTGAGAAAACACAAATATTCTTTATTCTATTCTACAATAAGATGTTCTGTCGAAAATTTCATTAAGATCGGTTAAGAAACACAAAAGTTATGTCGCACGTGTTAGCAGCATAGCTGCTACGCAAATTCCAAGAATTTCTGTATACATCTACACACACACACATTCATGCGTGTTTGAATTCTATCAACTGCTATTTTAGTCGGTTTTTTTCTCATTAAAGCTCAATTATTGGTGTGGCCCTTGAGTAGAGGCAGCGGTAAGTGGTGTGGTTACTTGCGAGTTGGAGCCCTGCCAAGGGAACAATTTTATTTTTTAATTTCATTTTTCTTTATTACTACTAAATCAAACGAGCACGTAGCGCGAGCTGCATTTGGTGTTGGAAAAAGAGAGTTCAGGGTATCCCCTAGTCGGGAGCTCCCGACTAGAACCTCTTACTTGTTTTTTGAATGTATGTGGTTTGGTCTGTGGTATTGCAATATTGGCGGCAAATCGGATAGCTTTTGTTATTTGGGCGTTGGATGTCTGCATTGAACGAAATTGGAGGGTGTTTTTCATAAATGTTACTAACCAGCTCCGAATTTGCTGATTCAGTTTTGTATTTTGGAGAGAAGTTGGTTTTTTCGAAATTGACTTGTTGTAGCAATTGAGTCTCTATTGGGAAATGGTCACTGCCTTGAAGATCAGACAGGAGTTTCCATTTGCAAAGTGGGTGTAGGGTGTGAGAAATAAAAGTGAGGTCTATATGTGAAAACGTTCTATGGGTAGAAAAGTGTGTTGCAGTGCCATCGTTCAAAAGAGTTAAGTTGAATGCGGAAATTGCTCTGATTATTTGTTTTCCTCTGGAGTTGGTGCGACTGGAGCCCCAGGCAAAACCCCAGGAATTGAAATCGCCGGTTAGCATTAGTGGCACATTGAAAGAGTTTATTATTGCATAAAATTCGTTCGAAGAAAATAATTGAGCTGGCGGAATGTAGCTGTTGAGTATGGTTAGTTTTCGGTTAAAATTTAACTGGATAGCCAAATGCAGAATATTTGAACTAGTTATGTTAGGTGGTAAAGAGTGCGGCAGGTGTTTTTTGACATGAATGCCAATTCCTTGTTTAGCATTGAGATTGTGCGGTAAGTTGGTAAAGTAACCAAAGTATTGTTTGTGGCAAACTATGCTTTTAGTGTTGTAGGGAAAATGGGTTTCTTGAAGACATATAATATCTGGGCTTTTGCTATTGATTAAGATTGTTAGTTCATCGTAATTATTTATATAGCCTTTTAAGATCCATTGTATAACTTTAATAGTCATAAATAGTCCATTTATTTGATATATGTATATGTCTTCAGAGTTTTTTGTGGTTTATTTGTGTATTTTTATGAGTCGGACATGGACTCGAAACAGTCATGGTCCAGTTTAGAGTGATTAGTAGTATTATAGTTTTGTTTTAAGGATGAATGATTGAGTTGTGTAAATTTATCAGTATGTGAGTAATTGCTTGTGAGATTATGAAGTTTTTCTGGAGAGTTATTTGATGAATTGGGTAATGGGAAGGGGTTTGAAAGGGAGGGGAGGGAAGAAAAAAGCGGAGACGTGGATTGAGATTATTTTGGTTTTTTTGAGTGAGACGAGTGACAATTGTCAGCACCGCTAGCAAAATTGCTCTTATCAGTAGGTCGGTTGTTGTTGTTTTTGTTCATTTTTTTGTTTTCATGTTGGTTGTTGCTGCGACTGCGGCGTAGCTCACAGAGCTGGAGGCTTCCGGTAACGAGGCTTTGTAATAATTTTTCGCTTCGCGCATTGTGCATTTTTTATTGTTTTTATGAATTTATGCTGAATAAATGCAATACAATTTCTATCGGAAGCTGGATGATTTTGTGTGCAATTGACACATTTGGGAGAGCAAGTTCCGGAGTGGGGGGGAAGGCCGCAACTATTACATGCCGGTTCGTTTTGGCAGTGTTTTTGTGTGTGTCCAAGTTATTGGCAAGATTTGCATCGCATTGGATTCGGAATGAATTCAGAAACCTTTACACTGTGCCAGCAGATATCAATTTTGGGAGGTAAATTGTAAAGCTCGAATTTTAATAGCATGACCCATCTATTTGTTTGGTAAATTTGTAGACTGATGTTACCTTTTGAGAGCTGAGCTCATTCACAATTTCCGATTCGGGAATGTTAATGAGGTAGGGTGCGTAGATAGCCCCCTTGACCGAATTTAGGGCTTGATGGAACTGGCACTCTATTTAACATATGCCTGGAAGCTCGGTTGCATTCATGAATTTGTTTGCGTCGTCAACTGAATGAAGCAAAATTAACAAGTTACCGTCTTTTAGATTTGAGATGGAAGCGGTATTCTTGTTTATGAGCTTGAGAGCTTTATGCACAGCGAAGCAAGAGTATTCTGATATGGTTTTTTCACTGTCTTTGGCGGCAACTTTATGTATTTTGGGTTTGCGACGTTGGTGACGGAAAGGTCGGGAAATTCATTAAGAGTTGCTAGAGGGTGCCTACGTTTCTTTTGGGGGGACTCTTGGTCAGAAGACTGAATCGATTGTGCCCCAGATTTGGAGGCCCCGGGCCGCCCATGGTACCTTGCTGGTCGACACGTGCGATACAAAGGGTTCGTTATGTAGTGCGGGCACAAAAGAGAAGATCAAAGCGAAGATGGAAAAAGAACTGATAAGACCACGATTGATTAGCAACTGACGCCTGCTCCCGATGAGTGTTAGTCGAAGACTGGGTGTTATGATATTAACGAGGGCACCTAGAGTATGTCTTCTCTTTCGAGTGGGCAGCTGTGTCAAATAATTAAAGGGTCCAGTCCATGCTTGTTGTTGGGTAGGGTACCTGTAGTTGGCATGTGTACATGAAAACTTTTTGGGTCGGCTAAGCACGCACACTTACACACTTTTTTATATGGATGGGAGCATTTATGCTTTTGTGTGCCTGTTGGTAGCCTGCCTGTCCGATGCAAACTAGACAAGATTTGAAGTTCTCTAACGTCTCTAACCAAATTAGCTGTGAAAAGGGGCATAGAAGCATAAAATACCCCCATCGTGTCATGGCACAAAAGGGTCTACCAAAAAACTTAAAGCAGCGCAAGCCCATTGAAGAAAAATTTCTTTCTCGCGGCAAACTCCGTGATCAATTTGTGCACACATCCACACAACACAATCATATGTATGTTTGTAGATCTCGGGTTTTTTTGAAAAGCTATGCAGGGAGAATGAGAAGGAGCGAGACACACTCTGCACAAGCATACATATATGCATATGTTTCTGGGCTGTAAGGATTTAAAACTAACAAACATATATTAAGAACAAGTAAGGGGTTCTAGTCGGGAGCTCCCGACTAGGGGATACCCTGAACCCTCTTATTATAATATACACCAAATGCAGCTCGCTCTACGCCCTCGTTTGGTTAAGTAGTAATAAAAATAATTTTAAAAAAAAGTTTCCTTGGCAGGGTTCGAACTCGCAACTGACCGCGTTACTTGCTGTCGCCTCTACACAACAGCCACACCAGCCAAAAAACAAAAAGTTTCCTCGGCAGGGCTCGAACTCGCAACTACTTTCCGCCGCCTCTACTCAATTGCCACACCAATAATTAAGTCTTAATAAGAAAAAAGCAAATTAAAATAGCAGCACAGAAAACAATACAATGCATATGCAATGATGTTAATAGAATTCAAAGGAGACGCGCATGAATGTGTATGTGTACATGTATACAGAAATTCTTGGAATTTGCGCTTGCTGCTGCACGTGTTTGCAGGCCAAAACACATTTTCTTTCGTGTTTCTTAACTGATCTTGATGAAATTGCATTTAACTTGTGGCTTAATTAGATAGGCAATATTGGTTGGTTTACTAACATGATTTATAGCTTTTAGGTGGTAGCGGGGAGGTGGCGATAGCCATAAAATGAAAGATACTTGATATATATATACTATTCTACAAGCTACATGTCAAGTTTGGTGACTCTAGCTCTTATTATTTACCCTTATAAAGCTCCCGAATAGAACCTCTTACTTGTTTATATTCTAATATCACCGCAATAAAATATTTCTATAAATAATAATAAAAATAATCTTTATAATACATTATAAAGATTTATAGGGTTATTTAAAGAAAATCAACTTTGTTAAAATCTAAATGAAACAGTTAATATTTCGTCCAACCATTCATTTCAGCCTTCTGTTAAAATACTGCGGCCATTAAAAAATTTTCAGTGGGCAGGATAGGCTTTAAATTTAATTTAAAAAGACATGTTTTTGTTGAACTGGCGAACATTATCTTGCCGAATTCTTGTAGCAGGATAAACACATATAGCAACATAGATATACATTCATACATACATCACTCAGTCCCATATAACATTGTCATTCACATACTTTAACATAACCATAAACATTATCACACGACGAACAATAAAATAGTAAAATCAACTACGCTGTGTCTGATTTGCTATTCGGCAGAATAGCTGGTGTGGCTGCTGCGTAGAGGCGGCAGCAAGTAATGCGGTCAGTTGCGAGCTCGAAACCTGCAAACGGAACTTTGTTTTTTATAATTTATTTTCAATGTAATGTATTTGTGCAAATGTATGTAACAGGCAGAAGGAACCACCTCCGACCCCAAAAAGTATATACATATTCTTGATCAGCATCAACAGCCGACTTGATTTAGCCGTCTGTCTGTCGGTCCGTCCGTCCGTCCGTCCGTATGTATGAACGCAAGGATCTCAGAACCTCCTATAAGAGCTAGAGACTTGAAATTTTAGCTGTAGGTCCTCCTAGTCCATCGATAAAAATCGAAAACGAAATCCTGTTTTTTGAGCAATTTCGGCAAATCATATGAGCTAGAGTCACCAAACTTGACATGTAGCTTCTAGAATAGTATATATATATCAAGTATCTTCATTTTATACCTGTCGCCACCTCCCCGCTATCAACGAAAAGCTATAAATCAAGTAAATTATCCAACTTGTATTGCCCATCAATTTAAGCCACAATTTATATGCAATTGAATTTTTGAGAAAACACAAATATTCTTTATTCTATTCTACAATAAGATGTACTGTCGAAAATTTCATTAAGATCGGTTAAGAAACACAAAAGTTATGTCGCACGTGTTAGCAGCATAGGTGCTGCGCAAGAATTTCTGTATACATCTACACACACACACGTTCATACGTGTTTGCTTTGAATTCTATCAACTGCTATTTTAGTTGGTTTTTTTCTCATTAAAGCTCAATTATTGGTGTGACCCTTGAGTAGAGGCAGCGGTAAGTGGTGCGGTTAGTTGCGAGTTGGAGCCCTGCCAAGGGAACAATATTTTTTTTTATTTTCATTTTTCTTTATTACTACTTAATCAAACGAGCGCGTAGCGCGAGCTGCATTTGGTGTTGGAAAAAGAGGGTTCAGGGTATCCCCTAGTCGGGAGCTCCCGACTAGAAACTCTTACTTGTTTATATTCTAATATCACCACAACAAAATATTTAAATTTATTATAATAAAATAATCTTTATAATAAAAAATCAAATATAAAGATTTATAGGGTCTTCTCGTCATTTAAAGAAAATCAACTTTGTTAAAATCTAAATGAAACAGTTAATATTTCGTCCAACCATTCATTTCAGCCTTCCATTAAAAGACTAATGATTATAGTACCTTTGCACTGTTAAAATACAGCCGCCATTTAAAAATTTTCAGTGGGCAGGATAGACTTTAAATTTAATTCAAAAAGACATGTTTTTGTTGAACTGGCGAACATTATCTTACCGAATTCTTGTAGCAGGATAAACAGATATAGCAACATAGATATACATTCATACATACATCACTCAGTCCCATATAACATTGTCATTCACACACTTTAACATAACCATAAACATTATTAAGCTATATAACATTAACATTATGACCATTGTTGTGTACGAGAGAGTTCTGTATCGCACGACGAACAATAAAGAAGTAAAAACAACTACGCTGTGTCTGATTTGCTTTTCGGTAGAATAACAGTAAAGCGTTCCACAAATATCAGATGTGGTCCTAGTCAATATTGACCAATTCACAGTCGTGCAGCTGAAAAGTAGTTGGCGGCACTTATACTTCCCACCACAGGCACCAAGGTCGAGCAAACGGCGCGCCTCATCGCAATTTCGTCAGAAATGCGCCGCATAGCGCCACCAGCCAACGCTGATCAAGCCCATGCAGTAAGCGACATCGAAGACAATCGCAGTATTGCCGAGCCACACCAAATTGCAAGACACGATGCAACAATCGAAAAAGGGAGTTGCAACATATTTTGGCGGAATTTGAAAGCGCAAAAAGACGTGTCGCCAATGACTTCACAAACAACGATCACAGTGGCAACGCGGCGGAGTTGAACAAGCGATCAAATTTTTAACACCATCAATGGCACTAGCACAAGCTAAGGAAATAGCGATGGATTTTGATGGCACCTCATGCGCACACATTTGGACCATACAGGTACAAAACATTGCCAACATGTCTGGACAATCTGGACAACTCAGGTATGCGTATTTTGGTAATATTGAAGTTAAAGGAGAACACTCAGCGTTGGCTACATGTGAACACAATACGCATAATGGACCCAATACAGACACTGCTGCACCAATTAAAGTTAGCTTTTGGTGAAAAACAATCGAAGGCTGAGCTACGACGCAAGGTCGAGAATCTTCAGTGGCAACTAGGCAAGAAATTTGCTTCTTACTTCGACGAAATAATGTTGTTAGCAATCAAAGTCGTCGTCGAGCCGGACGAGCTCTACGAACAAATCATCGGGGGGATTCCGGCAAACTATTTACAAGATCAAGCCCTCATCAGTGTTTTTCACACCCGATGCAGATTCTATTGGTCATGATCGCGGGTAGACATTTTTTTAGATGAATACACTTTAGGGTTTGATCCCAACACTTATAAAATGGTAACAATTGAACTCATTAGCGAGTCAAATCTTTCTCAGTTAATGAAAGTCTGTCGGACTCAAAAATCAAGGAAGGCAATGTAGTTGGTGCAGATAGGGAAGTTTTTCAAAAAGATATTATCAAGGACATTAATAGTGATTTAACAACTGATTAAGCAGTTTTACAACAGACAACGGATACAACAGTGCAAACTGTTACACAACAGACAACGGATAAAACAGTGCAAGCTGTTACACAACAGACAACGGATAAAAGAGGGAAACATTTATACAACAGACAACGGATACAACAGAGAAATCGACAGAGGCAACGGATAAATTAGGTGCAAGTGAAAATAAAATAGAAATGAAAAAATAAAAAAATTAAGTTTTGGTCTGAGCAAACCAAAAGGTAAACATTTATATACATCGTCAACCACGGTTAATAATGAGACGATTAATAACGAGATAGAATCAGACAATTTCGAACTTCATGTTCGAACATTGACGACACGACAAGTGAATATAGTTGTAGTGAAAATGAAAGTTATGAAACAAAGTGCAGATTTATAAAAATAATTTAGGATGGATATATAAAAGCAATCAGACCAGATAAACAAAAATTAAAATTAGAAATTAAGCTGCGATTAGAAAACAATAAGCCATTTAGCAGTTCTCCACGGTAATTGGCATATAGTGAAAAAGAAAAACTTCAAGAATTATTAGATACATATAATACGTCCTAGTGATTAAGAGTACTCACATGACATGACATGAGACATGAAGTTACGCATAGATTTTAGGAAACTCAATAAGGTATAAGCTAAGGATAATTATCCACTGCCACATATCGGTGATTTATTAGATAAATTAGTAAACAAAACCGTGATTTCAAAGCTAGGCCGTAAGAATGGTAATATTCAGGTATTCGTTAAGGAAGAGTCGGTAATATACACAGCGTTCGTCACCCCGTTAGGGCAGTTTGAGTTCTTAAGAATGTCCATTAGAGTTACGAATCCACAAATACGAGTTTGTAAAATCAAGTGTCTAATACCTGTTTTCTTATTTAAAACGAGAAAGAAGGGCTATCTTCGGCACGCCGAAGAGTTAATACCCTTGCAGACCTTATCTTTTCATAATGCTCATGGTGGTTTGCCCGTATCTAAGAAGCACAGGAAAAGCAGTTAATGCCGAGTATGGTTAAGATATCTTGAAAAACAAAAAAGTTTTCCGTACAACATCTTAATTTTCGACCGATCGATCCTATGGCAGCTATCTAATATAGTAGTCCGATGTATATAAGATTTTGCATATATGGAGGGAGCATTGTAAAACTAATAAATGCCGAGTTTGGTCAAGATATCTTGAAAAACAAAAAAAAATTCCATACAACTGAATCGTCGACCGATCGTTCCTATGGCAGCTTTATGATAAAGTGGTGCGATGTTGATAGGACTTTGCATATATATGGGGAGTATAGTAAAACTAATATGTGACAAGTTTGGTCAACATATCTTGAAAAACAAAAAAATTTTCCATACAACTTAATTTTCGACCGATCGTTCCTATGGTAGCTATATGATATAGTGGTTCGATGTAAATAAGATTTTGCATATATGGAGGACTATAGTAAAACTAATAAATGCCGAGTTTGGCTAAGATATCTTGATAACCAAAAAAATGTTCAATGCAACAACTTCATTTTCGACCGATCGTTCCTATGGCAGCTATATGATATAGTAGTCCGATGTTGATAGAATTTTGCATTGATATAGTGGTCCGATCCAGCTGGTTTCAACATATATACTGCGTGTAACAGAAAGAGGCACTTCTGCAAAGTTTCATAAAGATAGCTTTAAAACTAAGAGACTAGTTCGCATAGAAACAGACACACGGACAGACGGACATGGCTATATCGACTAGGCTGTTGAAACTGATCATAAATATATATATACTTTATGGGGTCGGAAATGTCTCCTTCTATGCGTTACACATTTCATGACAAATTTATAATACCCTCTGAAAGGGTATAAAAATGGCATTCAGGCAGATATAAAGCATTACTAGAAGTCTGCGTCCAATGATTTCAAGGCTGGTAGAACCGGAGAATAAAATATTTTGGAACACAACAAAAAGGCATAATCATAGACAGTTTAAAGGAAAAGCTAGACGAAGTTCAACACCACTAACAGAAAGCTTAACAAAAATCAGAAAAAACCCTGGAAAAAATACGAGAAACAGTATGAGTGTATATGTATACAGCTTGCTGCTGCACGTGTTTGCATGCCAAAACACATTTTCTTTCGTGTTTCTTAACCGATCTTGATGAAATTTTCAGCAGTAGATCTTATTGTACTATAACATATTAGTGTATTATCAAAATGACATTGCATTTAAATTGTGGCTTATATTGTTGGGCAGGATAAATTGGATTATTTAGTCTAGCTCTTATTATTTACTAAAATTGCTCAACAAACGTGATTTCGTTATCGGTTTTTATCGATGGACTAGGAGGACCTACAGCTAAAATTTCAAGTCTCTAGCTCTTATAGGTTCTGAGATCCTTGCGTTCATACATACGGACAGAGGGACAGACAGACGGACATGGCTAAATCGACTCGGTTGTTGATGCTGATCAAGAATATATATACTTTATGGAGTCGAAGATGCTTCCTTCTGCCTGTTACATACACTTCCACAAATACAATATACCCGTTTTACCCATTTTCAATGGGTTCAGGGTATAAATAATAAATATAATAATATAAAATAACGTAAGAGATAGCTAATAAGTTAAATAAAGGTCAAAATGCCAAATTTTAGAAAAAAACAATAATAATGTATGCATACTTAAGATTCATGTAGAATTTTGAAAATATTTCTGTCTCACGACAAACACTTGATCGGCTCATTCGCACACATTTTTGTGTGTGTGTGTGTGTGACTGTGTGTAGAGCTCGAAATTCAGAAATGCCAAAAAGTTCAAATTTTGTCTAATTTGCATCGGGCAGGCAGGCAGGCAACCAACACGCACACAAACGCATAAATGCTTCCATCCATATAGAAAAGTGTTTAAGTGTGTGTGCTTGGCAGGCCCAAAGAGTTATCATGCACTTATGCCAACGTTCAGGTACCCTTACAACATACATGGAAAATAGGAGCTTTGCACATGAACAGGCCAAACCCTTTAATAATGTCACCCAACTGCTTACTCGAAAGAGTGTGCGTGTGCACAAGTAGCAAGTCAAAAAAATTGAACATTTTCAATTTTTGGTCTTTTCTTAAATTATTCGACAAGCCGACGAAGAATTACCCTTGCAGAAATACGACTTAGTTTGTTTTTTAATTTTAAGCAAAATTGGTCCCCACAGTAAACAAAAATATTAAAATATAATATACTAGCGGGTATAACCCGGCCTTGCCCGTGGCACGTATGTTAAAAAATCAATGTTCTCAAATAAATTTGAAATGATTTTGAAACTGATCGGACGGTAAACAAATAACTTTCATACAAACGTTTTCCGCCAATTTCCCACTGTTGCGAGTGGAATTTCCCAATTCGCTGAAATACGTATACATTAAGTTCTTATGGAGAGCTTTGAAAATAAGTTTGAAGCAAATCGGATACAACTTAAAACTTCCCACAAAAAATCTTTGAGTCGCATTCCACCCGAGAAAGTTTGGATTCTGCGAAAAGTGTGAAACACGTCTCAAATGATTTTTCTAATAGATCTCTGGAAACGAATTTGAGCGCGAAACGTCACCCACCAAATCTTTGACCTCCATTTCCATCAAGGAGGAACGGATTTTTCGAAAAGTGTGAAACACCCCTCAAATAAATTTGAACAAAGATCTTTGAAAATAAGTTTGAGGCCAATCGGATCGTAAACAAAAAACTTTCATACAACCGTTTTCCGCCAATTTACCACTGTTGCGGGTGGAATTTCCCAAATCGCTGAAATACGTATTTATTAAGTTCTTATTTAGAGCTTTGAAAATAAGTTTGAAACAAATCGGACACAACTTAAAACTTCGCCCAAAAAATCTTTAAATCGCATTCCCCCCGAAGAAGTTTGAATTCTGCGAAAAGTGTGAAACACGTCTCAAATGATTTTTCTTATAGATCTCTGGAAATGAATTTGAGCGCGAAACTTCACCCACCAAATCTTTGACCTCCATTTGCACCAAGGAGGGATGGATTTTCCTAAAAGTGTGAAACACCCCTCAAATGAATTTGAACAAAGATCTTTGAAAATAAGTTTGAGGCTGATCGGATGGTAAACAAAAAAATTACATACAAACGTTTTTCGCGATTTTTCCACACTTGCGGGTGGAATTTCCCGAAACCCCGTCTTAACGTGCACCTACATCACATAAGGTAGCTACAGTGAAAATTTCAGCTTCCTAGCTCTTACGGTTTGGGCTGTGCGTTGATCACCAGTCAGTCAGTCAGTCAGTCAGGACAAACAGTTTTATATATAGAGATAAATATATCATTTAGGTCATTTAAGTTTTTAATAAATATAAATATATCAGATTCTTCTCATTATGCCTGACTGGACGAAGAAATACATGATAGAGCATTTGAATGTGTGTGCCTTTTGCCACCACAGGCACAAAGGGCACACAATTGAAGAAAAAATCTCTGGCTCGCGACAAACGCCGCGATCTACTTGTGCGCACATCCACACAACACAAACATATGTATGTATGTTTGTAGATCTCGGGGTTTTTGAGAAGCTATGCAGGGAGAAGGAGATGCACACAAGTGCGCAAAACAATAAGTGAGAGCGAGGCACACTCTGCACACGCATACACACATATGTATGTATTTGGGCTGAAACTAACATACATACATTACGAAATAGGATCAGCCGCAGCGACGTTGTGCGCTGAGCGAGATGCGGCTTCATACTGAACGTTCGGCTTTCGAGGCCGGCGTTCGGCTGCCACTCTCAGCAGTCTTACTTTGTCTGGGCACACTAAAATGGTCGCGGACACCCATGGGGCTCAGTCGTTGACGATTTATCGGTATCCGATTATTCCGCTGTTTGACATGTCTATGCACTGTATAGTTAGTGGCATAGGTCTGTTTTGCTACAGACGTTGTACCCTTGCACCCAGAGAACCGATGAGCCAGCCGGCGCGGCCCACCGAGAAAGAAGCAGACCCGTAACAGTTTTTATAATATATTCTTATTCAAGCTTATTATTTTATTTTATAATTTATCTCATCATTTATTTACTAAAGAATTTATTAAATAGTATAGAAAGTAAACAGCAGTTAAGATTTGTCCAATTAATACATAAGGCCTAATTTTTCTCCTCTGCTATTTGCATTTCACAGAGGTCTTCCAGCTCGTCTTCATACTGTGATAAATGAATTTTAATGATATCAAGAAGAATATTCTAAAAAATAAAATACTTACATCGTCATATGTGCAGTCCAGATCAATGTTTGCTCTGCCACAATGGGGATTGTAGATTCTTGCAATGGCTGTAAAATCATGGTGGAATCTATCCATGTGGTTTGGATAGTGCGCTTTGAAAACGTAGGTTGCTAAATATCCTGTCAAATGTTTTTTTGAACGCCCATATTTCGGAATTTTATCCTTCATGTCCCTCCATTTTCTTTCAATATTTTACTTATGCGCTTTTGTAGTTGGGTCCACAAAGTTCATTGAATGATTCACTGTCAGGTGCTCAAAACCTTCATCGCTTAGACAGCGGTATGAAGACCAACAATCCGAAATGATGGTTGTGCCATCCGCGATCTTTTCTTTTATAACGCGAAGCAGCGTGGTTTTGGTGCGGTGTTCGACAGGAACGATGTACAGCCTTTTGGTATCCCTTTCATAAATACCAAATACCCATTGGCCTTGGATAATCCGCCCACAGTTATTTTTTCTTTTTGAAATAAGGCTTTCGTCGATTTCTACGACCTTGCCCTCTCCTCCAAGCTTTCCAAGGCTTAACTCTGCAGCCCAATCCTGAAAAACTTCTCGCAAATAATTACGCCAATTGACTCTTGTTTCATATGACATTGGGAATTCATTTTTTAAAAATGCAGTTATGGATTCAACTCCCGTGAGCTCGTAATATACAATAAAGCAAATTTTCCTGATAGTTAGACGCGATCCCGCGAAGAACGTGTTCGCCCGCACACTTTCTAAAAAATTACATTTTTTTGTAATTTTTTTATTATTTTTTTTTAAAGTGTGCGTCAACCTGCACCGAAATAAAAGTTGCCCTTTAATGTGACACACTTGCAGGGCTCGCCACACTCAGGACAGTTCTTGGATTTTAAAATAAGTCCGTGGTCTCTCAACCAGGACATTAATTTTTCCTGATCATTTATTATTTCTAAAAATGCATGTGCAGCAATTTTACATTCGTCGCATTTGTCCATTTTTTATTACCAAAATGTATTTTCCAGCTAAGTAGTAACATGCACTCGCAAATAGATTTCGATTAAAGAAACTACAAATGTGCATATGCACACAAGCATACATACGTTTCTAAGAACTCGTAGGAGATACAAATCACAATCATATTGTGTTAGTGTAAATACTCTAACACATACATAGGTAAGTTAGTCCGTAAGCATGATCATTTCCAATTGGTGTATGCATACATTCAAACCTTATTTGCAAAATAAAGTACAAGCACTAACCATACAATGCATAGACTTGTCAAATGTCGTTTTAATCGGATACCGATAAATCGTCAACGAGTGAGCCCCATGGGTGCTCGCGCCCATTTTAGTGTGCCCAGACAAAGTAAGACTGCTGAGAGTGGCAGCCGAACGCCGGCCTCGAAAGCCGAACGTTCAGTATGAAGCCGCATCTCGCTCAGCGCACAACGCCGCTGCGGCTGATGCTATTTCGTAGTATATGTATGTTAGTTTCAGCCCAAATACATACATATGTGTGTATGCGTGTGCAGAGTGTGCCTCGCTCTCACTTATTGCTTTGCGCACTTGTGTGCATCTCCTTCTCCCTGCATAGCTTCTCAAAAACCCCGAGATCTACAAACATACATACATATGTTTGTGTTGTGTGGATGTGCGCACAAGTAGATCGCGGCGTTTGTCGCGAGCCAGAGATTTTTTCTTCAATTGTGTGCCCTTTGTGCCTGTGGTGGCAAAAGGCACACACATTCAAATGCTCTATCATGTATTTCTTCGTCCAGTCAGCCATAATGAGAAGATTTTGATATATTTATATTTATTAAAAACTTAAATGACCTAAATGATATATTTATATATTATATTTTAATATTTTTGTTTACTGTGGGGACCAATTTTGCTTAAAATTGAAAAAAAAACTAAGTCGTATTTCTGCAAGGGTAATTCTTCGTCGGCTTGTCGAATAATTTAAGAAAAGACCAAAAATTTTAAATGTTCAATTTTTTCGACTTGCTACTTGTGCACACGCACACCCTTTCGAGTAAGCAGTTGGGTGACATTATTAAAGGGTTTGGCCTGTTCATGTGCAAAACTCCTATTTTCCATGCATGTTGTCAGGGTAAGGGTACCTGAACGTTGGCATAAGTGCATGATAACTCTTTGGGCCTGCCAAGCACACACACTTACACACTTTTCTATATGGATGGAAGCATTTATGCGTTTGTGTGCGTGTTGGTTGCCTGCCTGCCTGCCCGATGCAAATTTGACAATTTTTTTGGCATTTCTGAATTTCGAGCTCTACACACAGACACACACACCCACACAAAAGTATGTGCGAATGAGCCGATCAAGGGTTTGTCGTGGGGCAGAGATATTTTTATCAATGGGTGCGTAAATTTGGTAAATCTCGGGGTTTTTGAGAAGCTATGCAGGGAGAAGGAGATGCACACAAGTGCGCAAAACAATAAGTGAGAGCGAGGCACACTCTGCACACGCATACACACATATGTATGTATTTGGGCTGAAACTAACATACATATACTACGAAATAGCATCAGCCGCAGCGGCGTTGTGCGCTGAGCGAGATGCGGCTTCATACTGAACGTTCGGCTTTCGAGGCCGGCGTTCGGCTGCCACTCTCAGCAGTCTTACTTTGTCTGGGCACACTAAAATGGGCGCGAGCACCCATGGGGCTCACTCGTTGACGATTTATCGATATCCGATTAAAACGACATTTGACAAGTCTATGCATTGTATGGTTAGTGGTACAAGTGTATGCGTATAAACTCTGCATGTGTGATAATCAGTGTAAAGTGTGATCATATGTGCACGCATACATATATGCGTGCGCATTGTTTAGGCACGCGCACGTAATTAATATTATAATTTTACAAGAATACAAATTTAGCTTGTTTCTTATATTATTTAATTATTTAAAATTTGATTATTCAAATTTAATGAAATAACTAGAAATGGTTAAAGCCGAATTGTAAACGCTAGTCATTTATACATATTTTAAAAATTAATCTTGAAATTCTATTAATAATATGAAACATAAATATAATTAATAAATCAATTATTATATATTATTATTTTTTAAATTTATTATATAACCACATTTAATTACAAAATATTCAAGTTAAATTTACAATTAAATGTATATTTAATTATTGAAAACAAAATATTGCAAATGTCAATAGTATTTTTGGTATTTTAGTTTCATACACTTTAAATGCACAACAGCCTCCGCCAAATCGAAAATTCGATATTTTTAATAATTCATCATCGATAGTTAGCAGCTCTCATTCGCTCATCTTAAAGCGTTGACGATAGTTCAAAAATTATCGGAAATTCATCGTGACGTAGTATCGTTGCTGCACGACACTTTAAAATCGTGCTACCACCGCGTTATCGCAACTTTTAATTGCTTATATTTAATAAAATACGCTATAAAGTTAAGTTCCGCCGCCGTAAATGGAATATTGAGAAAAAACTACGTGGAATAGATACCATCCCCGACTTATTTGGGCATTCCTTATGTGTGGAGGGTTCACCGAAGCATTACCGTACTGTTAAAATACTGCGGTCATTTAAAAATTTTTAGTGGGCGGGATAGACTTTAAATTTAATTCTAAAAGACATGTTTTTGTTAAACAGGCGAACATTATTTTGCCGAATTATTTACTTAAACTTATCATTTATATTTATTTGTACAATAAAATATACTTATTTTATTATTATTACCTAATATAAAAAATTAAAATTAATATTTCAATAAAAATTTAAAAAAATAATAAATAATTCGTTTTATAAAATAAATTATAACATAATTTTTAGTAATTGCTAATTCTAAGCATATAATATTTAATATAGGTTTATTACATTAACTTTTTTATTGTATTAACTCTTTTGAATTCGAGAAAAAACAGATTTAAATATTGTTGAATAAACGCTGATACAGAAGGTACAATAAATTAAATTTTTCTTTAAAATACAAATTTTTTTAATTTATATTACGATACTATTAAACTATTATTAAAATTATTTTTTCTTTAAACAATACTTAAACTTTTTCTCATATAATTATTTTTAATATTTTTATTTAAACATAATAAAATTAATAAATAGAATCTAATAAATTTATATTAATTGCACAAAAATCCTTTCCAATGTAAATGATCTCTAAAATTTTACTAACAATCCACCTTCAAAAACTTTTTCATAGTGTTATCCGTTTAAATAAATTTATTATAACCTATTATTACTTTAATATAAGCTACACCTTGATCTGGTATAAATTTTAATCAAAATTATTGAATATTATTATTTTTATAAAATAGTTTGGTAACGACGGTATATAAACTGATTAAAAATTTAAGTAAGGTCCATCGTGGATTATCGATTACAAAACAGGTTCCTCTGGATAGACTTAAATACCGCAAAATTTTTTAAGTATCAAATACTTATCTATTATTACTCAAGTATTATCCTAGTTTTTAATTAACATTTTTAAGCTTCAATTATTTATTTTATTAAAATATTAAATTTCACTTAATAAATTGAATTGTTTGTTATATAAACCATTTTAACTTTTTCTGAAAAAATAAATTCGTATAATTGGTATAACCGCGACTGATGGTATTAATTTAATCTATACTTTTTATGCCTTGAACCCATTAAAAATAGGTAAAAGGGGCATAATGTATTTGTGCAAATGTATGTAACAGGCAGAAGGAAGCATCTCCGACCCCATTAAGTATATATATATTCTTAATCAGCATCAATAGCCGAGTCGATCTAGCCATGTCCGTCTGTCCGTCCGTCCGTCCGTCTGTCCGTATGTATGAGCGCAAGGACCTATAAGAGCTAGAGACTTGACATTTTAGCTGTAGGTCCTCCTAGGGCCTGCGCAGATCGAGTTTGTTTCCGATAATCGATAACTTGCCCGTTTCCAAGTAATCGATAAAAATCGATATCGAAATCATATTTTTTGAGCAATTTGGGTAAATAATAAGAGCTAGAGTCACCAAACTTGACATGTAGCTTCTACAATAGTATATATATATCAAGTATCTTTAATTTTATAGCTATCGCCACCTCCCCGCTACCACCGAATAGCCATTAATCAAATTCTCAGTGCGTCCCAATTATTGGTGTGGCTCTTGAGTAGAGGCGGCGGCAAGTGGTATGTAGTATGTAGCGAGTTCGAACCCTATGGAGGAAACTTTTTTTTTTTGGCTGGTGTGGCTGTTGAGAAGAGGAGGCATCAAGGGTTTTTTTTTTTTAATTTATCTTTAATATTACTAAAGCAAACAATCGCGAGCTGCATTTAGTGTTGGAGTAAGAGGGTTCAGGGTATCCCCTAGTCGGGAGCTCCCGACTAGAACCTCTTACTTGTTATATCCTGAACCCATTAAAAATGAGTAAAAAGGGTATAATGTTTTTGTGCAAGTGTATGTAACAGGCAGAAGGAAGCATCAATAGCCGAGTCGATCTAGCCATGTCCGTCCGCCTGTCCGTATGTATGAACGCAACGGTTTCAGAACCTATAGGGGCTAGAGAAATTTGAAATGTAAGTTCTCCTATTCCATGTGCAGTACGAGTTTGTTTCCGATATTCGATAACTTACTCCGTTTTCAAGCAATCGATAAAAATCGATATCGAAATCCTGTTTTTTGAGAAAATCTTATCATTTTAAGAGATAGAGTGACCAAACATGATATGTTGCTTCTAGAATAGTACGTATATATTGAGTATCTTTCATTTAATAGCTATCGCCACCTCCCTGCAATCACCACATAGATATAAATCAGGTTAATAAACCAATTTGTGTTGCCCACCAATTTAAGCCACAATTTTTTTACAAGTGAGCTTTTGAGTATAAACAAATATTCTATAGCACAATAAGATCTACTGTTGAAAATTTCATCAAGATCGGTTCAGAAACACATAAGTAATTAAAGAAAACGTGTTTTGGCTGGCCACGAGTTGGGGCAGTAAGCGCATATTGCAAGAATTTCTATATTCGCGTCTTCGTTGAATTCTATCAACAGCATGACAATTGCGACTGTATTGTTTTCTGTGCTGCTAATTTGATCTGTTTTTTTTCTCATTGAGACTAAATGATTGGTGTGGCTGTTGAGTAGAGGCGGCAGCAAGTAGTGTAGTCTTTTGCGAGCTCGAACCCTACCAAGGTAATTTTTTTTTCTTATTGTTATTACTGCTTAAGCGCGAGCTGCATTTGGTGTTGGAAGAAGAGGGTTCAGGGTATCCCCTAGTCGGGAACTCCCGACTAGAACATCTTACTTGTTTTAATTTCGAAATAGTATACGAAATATATGTCGTATCTTGCGAGTGACATAAAGATCTATCTGGTAGTTTTTTATGTATTATGTTTTTTATAGTGTTATTCATTTATTTGCGCCTTGTATTCGGAGATTAAAGCTTCCTTGAGTTTGGGCCAGTTGTTAATTTGCAGCATTCTGGGTACCTCCTGGGCATCTCCGGATATCTGGAGCTCAATCGCCCCAAATAAGATGCATTGTCGTTCATGGTGAGTAGAGAACAGCTGACGCAGATAATCCATCCTTCTGAGAAATGGAACCAGGGTTATAGGGTCTCCCTCAAAGGCTGGCACGTTCCGTATTTGTTGAAGCAATTGGTGTACATTTTGGTCGTTTAATTTTTTCATTGCTGGAAGTGCAGCAAAATGAGATTCTTCAGGTAGTTCTATTTTTAAATGATTTTAGGTATTAAGTGTATGTGTCACGAAATTCGCTTTGTGTTACAATGACCGAATCGGATTTATACGTTGCTTGAATTGTTCAGACACGTCAAGTTCTTTTGCGGATAGCGAGGTTTGAAATCGAAATATGTACGATTTAGTTGTAATACTGTGGACAATCACACATGTTGATCAGAGAAGACACTAGTTGTATTTAATTTATCGTATCACTCACGAACTATAATTTGTTTCGTTTCACAAAATGTAACGTTATCCTACCGGCTGCGCCAATATCGTAGTTATAAGTTTAAAAATAAAAAGACTTTATGTCACGACCGTGAATTTTTATACCCTTGGTATTATAATTTTGTCGTGAAATGTGTAACGCATAGAAGGAGACATCTCCGACCCCATAAAGTATATATATTCATGATCAGTATCAGCAGCCGAGTCGATATAGCCATGTCCGTCTGACCGTCTGTCCGTCTGTCTGTTTCTATGCGAACTAGTCTCTCAGTTTTAAAGTTATCTTTATGAAACTTTGCAGAATTCTCTCTTTCTGTTGCACGCAATTCATATGTCAAAACCAGCTGGATCGGACCACTATATCATATAGCTGCCATAGGAACGATCGGTCGAAAAGTAGGTTCTTGTATGAAAAACATTTTTGTTTATAAAGATTTCTTGACTAAACTCGGTATTTATTAGTTTTATTATGCTCGTCATATATATGCAAAATCCTATTAAGATCGGATCACTATATCATATAGCTCCCATAGGAACGATCGGTCGAAAATTAAGTTGTTGTATGGAAAATTTGTTTGTTTTTCACGATATCTTGACCAAACTCGGCATTTATTTGTTTGACTATGCTCCTCATATACATATAAATTAACCAAGTCGATGGTAATATTTATAAAAAAATATAATTTTTATTATTTATCAGCACTATGTGCTTACATTGAGTTTCAGTTATAAACTAAACTTTATATCTTAAATAATCTCTAATGAAACCTCAGTCCAACGAAGAGCGTCGCTGTCGGCGTCGGCTTCTCCAGCTTGGTGTTGTTGCATTTGTGGAAATGCCCCCATTCTGCATTTCTTGGGAACCAACGAACTTTATTGGTTCCGCTGATTCCACAATTATTGGCATGTGCAGTAAATATGCCAATTTAGCGATCCCACGGTTGGCTGTCCCATGAGCGCGATGACCTCCTATGCACCTTAAGTTGCATACGCGACACCTTGCTTCAGCTTTTCCCAGCACGTTGAATGGCCACGTGCGGGAACCAAATGTTGGTAAGCTGGATATCAAAGTGTTGTTATTTTTGATTTCTTAGGTATTAACTCCTCCCTCTCTGATATCGAACGTCCCGGTCGATTGTTAGAAACCAGGTAAATCGTGGATGCTTCTGTGTTGTTTTAGTGGCTTTCCGGGGGAGTTTCTGTTACGTTAACTTTGTCTGGGCGCTGTTCGTTGCTGGTGGGAGTGGCTGTAACTTCGATAACAGTGGTTTGCCTGCACAGCTTGAGTTTTAGTGCATAAACCACGAAGACCAATAGTATTCCGGCAGTTACTCCGAAGTTAGTGATGGTGTTTGTTTTGAAATTGTCTCGTAGTATGCCTATCTTCTCAGTGTTCTTGGTATGGAGATCTCTCATTAGCTGCAGTGACAACACCTCTTCTATTGCCGTTATTGGCCTTTCCAGTTGGATCATGGCTGGTAGTGGTTTAAAGTTGGAGGTTTCATATGAAGAGAAAAATTCATTTCCAATGCCTAATGTACAGTTTTTAAACTTAATTACAAAGGACCCTATAATGGGTTTTAGTCCGTTATCGATAGAAATATTACCCTCATTATTGGTAATGGTACAATTATTGTGCCTGCTTCTTAGTAACTTAGCAATACAATTATTGTTTGAAATATCTATAATGTTTGACTTTAAACACATACTGATTTTATTAATATTTTTATATTGATTGTTAATAGCAAAAACTGCGTTTTTACATATTATTATATTTTCATATCTTATTTTAATTACATTTCCTGTCTTCTTTAAAGGTTTTAAAAGTAAATGTTTACAAATTTCTTTGTCAGATTGAGGGATGTCGATTTCATAAATGAGCTTTTCGCCATTAAATGCGATTTTGATGTTTGCAAAATTTAAGGCTTCTTCTATGTTATTAAATGAAATATTTTTTTCAGCAAAAATGTTACTTATTATTCTAGTCTCCTCTTCGGAAAAAATCTAAAAGTGTTTACAATATTGGCTTTCGACAAATGTATAGCAAGGTGCATGTTACTTAAACCTTCTTTAAATAAATCTATTTTACATTTTAACTGCGTAGCAAGAATATTTTGGAAGTTTTCTGAATTTTGTTGGTTATCTTATTTATCCTATCTATAATGTCTTTGTTTATTAGAACTTGTTCATTATTGTTTTTTATTATATTGTTTAAGTTATTTGAGATTATCTCGAAATCTTCATGGTCTGGATATCCTGCAATCCATTTCCATACGGATCCGATTTCGTTTATGGCCATTTACGTATAACGTGGGAAGTTAGTTTATTAATTTGAAAGTAAATTAAATTGATTTCATTCTTTATGAAAGGAAAAAGAGGATTGTTTTGGGAGTTCTTTTTCTATTTGATCTGTGGTGACCTTATAGTTGTTAATGTTAATATGGTGTAGCATTTTAAAATTTCCTGACTGTACTTTACTATCTCCGAGTTCGATGATGGCTACCTCGGACTTGGAGTAATCCAAAATTTCGTATGTGGCATAGCAACATAAGATGAACCTGGTGGGCAGGGGAGAATGAAGAAATTTTTAATTTCTTATATGATTTTTATGGACGATTTTTCCTTTCTTTTACTGTTTCTTCTTTAAAACGTTTAGACATTTTAGTCCCTACTCTGACATTTTTGTTTTACAAAGATTTTATCTCCAGGTGCATACTGAATAAATTCTTTTTTATTTTTGTTGTGAAAATGTAAATCCTGCTGTTGTTTTTTATGAGTTTTTGATAATTATTGTTTTTTGGTTTTTTCGTAGTCTGCTGTACCAAAGTTAGTAGGTCTTCCAAAAAATAAATCAACGGGTGTTTTTCCTGTGGTGGAATGAATAGTATGATTGTACTCACACACTGCCAAATCTAGTAGTTCGTCAAAATTCTCTATGCCTTTTTCTTGTTTTATGCATCTCATTATCTCTATTAGAGTTGAGTGGAACCTCTCGACCTGGCCATTTACTGTACTCTTGTGCGGTGGTGTGTTAAAAACTTCAATTCCTAATTCATTTTTTAGCATGAACTCTATTGACTGTGAATTAAGGGACTTTTCGTTATCGATGATAACCGTAATGGTTTTCTGATGGCCTCAATGCTCCTGTTTTCTAATGGTTTAACTACTGCTAATTTTGTAAAGTTATCTATAGAAGTTAGTACCAGTTCTCTGTTTGTCGAAAAAATGTCTATGTGCAGTATTTGTCCTGGATACCTGGGTAAGGGTGTTTCTCCAAGTTTTATATTATTTGGGTGTCGTTCATATTTATTTTTCTTGCAAATTTTACAAAGTTAAAGAATTTGTTTAATTTTTTGCCTCATAGATGGAAAATATGCTGTTTCTAAAATCTGAAGTCTATTTTCTTTTTCGTTCCTGTGTGCTCTATTGTGAGTTTTTATTATGATTTCTCGCTGCTCCTGCTTGTTCGTTATGTCTTCTACTACAATTTGGGTAAAACGTACTTTATAATTCGAAAAATTTAATGGGTAAATGCTTTGGATTTTAAGCATAATTGGTTCCGTTGTTTTTATGCAATTTATAACTGACGGGCTTAGATATCGCTTAAGTAATTGTTTTAAATGTTCAATCGAGAATTCTTTTTCTTTAATTATGTGTCGGTGATACGTGGGAAATACTATTTTGAATTGGTATGACGAACTTTCGTTAATTTCAAGGAATATTTGATTTTAAAAGCATTAATAGGAATTTCTACTGAGTGTATTAAGTTTTCTGACGAGCGTTCGCTACTGTGCATAGTAGGGGTTAATGAATTTAAACTGGCCTGAGGGGGTCCAGATAAAAGATCGGCAACTACGTTGGTGTTGCCTGGTTTATAAAAAAGTTCGTAGTTATATTCTTCTAACTGAGCCTTCTTTATTTTCATTTTAGCGTTAGTGTTTTTGTTGCTAAGCGCAAAAGTTAGCAGCTGGTGATCTGTAAAAATTTTGAGTTTGCTTACACCATAGAGAAAACAGCAAACCTCTCGAAGTGCCCAAATAATTGCTAGCATTTCATTTTTATTTGTAGCGTAATTTTCTTCGGATGAACTAAGTGTTCGTGAAAGGTAGTTTATTGGCCTGCCTCCTTATGAAAGAACAAGAAGAAAAGCATAGTTTGATGCATCAGTGGTTAGTTCAAATGGTTCAGTGAATTTGGGGAAATGTAATATTACGTCTTCGGAAATGAGTCAATTTTTTATTTTATTGAATGCCTCTATTTGTTTTGCATCTAAGTTAAAAAGAGTTCTTTTTGAAATTGTTTTAGAGATTCTACCCGCCTCTCCTCTAACTAGCGTGGTTAATGGTTTTGTTATTTCTGCGTAACCTTTGATGAACCTGCGATAATATCCAGACATGCCTAAAAATGAGGCCATGGATCGTTTTTAGTTTAGGAAAGTTGACTATTGCTTTTACTTTTTTGGGGTTGGTTTTTAAACCGTCTTTGCTGATTACGAATCCTAAGAATTTTAAATTATCTTTCATAAATTCACATTTGTCCAATTGGATTGGCTCGTTCGAGCGTCTCGAAAACTAATCGTAAGTTGTTAAAATGTTCTTCTTTTGTTTTTCCGAATATTACGATGTCATCTATGTAAACATAGCATCGTTTACCTATGTGTTCTCTTAATATGTCATCCAAAGTTCTTTGAAATATGGCAGGTGCGTTGCGTAGCCCGAAGGGGAGTCTGAGGAATGCAAATTTGCCATTATTGATAGAAAAGGCTGTCTTTTCAATATCTGAATCTTTTAACGCGGTTTGGTGAAATCTGCTTTTGAGGTCTATTTTAGTGAAAAAGTTATTCTCACCGAGATTTGATAGGATACTATTTATTTCTGGCATTGGATATCTGTCTAGGATGGTAATTTCGTTTAATTTTCTGCGGTCGATTACCATGCGGTATTTTTTTCCCCTGACGCGTCTTCTTTTTTTGGAGCAATGAACACCGGAGAACTATATGGGGAGCATGACGGTCGAATAATAATTATATCTGGTTATCTATCTCCTCTTTTAATGCCATAGGGTAGGTGTACGCTTCGAAATAGACAGGATTATCGCTTTTAGTTTTAATTTCGCCTCTAACTTGAGTGACGAAGGTGAATCTTCTGTCCGGTTCGTCGAAGAGACCTGGACATTCTTTAACTATTGATTCTATTATTGGCAAGTTGGGTCATCTAACTGAGAAAGTCTAAGCTATAGCTATAAGTCCCATTGAAAGTTCTTTAGTTTTATATTTAAATTTTCCTAACAGCGTAAAATAGTTTCAATGTGTATTTATTATGGCCTTTAAATTTTTTTAATGTGTCGTAACTTATGATAACGTCAAAGGTAACTAGTTCTGACAAAAGGAAAAATTGAATTTTGCCTATCTCATTACCGATAATATCTATGTTTGCATAATGTGTGATATTAGTCTTGCTTCCTATGGACTTTGCTGCGAAGCATACTTCATTCGGAATGGGTGCCCGAATGAGTGAAGGTTTTACGTACTTTTAGTTGGAGCCGGTATCTATTAAAAATTTTATTTTTTTCTCCTACCTCATTTTAACCTCTAAGAAGCGTAGTGAGGCTGAGCCTCGTCTAAAAAATTGACATCATCGGATATTACATACTCGTACTCATCTGGGGCCTCCTTTGCTTGATTATTCATCATAGCATACTTTTGCTCGTTATAATCTTGTTCTTTTTCATAACACTGTTCGTCTTTTGTGATGGCTTTTATAATATAAATTCTCTGATGTTTGTCTATAACTCTGTTATGTAGTTTTTGGACGGAACTATCTACCTCCATCGGAGTGGGTGGAAGCTGACGTCTTGGCGGTAATGTGGGTGAGAATTGTTGTTGCTGTTGTACAAATCTAGCCTGAACCTTTCCAAAATGTGCTAATTCTGGGAACAAGTTTTGGTTACGTACTGGTCTTTGAGGTACTTGTCTGCCTCCATTGTTGTAATATGTTGGCTTCGGATCACGTCTAAGTTATGCGACAAGGTGTTATGCATAGTGTTAACTTGATTCGCCCTATAATTTAGGTTGTCCAACTTAAGACAGATGTTAAAGGCTTCTGGCAAGCTTGTCGGTCTTTTAACACTTAGCAGACTTGGCAAGTTGCCGTTTAATCCTCTTATGAACGTGTCTAATTCCTTATCTCTATAAGAATTGGTTATTGCAAGCAATGCTTCCTCCTTACAATATACAATAAGTGTTTATATTATCCCTGCATTGAACTAGCGTGTTTAATTTGTATTCTAAGGTAACAATATCTCGTTTGTCTGCGTCATGCTTTAAAGGCAACGTCTGATTTTTGTCCAGTTGAGAGGCGTGCGATACGACTTTAGTGCAGTATCGGCTTCTCCGATAATCCTTTGTCTGATTGTATGAAGAATTACAAAGTATATTGTTGAATTTTTTTGGCTTTCGTACATTTTTAGTATTCTGTCAATTGATTTTCTCCATGAGTTAAACTCGCTTGCTTTTCCTGAAAATTCCCTGAGACATTTTACTATGTCTGGTACTTTCGCAGAATCTGACAGGTTTCTGCTGAAATCTATTTGTGGCTCGCCATCTTCTTCTATGACCGGATTAACAGCATTCCTAATTACTTGTTCGATCAAGTTGGTTAGTTCTATTTTTTGGAATGTGGAAAAGAGAGTTAGTGGAGAAGGACGAGAAGGGTTAGTAGTATTGGGCAAATTATTTAGTGACGTTGTAGACAAGTATTCTAATATCAGTTCTTCTGCGTTCATATAATTTGTATCCTTTTTCTGCTGAAATCTATTTGTGGCTCGCCATCTTCTTCTATGACCGGATTAACAGCATTCCTAACTTCTTGTTCGATCAAGTTGGTTAGTTATATTTTTTGGAATGTGGAAAACAGAGTTAGTGGAGAAGCACGAGAAGGGTTAGTAGTATTGGGCAAATTATTTAGTGACACTGTAGAAAAGTATTCTATTATCAGTTCTTCTGCGTTCATATAAATTGTATTCTTTAAGGCTATATTTTCCTTTTTTTCTTATAAATAGTATTTTTATTTTTCTAATTCTATGAAGATTTTGCGGTATTACAAATGAATGATGACGATGACCTACATTAATGTTATAACTATTCTGGGATCCATGAGGGTGTTTTCTGATTCTTCTTACGTGGAATTATTGATGAAGTTCTTCTTCTTGTAGTTTAGTTGATTTTGATGTGGTTGTTCTTTGTTTGCCTTTCCATCTTCTAGGTTTCGTGCTATAGTTAGTAGTTTTTTCTTTTTTTGTTTTAGTTTTTATGTTGTTGCTTCTCACGGATAGTAAGACTTTTTTAGATGTTTTTTTTTTTTGTTGTGAATAGAGTTTCTTCACTAAATGGTTTTTATTTGTGATTCCTCTTGATCGGGATCTGATTTTATTCACTATGTGAACTTGTTTTTATTATTTGTAATCACTATGTTGATACGATGTGTTTTTTCACTATGTGAATTTATTTTGTTTTTTTTTTTCTTGTTTGTGGTCACTCTTGGAATGATATTATTTGATTCACTATGTGAACTTTTTTTATTATTTGTAATCGCTACGTGATAAGTTGTGTTTCTTCACTAAGTGAATTTTGAATTATTGTGTACACGGTGTGGCTAGGACTAAACACGTCCTTCCTTTTTGCATTACACTTTCGCTGGTAGTCCACTAAGGGGCCAATCACTTGTAACACGTTGGACTCGCGAAAACTTTAAAAAACTTTAGCCTTTATTGGCTTTAGATGAACGACCTTCTTATGGTCCTTTTTGTTTTTTTTTCAAAAATTTCGCGGGTCCCTGCTCGGGTGCCAATTAACCAATTCAAGGATATTGAATGATAAAAAAATATATTTTTATTTGTTTAGCAGCACTATGTGCTTTTCTTGAGTACAAATTATAAACTAAATTCTATAACTTAATTAATACCTAATGAAACCTCAGTCCAACGAAGCAACTTCGCAGTCGGCGTCGGCGTCTCCAGCTTGGTGTTGTTGCATATGAGGAAATGCCCCCATTCTGCATTTCGCATGGGCTCGAATTTCTTGGGAACCAATAAACTTTATTGGTTCCGCTGATTCCTCAATTATTGGCATGTGCCATAATTGTGCCGAATTTGCGATCCCACGGCTTGGCTGTTCAACGAGCACGATGACCTCCTATGCACCTAAAGTTGCATACGCGACATCTTACTTCAGCTTTTCTCAGCACATTGAATGGCCACGTGCGGCAGCCAAATGTTGGCAAGCTGATTATCCAAAGTTGATATTTGGATAACTTAGGTATTAACTTATATTCTAATATTTTTGTTTACTGTTTGGACCCACTTTGCTTTAAATCAAAAAATACTGAGTCATATTTCTGCAAGGGTAATTCCTCGTCGGCTTGTCGAAAAGTGCTAAGAAAAGACCAAATATTGAAAATGTTCAATTTTTGCGACTTGCTACTTGTGCACACACACACTCTTTCGAGTGAGTTCTCAGTTGAGAGTGATTGACGTGTTTTACTTGTGCTCCAAGATTTTTATATATTTTTGCGCTTAAATCCTGCTTTTTATTTCCAAATTTTGCATTTTTTGTGCTTTATTTAAAAAGCTTTTATAACTTGTGCAAAGTGTTATCTGTTGTGCAGCGTAAGTCTGTTAATTATTGCACTTATTAAACACGGCGTCAGTTCCGTATTGTTGTTATTGCCTGTTTTGATTCTTTTGCTTTGGTGCTCCCCTGTGCAAACACTTGTTTGTGCGTGTGTTCGCTGCTGCAAATTTCTTCTTGTGCATCGCGCTCTCGCAAATGTTTGCTGTTGCTCTTCGCTCCAAACAATTTGTTTGTGTACGAAAAGTTATTTTTGAGCGTTTACTTGCTCTATTCTTGTGCTCTGTGTTTCGTTTTGCTCTGCGCTCTCGCAACTTTTGCTTATTCTTTTAACGCTTAATTATGTCGTGCTGTAAGAAACCTTGCACGTTCAAGCAGGCTGATGATTCTGCATTGCCGCAATTTGTTAATTGCTGGCTGTGTGAGAATATAATGCATGCTAAATGTGCAGGTCTCACTGGGCGTGATTGCGACAAGATCGCTGCAATTGCCAAGAAGGGCTGCGGCGGCTTGCGTTGGTCGTGCCCAGAATGCATCGACAAGCAAATTGATTTCTCCAGAATGTATAATTCTGTGAGAAATCAATTCTTAAAACTAAATAACGTGGCTAAGCAGCTCTAGAGTAGTTTTGATTCGAGTTGTGAGTTGCTTAGCAAATATAAATTCGAGTCTCCAACCAATCGCCGGTTGGAGCCTCAATTTTTGCAGTTGCCCTCTCCGTCTGTCCAGACACCTTTGCCTCTGTTGTCCCTACCGAGCAACTTGGATACATCTCCAATGTTGTCATTATCGCCTTCTCCGAGCGACTGCCTAAATATTACCCCAGTTTTATCCCCTGTAATAGTCCCATTAGACCCCGTACCTGAACCTGTCCCAGTTAGCCAAACTGCCTCAGCCTCCTCAGCTCCTGGCCGCAAAGGTAGACCTGCGCGCAATCTTGCCCAGATTGTTAAAAACAATCATGGTGCCTCCTTGGCTCCACCAAATCCTGTTCTCCCTCCAGTCCCTTCAGCTCCTACGTTAACTGTTGTTGCCCCTCGTAGGCAAGTTTTTGTGTCTCGACTTTCGTCTGACACCACCTCTGAGTCATTGGCAGACTATATTGCTAGCAAATCTTCTGCTAGCGTGTCAATTACAAAATTTAATTTCTCAACTCCTCGTGAAATATCATCTTTCAAAATAAATGTTTCACATGATATGTTCCCAATCATTTGTGATCCCAAATTTTGGCCTCCACATATGATTGTTCACGAGTTCAAGCCAAAAAAGCGTAACCAGCCTGTCACCCTTCCAGTCCCTTCAATACAGGGTACCATTTCTGCCCCAAAAAACTAACTTCTTCTTCTGATCAAGTCTTTATTCATTATCAGAATGTCAGAGGTCTTATTTCAAAACTTAAAAATCTTTTCATGGCCAGCACTTCCTTCGATTCGGATATAATCGCATTTTCAGAAACATGGTTAAACTCAACCATATCTGATTTTGAGTTTTTTTCGAATAATTTTATTTTGCATAGAAATGATCGGCCGAGTCGGGGTGGTGGGGTATTAATTGCCGTTAAAGCCACTCTCCAGTCAGAACTTTTCTGTTTTAGTACGCCTACTGACGCTGAGATTGTTTCAGTCAAGGTGTCTTTTCCTACACGGAATATTTATATTTCATGCTCTTATGTTCCTCCTTCTTCTGATATTCAAGTTTATATGAAACATATTTCTTGTATTAAAGAAGTTTCTTCACACGTGCGTGATAATGACCTATTTATTGTGTTGGGTGATTTTAATTTGCCGAACATCTCTTGGTCACTTTTCACTGCCGAAAATTATCTAGTGCCCTCAGCACAGCATGACTTTATAGATTGCATGCTTGACCTTTCGTTGTTTCAAATCAATTCAATTTCTAATCATTTGAATAGAACACTTGATCTTGTATTTGTTAACGACTACCTTATTTCTAATGTGTCTAGGTCCCCTCCTTTATCTCTTCCTGAGGATGTATATCATCCTACTTTAGAGGTTGCAATGTTCAATTGTAATCCTCTCATTTCGTGCTCATCAGCCAATAAGCCCCGCCGTTGCTTTCGCAAGGGAAATTATTCATTGCTGAATCAGCTTATTTATGCAACCGATTGGTCTTTCTTATATGACTCGGTTGACATGAATACTGCTATTAACTTTTTTTATAACACCCTAAACTCCCTCTTAGATATGTGTATTCCCGAGTCAATTCCTTCGACTACCTCTCCAAACCCACCTTGGTTTAGTCCCAGATTAACGAATCTAAAAAATATAAAATCCAAATATTTTAAAAATTTTAAAAAGTCTGGTTCGTGTACTGACTTGGCTAAATATTCCATAGCCAAGTCGAACTTCTTTCTTCTGAATTCTCAATGCTATGAGAATTATCTAACTCGTTGCAAAAGGCAATTTGCCCTGAATCCAAGACAGTTTTACAATTTTTTAAACTCGAAGCGTAAATCTTCAAGTTTGCCATCTTCTTTTTCACTCGGGATGGATAAAGCTAGCAATGACTCTGATTCTGCTAACCTATTTGCTAATTTTTTTCAATCAACTTACTCTTCAGTCTGTCCTAATAATAATTCTTACCCTTATACTATTACTTCCACTAGTTCTATACCTCCCCCTGTTATTTCCCATTCCTCTCTCCTTTTAGCTATAAATTCTTTAAAATCTTCTTTCTCTCCTGGGCCTGACAATATCCCTAGTTGTCTACTCAAGGAGTGTAGTTCTTCCCTTGTTTATCCATTGCTAAAGCTTTTTAATCTATCCCTTGAATCTTCTGTCTTTCCATCTCTTTGGAAAGAATCTTATATCATTCCTCTCCACAAGAAAGGTGGAAAGTCTGATATACTAAATTACAGGGGCATTGCAAAACTGTCCGCGATTCCTAAATTATTTGAAAAAATAATCACTTCGAATTTGCAGCATTTCTGCAAATCAGTTGTTTCCCCTGTTCAACATGGATTCGTAAAGAATCGGTCAACAACGACCAATCTGCTAGAATTTACTTCCTTGGTAAATGATGCTTTCCTTTCGAAAATGCAAACTGATGTCATATACACTGACTTCAGTAAGGCGTTTGACTCCGTGCACCATGACATTTTACTTTTTAAACTTGACCGAATAGGGTTTCCTCCGTCTCTTTTGCTTTGGATTAGTTCTTATTTAAAAGGTAGGACCCAAAGAGTAATGCTGAGGCTGACTACCTCTAAACAGGTTCACGTTACTTCTGGTGTTCCTCAAGGTGGTCATCTTGGACCTTTACTCTTTACTCTTTTTATAAATGATCTTCCCTCTGTTATATCCCATGCCCGAGTACTCATGTATGCGGACAACGTGAAACTTATTCTATCATACACCAATCCCCTACATTATTCTCGTCTTCAAGACGATTTGAACGCTATGCAACTTTGGTGCTCGGCCAATCAATTGCATCTGAATTGTTCAAAGTGTATGTTTATGACATTTAATCGTACTACACCTTATCTTGTCAGTTATACCATCGACAATACCCCATTGCAACGTATACTAACAGTTAAGGATCTAGGCGTTCTTTTTGATTCTAAACTCTGTTTCAATCTTCACATAGATACCATCGTTAATGAGGCAAAAGGTGTACTTGGTTTCATTAAACGATGGTCTAAAGAGTTTAACGATCCTTTTATAACGAAACTTCTGTACATCTCTCTTGTTCGCCCTATCCTTGAATACTGCTCTTGCATCTGGTCTCCGCAGTATAACAATAGCCAGGATCGTATTGAATCTGTTCAGAAGCAATTTCTGCTTTTTGCCTTACGAGGTTTAAATTGGGACCCTAATCTTCGGTTGCCATCCTATTCCAGCAGGCTGCTTCTTCTTAATCTTCCGTCGTTAACCAACCGTAGGACAATTCTCGGTGTTGTCTTTCTACATAAGTTGGTTATTGGCGATATCGATTCTCCTTTTCTGTTAGGGCGTCTTCAATTCTCTGTTCCGGCTAGACCAACCAGAAATTACCGCCCCTTATTCCTATCAACGTGCACAACAGACTACGCTATGCACAATTCTTTTCGCGTGCTATGTAAAAATTACAATAGTTTGCATCACGTTTTCTCTACCGAACTTTCTCTACCCCTTATAAAATCGTTGCTTTCAGGATACCTTCGGGAAGTCACTGACCATTCCCAGCTATGAGCAGGGGCATGGCTAGCCGGGCTGGCTGAAAATTTTCCCCCACCGGGTCGGTGATTTCCCATTACTCCCAATACTATCTCTTTATTCTATCTAATTAACACTCTGCATATCTAGCATACAGTTCTATACTTTATTAACAATCTTCCTCCTTTCTTTTCTTCCTATTTATGCTATATTCTTAAATAATATAGCAAATTAACATTATTTTTAATTTTACGTAAGAACACTTTTTCCTACTTACACCCTTCTTTTTAGATGTTGGCTCTAATAGCGTCACTGACAAAATTAGCTGTGAAAAGGGGCACAGCTGGCCGGACTGGCAAATAAAACACCTCCATCGGTCGGTGATGCTATTTGAAATTTGTGTTCTCTATCTAGGCTTTTAGCATTTAATTTTTCTAATTGTATTTATAATGTGTTGAATAATTGGAAGACACTCGTTTTGTCGACCACATATAAATAAATAAATAAAAAATAAATAAATAAGCAGCTGGGTGACATTATTAAAGGGTTTGGCCTGTTCATGTGCAAAACTCCTATTTTCCATGCTTGTTTTAAGGGTAAGCGTACCTGAACGTTGGCATGTGTGCATAATAGCTTTTTGGGCCTGCCAAGCACACACACTTTCACACTTTTCGATATGGATGGAAGCATTTATGCGTTTGTATGCGTGTTGGTTGCCTGCCTGCCTGCCCACACTCACACAAATGTGTGCGAATGAGCCGATCAAGGGTTTGTCGTTAGACAGAGATATTTTCATCAATGGGTGCGTAAATTTGGGCGGCAGGCACGGTCTTTGTTTTTTTGTATTATCATTAATAATAATAATAATAAGAAATCTCTGGCTCGCGACAAACGCCGCGATCTACTTGTGCGCACATCCACACAACACAAACATATGTATGTTTGTAGATATCGGGGTTTTTGAGAAGCTTTGCAGGGAGTAGGAGATGCACACAAGTGCGCAAAGCAATAAGTGAGAGCGAGGCACACTCTGCACATGCATACACACATATGTTTTTGGAATTAAAAACTTACATACATATATTATGGAAAGGCATCAGCAGCAGCGACGTTGTGCGCTGAGCGAGATGCGGCTTCATACTGAACGTTCGGCTTTCGATGCCAACGTTCGGCTGCCACTCTCAGCAGTCTTACTTTATCTGGGCACACTAAAATGGTCGCGGGCACCCATGGGGCTCAGTCGTTGACGATTTATTGGGATCCGATTATTCTGCAGTTTCACATATCTATGCATTATATAGTTAGTGCTACTAGTCAACTAATCCAGCGAACTGTTTTTTCAACCCTATTTTTCTGGACACTAAACACACTCTCACGTCACTATAAACCATCATTCTTATCCAGCTCACTGTATGTATATGTTCAACATCCTACGATATTCCCTATTTATAAGATATTGCTTTCGAATATAAGTTATCACATAAGAATTGCACTTCATATTTATGTCATAAGAACACAATTTTGTTTATAAGAAAGCAAGAATGTTGCAGTGCCCTTTGCTTACATTGCGACATTCTGCTGACGCATGAGTTCAGTGCCGGGCCACTGCGGCCAGCATCGGTAACCCGACACTTGCCTTTGTCGCAAGCGACTGTGCTGGCGTATGCTGATTCGGCTTGCCGGATATAGCAGCTGAGACTTATGCGCACAGCCCTTGGGTTCAATCCAATTCAATAATTCAATTCAGTTTAGTTTGTATCTGACTTTCAATAAATTTACTTGCTCCGTCCTTGCCTTTATAACATACTTTTTTTATTACTGATACAATCACTGAGCCACAAGGCCAGCGATGAGAGAGCGAACTGAAGCTCCCAACATAATCAACGTAAGAAGACTTGTTTGAATCTCCTCGCATATTGACTGCGAGATACCCTGGACAGCGGCCGACTGCGCTGGACCAAATACAAGCTAACACGCATTGTTAGGCATCTTTCAACAGATTGGGACGGCAACTTCTTAATTGGCACCCAACCAACGAGAATCTACACCCTAAGAAAGGATTAAAAACGTATGTCTCGTACTATGTAAGTTTATTACAAATTTGTTTCAAATCATTGAAACCTGAATTGAAATCAAACTGCTGAGTACAGCAAAAGTGTACTTTGAATATATCAAGCCATTCTAAATAAAACAAAACCACAAATAAATATTTGCATACGTGCCTCATACTTTCCATGTCAGTCAATTAGTGCATTTCGCGGCAACATCAAAATTGCGTTGCAAAATAATAGCGCACATGAGCTGGTTAGAAGCGATTAAAAATATTAAAGCAGGGTGCGACAGTGAAACAGAGTGGGATCCAGAGGAAAGCGACTATCAGGTGAATATAGAAGTTAGTGATAGCCACACTCAAACCGGAATGAATGTAAATCAAGTACAAGAGCTAGTGCAGAACGCTGTCAGCCAAGCATTGGCGCAGCAGGAACAGAGATTCCAGGCACAGTTTAGTGAGATGAGCGCAAGAGTGCATTCAAGCTCCACAAGTGGAATTTTATCAGAGAATTTAGGTGAACTCAGAAATCAGATGCGATATTCATCTCGATATAATCAAATCACTTCCGAGTTTAGTGGGGGATCTGTCGAATATGTAGCATGGAGACAATCAATGCATGCATTACCAACTGGTAACGATCATCAGAAATAAAATCAGGGGCGCAGCTAGGGCAGTGCTAGTGTCTCACAATACAGTCCTTAATTTCGACGCAATCATAGCTAGGCTAGATTGCTCATATGCAGATAAAACTTCGCTACGCCTTTTGAAGCAAAACCTCGAAATGGTTAGGCAAGGTGAATTAAGCCTCTTGGAATATTATGATGAGGTCGAAAGGAAGTTGACCCTAGTTACCAATAAAATCGTAATGTCACACGAGGCGGAGCAGGCTACATTGCTCAACTGTGAAGTCTGAGCAAAGGCCATTGTTCTTCCGGCACAGCCGAAAGACTTCGCGTCTGAGAAGCAGAGTCGGGCATAGAGCGCAGTATGTTTTCGGCATCCTACGCAAAAGCCATTAGAGAGAGAGAACAGGCGAGGGAAGATAATATAAATCGACCGCACGCGAAACAAGGCAAGAGCAATAGAGATGATCGTGGTGGTGAGAGAAACCCTCATTTCGTCAAAAGGCAGCAAGCAATAACAACCACTAAGATAAAAACAAAAAAGAAAACCAAGGGCAAGCCCCAGAGCCAATGGAAGTTGACTCATCTTCTAAATGTAGGCAAGCCACCAATTTTCCAAAGCCTCAAACTAGTGGCGAACACGCCCAAAAAAGGCACAACACGTCAGATAGGGTAACAGGACCAAGGTGGCAGCGACTGAAAAATGTTATCCAGAGCGCTCGAGATTCACAAGAATATCAAAAGTCGGCGGAGGCCGTTGCAATCGAAGACGACAGCGAGTCATGCGACAACGACTCATTGCATTTTTTGGGAAACGCTTCCGGCTGCCATATATCAAGCGACAGCTGAAAAAAATATGAATATTAATTGATACAGGAATGGCAAAGAATTTCAGTAAGCCCGTAAAGGAGCTAATAGAAGTAATTCCTGTCGAAAGCCCTTTCACCGCAAAGTAACCAGTAAGTGTCCTTTGAAAATGTTTGGCCAAATCTCCCTATTCTTCGTGCTAGAAACACTCAACTCATTTGATGCCATTATAGGATTCGACTTGTTTACACATGCACAAGTAGCGTTGAACTAACGTAACAACACTATTAATTACAAAAACAAATCCGAGCAGTTGCAGTATCATTACTGTGACTGTGTAAACTTCACATAGGAAAAATATGTTACGTTTTCGTGGATGACGTAATAATCGTTTCTAAAAACGAAATTGACCATGTGCAACATATTGACACAATCCTAAAATGCTTGGCCGATGCCAACATGAGAGTAGCACAAAAGAAAACCAAGTTCTTTAAAGAGAGTGTCGAATTCTTACGTTTTGTGGTGACCCAAAACGGGGCAAAGACTGACCCTGAAATGGTCAGAGCGATACATGAGTATACTCAGCCGAAAAATCTGTTCAGCGTGCGATCATTTCTGGGGTTAGCTACTTACTACAGGGGGTTTATAAAGGATTTCGCAGCAATAGCAAGGTCTCTAACCAATATTCTCAAAGGAGAAAATGGCTCGGTGAGCAAACATATGTCCAAAATGGTCACGATTGTATTTGACGAGACTCAACGTAATGCCTTCGAAAGGCTGAAGAATATCCTGGCATCAAAATATGTCATACTTATGTACCCAGACTTCCGTTTGACCTAACTACTGACGCTTCAATGGATGGCATCTGTGCAGTCCTATCCCAAGGGGGCAGTCATATTTCCATGATTACACGCACGCTAAAACAAAGCGAGACACACTACGCTACGAATGAGCGAGAATTGTTATCTATTGTCTGGGTTCTAGGTAAACTGCAAAATTACCTCTATTGGACAAGAGAAATAAATATTTTGACTGATCATCAGCCCCTTACTTTTGCTGTCTCAGATAGAAACACGAATGCAAAAATCAAACGACGAAGGGCATCCATTGATGAATTCAACGCAAAAGTGTTCTACAAACCAGGAAAAGAAAATTTCGTGGCAGTTGCCCTGTCTCGTCAAAATGTAAGCGCCTTACAAAACGATATACAGTCAGGCGCTGCAACGATTCACAGCGAAATGTCATTGACCTACACGATCGAAACGACTGAAAAGCCTTTAATCTGTTTCAAAAATCAAATTGTTCTTGAAGAAGCTAAATTCCCTTTGAAACGAGTTATCATACTCTTTGGCCAAAAAATACGCCACCTTTATGCAACATGATTTGGTGCTAAATTTCCCCGACACCAAATTCTGCCACTGCAAAAATATCGTGTTCGACATTGTTGCGGGACGAGTTAAGTTATTGATTGTTTAGTATTAAGTATATTCTGAAAGTATGTATTTTTGCCCTGTGAATGTACGGGCACATTGTATTTGGCTTGTTGCCGCCATCACTTAAATGTTAAGCTCATTATTGTCGTGAGTTAGAAGGCCGTAGGAGGGAAGACTGCGGTAAGATTCTGAGGGAATATCTATTTAAGTTCTAACCTATATAATCCGTTCAGAATAAAACACTTGCACTAGCACGTTTTGCATTACGCTGTCTCTATTAACATCGGAGTAACATGGCCAGGGGCCAAGCGTAAACCTTGCAGTGTTCAAATTGCAACTCCACCTTCGTTTGGCACGCGACATGATCCTTCTTCGCAGTTCTTATTGTAAGAAACTGCAAGGGCGACTTGCACTGGAGACGTGGTGTAACTTTGGAGTTACAGTGCGTGTAGATAGACACAGCACAGGCAGGGCCTCCACCCCAGTTATAGAGTTACCATTGGTACGCAGCCAGCGTAAAATATAGTAGAAGTCATCTCCGAGCTAAACAAGATGACACAACGGTCATCCAGGAAAAGCCCACGCCTGAATGAGGGCCAGGAGATAACTACCACGGCGAGTGAGGTGCAGCCGAAGCGGACAAGTAGAATGGTGAGCACTGTATCACAAATACAAGTTCCCGCTGTGACCGCGCCACAAAGCCCCAGGACCGTGGATGTGGGCACAAGTGTACAACCTGCCGGCACTGTGGCCGCAGGAGTGAGTGCACGAGCCAGCATATTGACAGGAGCGCTAAGTCCAAGCACGCAACTCTCAGGTACACAAGTCATGGATTTGATAAAGAGAGTCGCTGCGTTAGAGCACGAGTTGCAAAGGTCAAAAACTGGTCAATCACATGTGAGTACAGTTACTGATCCCGTTAAATTGAGTGATACTGGCGTGGGTGGTACAGCTAACCTGCCGCCATTTTTGAGTGGAGAGCCGTCGTCGAGTGGAAGTTTGAGTAAAACTGCATTTATGATTGGAGTCCCAAATTCAAGTGTTAGTTTGAGTGAAACTGCAATGTTGAGTGGAACTGCCATTTTAAGCAGATCGCCATCTTTGAGTGAGGCATTGCCTACGTCATTGAGTGGAAATATGGGTTGCAAACGGTAGAACGAGCTACAGTTGTGGATCACTGTTCTACAACATCAAGCCGCTCGACGCCACATTGTTCTGCAGGCATCGCGCAGTCAACGCTCAGCTACACGCCGGCACAAGAGACCCAACCGGTGATCATTTTGGAGCCAACGCAGGCAACTGGGAACTTCGCATGGGCGACACCCAGAAACGATGTATGCCTGCTACGCAAATTACCAGATCTACCCGAGTTTGGAGGCCAACCTGAGGATTGGCCTATATTCTTCTGTGCGTTTACGGAAACAACTTTGGCGTACAGCTGTACGAATCTGGAGAATAACCAGCGATTGTTGAAGGCACTCAAAGGCGAAGCACGTGATACTGTGAAGTCGTTGCTCATACATCCCAGGAATGTGAACAACGTGATGGAACAATTACGTTTCAGATATGGCCGCCCAGAACAACTAATACGCAGCCAGCTAATTAGTATTCGAGAGGTGCAGCCAATTCAAGAGCATAGCATAGCGAAAATCGTGCCATTTGCTACACGAGTGAGTAACCTTGCCGCCTTTCTACAATCAGCTAACGGAGAACAGCACTTAGCGAATCCTACACTGATGGAGGATTTGGTCGCTAAGCTACCACCAAGCAAGAGGGTGGAGTGGGCCAGACATGCAGCTACGATTAGGCCTTTCCCGACTGTCGTACATTTTAGCGCGTGGTTAACGGACTACGCCAATATCTACGATTGTGGACGTCGATAGTAAGGAGCAGAAGCGTAGAGTGCTGCATGCCAGCATTGACCAGAATAATGAAGGGCGACACCGAGGTCGCACCAAACGGTGTCCAATCTGTAATGGACGACACGCAGTCAGGGACTGCAACGAGTTTAACTTAGCCTCTCCGCTAAAAAGGTGGACGTTTGTAAAAAGGCACCGGCTTTGTTTCTCGTGCCTACGAGATGGCCACATGGCAAGAGTCTGCAAAAGGGCAAACGAATGTCAAGTCAGTGGATGCCGGAAGAGGCATCACCGCCTTTTACATGATTATGATGCTATGAGCCACAATGCACCGCAGCCAGCAAGTGATAGAATGATGAGTACTGGACGGATGCCGCAGCCAGCGGATCCGCACACAAGAGCACCGCAGCCAGCGGATGCTCAATTGACGCAACAAAGGAATTTAAGTTGTGTCGATTCGGATGGAGAACGCCTACTATTCCGCATATTGCCAGTGACATTGCATGGGGCCAATAAGCGGATCGATACGTATGCGCTCCTCGACGAGGGCTCGTCCGTAACTATGATAGACGACGAGCTACTGCGCGACCTAGATGTCAAAGGGGAACGCAGGCAACTAAATATACAGTGGTTTGGTGGAAGAGTAACCAGAGAGCCGACCACAGTGGTAAGCATGGAAATTAGTGAAGCGGACAAACGCAAACGTTATGTGCTGCGAAATGTGTACGCCGTGTCCAACCTGAGCTTACCAATGCAAAGTCTGCATCGACGTGATGTACAAATGTTGGACAACGGTGCACGACTTCCAATGAAACCGTATCGCGGGGCGGTACCAAAACTTCTGATTGGACTCGACCATGCGCATCTTGGACTGCCAATGCAAACAAAAAGGTTTGCACCACAGGGACCATATGCCGCAGCCACCGAACTCGGATGGGTGGTTTTTGGGCCGGTAAGAGGTCAACCGACGGCAACGTCAACAAAGTCATGCCTCCTAGCAGTGTCGCAGAAGGATGCAATCCAAAAGATGGTAAACGACTATTTTGATATCGAGAACTTCGGTGTGAAGCTCACGTCACCAGTCGCAGCCAGCGACGATGCACGAGCACAGAAGATACTCGAAGACACCACGGTGAAAATAGGGGAACGTTACCAGACAGGTTTATTATGGAACCGTGATAATGTTGAGTTGCCACGAAGCTATGATATGGCATACAAAAGATTGGTCAACATCGAGAGAAAGATGAAGCGTAACGATCAGTTTAAACGAGCCTATATGAAAATTATGGACGATTATTTTCATAAAGGATATGCTCGACAGTTGAAGCATCATGAGGTCGCTTTAGCCAACAGCGACAAACTTTGGTATCTGCCGCACTTTGGAGTTGAAAATCCAAATAAGCCCGGTAAGATAAGACTGGTGTTCGACGCGGCAGCAAAGGTCGGTGACATTTCATTGAATTCGGCATTATCCAAGGGGCCGCAGCATTACAAGTCGCTGCCGGCTGTTCTCTTCCATTTCCGGGAAGGTGCGGTTGGCGTTTGTGGAGACATCAGAGAGATGTTCCATCAAGTGTTGATTCGACCGCAGGATAGATGCGCCCAGCGATTCTTGTGGCGAAACGGCGATGATCGCCGGGAGCCTGATGTTTATGAGATGAGGATAATGACGTTTGGAGCAGCATGCTCGCCAAGCACCGCGCACTATGTGAAGACCTTGTATGCCCTGCAGGATTCAGATCCTCGCGCGGTTAAAGCTATTCTTGAATGTCATTATGTGGACGACTATGTGGATAGTTTTGATAGTGAAGGCGACGCCATCGCCATATCAACAAGAATAAGAGAAATACATGCAAATGCTGGTTTTGAATTGTGCCAGTTTACTTCCAGTTCGCCAACCGTAGCTGACGCCTTGGGCCAACATGGGGCTGCTAGGAGCATCGGCTGGGGCGAAGCTGAAGAAAAGATTCTGGGCATGTGTTGGTAGCCAGCCACGGACGATTTTAAATTCAACATGAAGTACCACAAAGTACCCCGATGTGTGCTAAATTTGGAGCGAGTACCTACGAAGAGGGAATTCTTGAGCTGGATCATGTCAACATTTGATCCTTTGGGATTTCTTAGCTGTCTCATGATAACTGGAAAGTTACTTATGCGTGAGATCTGGCGACGAAATGTGCAATGGGATGAACCCTTACCAGATGAGATCGCCCGCGCCTTTAGTAAATGGCTTCAGGATGTGAACAACGTGGAAGGATTTCGAAGCTCGCGCCATTACTTTGGACCGATACACGTGCGGGCAATACAACTGCACGTTTTTGTCGACGCTAGCCAGTCAGCATTCGCAGCTGTGGCTTACTTAAGGGTCACCTACGACAACAACGACGTGCGAGTATGCTTCGTATGTGCCAAGACGAAGTGTGCCCCAATGAAAACGATGTCAATTCCACGATTGGAATTACAAGCAGCTGTGTTAAGAACGAGGCTGATGGACACTGTCAAAAGGGAGCACAGTATAGCGATCAGCGATGCTATACTATGGACCGACTCCAAAACAGTGCTACGCTGGATAGGCAGCACCCACCGTCGATATAAGCAGTTCGTCGGAAATCGAGTGGGAGAAATTTTGGAGTCAACAAAGGTTTCCCAATGGAGATGGGTACCTACTGCTGAAAATGCAGCAGACGACGCAACGAGGCCGCACTGCCACGTAGACCTCAGCCAACGGTCACGATGGTTAGACGGGCCAACATTTTTGCGGCAGCCGGAAAGCAGCTGGCCGCAGCCCGAACCGGGCACCGAACACTCTTCCTGCGATGATGAAGAAGAGATGCCGAGTGAATTTTCCTTAGTTGCAGCAAATAACTTTTTCGTTTCATTTCAGAGATTCTCTAGCTACAGTCGGCTAGTGAGGACGACGGCTTGGGTTCTAAGGCTCACGCGCTGGTGCCGTGGACAGAGGACTGAGCTTGAGAGATTCGGCCTCACCGCTGCGGAATGTGAGGACGCTGAGAACCTGCTGATACGGCGAGCGCAATGCGAAGCATTCCCTGACAAGGTTCGAGCCTCGTACAATGAAGAATCAGTCGGTCATCGAAGCGACATAAGAGGGCTGGCGCCCTACTTGGATGACAATGGAGTCTTGCGTGCGTATGGCAGGATCGATGCCGCACTGTGTATACCGCATAGTGCGAGAAGGCCAATAATCTTGTCACACCGGCACGCACTGACGGAACTGATTGTGTATCACTACCATGTGAAAATGAAGCATCAAAACGTGGATGCAACGATGGGCGACATCAGGACCAGATTTTAGATAACAAAGCTGCGTCGAGTGTTGCGTACAATAATATCTGGATGTTGGCACATGACCTGTCAACTGATTCCTGCATAATCGTGATCAGGAACTTTCTTTGCCGTCGCGGGCCTATACTGAGGTTGCGCAGTGACAACGGAAAGAACTTCGTTGGGGCCAACAGAGAAGCCAAAAGGCTCATAGATGTATTCGAGCCGGAGAAGATTCAGGGTGAGCTATCTTCTAGAGGCATTGAATGGGTTTTTAACTGCCCAGCGAACCCAGCTGAAGGAGGAGCCTGGGAAAGGATGGTGCAGTGTGTAAAGAGAGTGCTTCGCCACACAGTAAAGGAGGTGGCACCGAAGCAACACGTGTTGGGGAGTTTCCTGATTGAGGCCGAGAATGTTGTGAATTCGCGCCCGCTTACTCACTTGCCAGTATCTGTGGATCAGGAAGCCCCCCTAACGCCGAACGATCTACTCAAGGGAGTAGCCAATCTGCCTGACACACCAACTATTCATGAGCAGCCGGACGAGAGATGCGCCACAAGGAAGCAGTGGCGCACAGCGCGGCTATTACGAGACCGTTTTTGGAAGCGGTGGGTCTTGGAGTACCTGCCTACGCTTGTGCGACGAGTGAAATGGTGTGCTCGCGTTGAGCCGATACGCCATGGTGATGTGGTGTTTATATGCGACCCAGCCGTGCCACGCAGGGAGTGGCGAAAGGGCATAGTGGAGGAGCTCTACCCTGGACCAGATGGAGTACCTCGACGCGCTAGCGTACGCGTGTCGGACGGCAATCGAGTGCGACTAATGACTCGTCCCGTGGCTAAACTAGCCATATTGGATGTGAGTGAAGCAGGGTCTTCACGGGGGCGGGGATGTTGCGGGACGAATTAAGTTATCGATTGTTTAGTATTAAGTATATTCTGAAAGTATGTATTTTTGCCCTGTGAATGTACGGGCACATTGTATTTGGCTTGTTGCCGCCATCACTTAAATGTTAAGCTCATTATTGTCGTGAGTTAGAAGGCCATAGGAGGGAAGACTGCGGTAAGATTCTGAGGGAATATCTATTTAAGTTCTAACCTATATAATCCGTTCAGAATAAAACACTTGCACTAGCACGTTTTGCATTACGCTGTCTCTATTAACATCGGAGTAACATGGCCAGGGGCCAGGCGTAAACCTTGCAGTGTTCAAATTGCAACTCCATCTTCGTTTGGCACGCGACAGACATTACAGATAAAAATGAACAAATCGAAATTGTCACCACCGAACATAACCGCGCGCACAGAGCCGCCCAGGAGAACACTAATCAAATTCTTCGCGATTATTATTTTCCACAAATGACGAAGTTGGCTAACGAAATAGTAACGATAGGCACCCCCAAAAAACAAATACACGGTGAGACACCAATTCCATCATACGCTGGAAAACGAGTCCACATTGATATTTTTTTTTAACTGAGAAAAAAATATTTCTTACTTGCATTGACAAGTTCTCAAATTCTCACATTCGGCTGTTGAATTTATTCCCACAGCCCAAGACAATTTATTGCGATAACGAAGCTTTTTTTTAATTCAGAAACTATCAGGGCGCTGTTAAAAAACGGGTACGACGTCGACATTGGGAACGCGCTACCACTACACAGTGGTGTAGACATCGCAGACATAGCCAGAGCATTTAGCCTAAAAAAAATGTTTGACGATACAGTCGAATTGATACTAAGGTACAATCGCGTACAACCGATACATACATTCGGCCACAGACCAGACACCCATCGACATAATATACGCAGCGTCAAACGAACTTAGGCTGGCCATTAAAAATAAAATTGCAAAGGCCCAGCACGATAGCATTGAAAGATCCAACCCGAATAGACAAAACAGGGTATTTGAGGTAGGCGAAAATGTTATCGTAAAAAATAACAGAAGATTAGAAAATAACACCGCTTTGCACAGAAGAAACAATTCAAGCAGACCTGGGAATGTCTGTTCTTATTAGAGGGAGGGTGGTCCATAAGGGCAACCTCAAATGATTATTGCTCTCAAATACACACGTGCTAAAATAGCATTTTAAGAGTTTAAGGGCAAAAGAATTTCCATTCTTTAATACACAAACACAGACACAAATTAATAAACTCACCGACACTGTGAATGAAATAATTAAAGCTAAAAGAAATGAATTGGTTGACACACCGCATTTGTATGAAACACTATTAGCAAGAATACAATACTAATAAATCAAATATCGAACTTAATACTCACAATTACACTACCTTAAGCGGGTATAATAAATCCAACTATTTTTGATCACGATGATTTGAAATCAATTATAAATGAACACCCTGTCGAAGTTCCCATAGTTAGCCTAACCGAAGCGTCTAAAATCAAGGTCCGAGAACATTGTCCGTGTATTTATAGATTATCGAGGGGTCAAGCTCATCTGCAAGAAAATCACCATCTACCCAATGGCGCACCAACACGTCACACTACATGATGATACCATAGCCGAATGCCACGATGACATTCTAGCGATCAATGAATGCGTAACGACGACCTACACCGCCGTCTGTAAATTGGCAGCGCATGAGCACTGCACCCCGGCAGAACAGCCCTTTGCCGCACGCAGCCAAGCCACCTAAAACCATTATCATTATCAATCAGAGTGCTGCCAAGGTCAGCACAGACGATGGTCCAGAGATTACTACAAACGGGGCACATCTCGTCACCTTCCTCTTACTAGATTGCCAGGCGTAGCAGGGTCGCCTCTACTCAGGATCATCAGCCACGATCCAGTACTAAGTATGCCCCATGCCCCAGCTCCCCAGGATCCAAAATTTCGAGGACGAATTGAAGGCCGCCGGGTCACATAAGATTTGGACTACAGCAGGTATCATCCTCAGTGTCGTTGGCATTGGCTTTATCATCGTTTGGCAAATTGTAAAGAAAAGACAAGCATCGAAGGTACAGAAGGCCATTAACAGCTATAAAATAAACGAGGACGGTCAGAAGCTTGATGAGGGAGTAGTTAACACATAAGAATTGCACTTTATATTTATGTCACAAAAACACTTGCAGTGCCCTTTGCTTACATTGCGACATTCTGCTGACGCATGAGTTCAGTGCCCGGCCAGCAGCGGTATGCTGGCGTCTGCTGATTCGGCTTGCCGGATATAGCAGCTGAGACTTGTGCGCCCAGCCTTTGGGTTCAATCGAATTCAATAATTCAATGCAGTTTAGTTTGTATCTGACTTTCAATAAATTTACTTGCTACGTCCTTGCCTTTATAACATACTTTCTTATTACTGATACAATCACTGAGCCACAAGGCCAGCGATGAGAGAGCGAAGTGAAGCTCCCAACATAATCAACGTAAGAAGACTTGTTTGAATCTCCTCGCATATTGACTGCGAGATACCCTGGACAGCGGCCGACTGCGCTGGACCAAATACAAGCTAACACGCATTGTTAGGCATCCTTCAACAGCGCGGGACGGCAACTTCTTAATTTATATACTTTTGTAAGTTTAACATAACAGGCCACCCAAGCCATTTGTCTAAATACTTGAAGTTCCAATAAATAGTAAGTAAATATCTATATTATTCAATGGACTAAAATCTATAATGGTAAATGATATGCATTCTCGAGCTGACTTAACAAACCAAAACTTTATTACTGGGAACAATTTTTAGTTTCTCTCAAATCTTTGAATGGTCTTTTATATACTCTGAAAAGATACTAGGCAGGGCATACTACAGCAATGCATCTAAAGACAGAAGGTTACAGATTTGTACCAGCATCTACCGGTCTTCGGTTTGAGGTACTTATTTGAGAATGATACTCTTACTGAATTCAGTAATTGAAAAGAAATGTATATGCGCCAATGAGCTTTACACCATAAATTTAAAGGTTCTACAATATTTTTTATATATTTTGGTCACCTTATCGTTTTCCTTGTATTGCAACTTCAGCAAAAATTATTCAATTTTTATCTTTTTTAAATTGTTGTTATCTTGCCCTATTTAGCGTTCGATTACAATCTAGTTGTAGAATATGACTAATCGATTTATAGTTAATGAAAATCGATTATATTACTTCACTGTTTTCGTGTTCGACTTTGTGGTCAGAAAGTTTTAAATTTAGCAAATGCTTATAAAACACTTAAACTTACACGAAAGTGAATAAATTGTTAAATACAAAAGTGCTTACCATAATAGATATATGTAAATACCGCGTGAACCAAATGTAAAATGTTTAAAAATTAATTACAACTCTCGACAAATAGTATGTAATGCGTACTGATGTGTGCGGCGCTGTGGCTGTTGCTGCGTACACAACACGTAGGAAACACGGAATATTGTGTGCACTTTTCAAACAAGTGCAAGCGAGATGGCTATTGCTACTAGAATCATTGTATACAACATCTTTCATACACATACATACATACAAGGCAAGTAGCGCGCGAGCGCTCTTGTAGCCGACATTGCTCTAGCGACTATAGAGCATAAAGAAATAAAACAATTAAAAAAATATATAAAAATCTGTCGTGATTGTAATTATGAGAAATAACCAAGAATATATTAAATACAACGAAACAATGAAAATGTTTAATATGGATAAAAACTAATTATTTATACATATATGTGTGTTCATAAGTACAAAAACTTATATATGTATATTATGTAGACACAAATGAAAACAGTTTCAGTTTAAAACAAAGTCAATAATATGCATTTGTGTTCAAATATACGTGTTTTTTGTTTAGTTAAGTACCTAAGTGCAAGTATGAACCTTTCTGGCGGAGTGCTGAAAAGTGTAAAAGATGGTGTCGGGCGGCGGATAGAGAAAGGGGGAATGATAATGCTATGTATGTATTTATGTACAATTTACATATGTTTTAATGAACACGCAACATAAATATATATCATACTTTTTTTTGTTCATATGTGTGTAAGTATGAATTTAATACAAACACAAAAAAATGATTTACGACCGGTCACCTATTATAAATGGTATATCACATATTTTAGAAAATTGTCAAAAATTCTTTACCGATTAGTGCATTTTACTCTACAACAAACCGTTTGGCTGGTATTAAAATTATTATTAGGTGGAGTGGTATATTATATTTCATCTTTACTATGAAAGGTAAATCACACATCGTTTCCTAATTATGCGCACACCAATGGACTCATTATTTTCAATTTCGGTGATTATAGCTTTGATGGCACCCACAGCATTAATAGCTAAAATAGAAACAACAGACAATTATTGATATTATAGAAAGGCGCAAGCACACACAAAAAAAATAGAAACAGATAATAATAATTTATTGACATGGATACCACTAATACAAACTCAACTGGAACGCCGGTGTTAAAATCGCTTGCTGCCTCAAGCGTTCTACAGGAGTCACGCGCTCTTTTAACGCAACTCGACAGTGTAGAGGCAGCTAAAGCGGTTATTCCTGTGAACTCGGCTATCGTGAGTGCCAACAAAAATCAGCAACAAGATGCGACGAACACACTTGGTACGATTGTAGTTGTAAGTGATCAACCAGTCACTTCAACACTTACGTCGATAACAATGCCAAACACAACGACCGTGGGACTGAACCTGCCGCCACCTACACCGAATTTAAGTGTTGCAGGATCTGCAACTGATGTTGATTTATTGAGTTGTTTGCTCCCAGCGCCGCCTTCATTTGTAACTGCAGGACTAATACCAACGTCAACACCACCACCTCACACTTCTTCAGACCAAACAGCACTAACGCCTGCACCATGTGCAAGTGATTTTGACTCTGACACGGAATTGTCAATCGTAGCAGAAACAGCTGCAACAGAAGTTGCGTCCACAGTAGACAACTCGGCCACTTCGCCAATCTCCACCTTATCGTGCGCACCCGTTCAAACTGCATTATTAGCAACCACAAACGGCCACATCAATAGCAACAACACCTCCAGTAGTTGTCCTCAACTGAGTCTTAACACAAAACAGCAGCGCCAACAAAAACGTCGGCGTGAGCGAGCACAGCGCCTGCAGGCAGAGCGCGATAGTCGATGCAATTTAAGTGCATTAAGTGGCACTCTAATTGCAGGATCTGTTGGTGTTAGCGTTAGCCTTGGTATTGGCGCGGCTACTGGTGGTAGCAGTGGCGGTATCATTGGTTCGGTAACTGCACCTACCATAATAATGGGTAACTCTAGCGCAGTGGCTCCTGGGAATAGCTTGCTATACAATCTCAATAGTGCTGGTAGTATGGGCGAAGATAGCAATAATTCCAATGGAAACTTTACTAGCAGTAGTAACGGTAGTAACAATTTACTACCACCTACGGACAGCATTGCATCACTGCTATTAAATCCGCCACATTCGCCCGAATGTAATTCTGGTCTTATGGCCACCCCTAGTGACAGCGAAGGTGAATCACTGGATGAAGATCTTCTTTCAACATCATCATCGTCAACATTGCTGCTTCCGCGCGATAAGCCCCCCCCAAGGCCGCCACCTCCAGTTCGCCGAAAATTGCCAAGATCACCTGTCCTAGAAGAGGAAATTATTGATGGATTTGCCATATTAGAGTTTAAAACTTACGAAGATCTTGAGGTAAGTTTAAAGTATTTCTGCGGTAAAGAAATGATTACTCCTTTTTTTTTTCTTAATGTCTTAATTTTTGTGTATATATATGTAATTAAAAACAGTTTGCTATTAAATTGGGTCAAAAACGCAAGGAAAAACGGCTTTCGGCATTAGAAGAACTGACGTGCACCTATAGCATAGAGGAGATGAAAATGCCAAAGATCATCGATACTGGCCAACCGCACACACTGCGAACTACCAATCTCTCCAGTTTGTCTATTGTAAGCAACAATAATTTAAAAGAAGTTAATCACCACCAACATCGCGATGTCGGTGCTGGGATGGGGGGCACAATTGTGGCTACGTCTAACAGCATTAGTACTAACATTAACAATAATACAGCAAGTAACAACAATAGCAATACGGTATATACTGTGCCATTGGCAAGTATGTGTAACGCACCGGACACGGAAGCAGATAATTGGGGAGAAGATCCATATCGACAACAGCAGGATCAGCTAAGCGGGAGTGCCAGTACTATTAGCATTGACATTAACAGCAATGCAAATCAAAATCAAATTAGTAATAATCAACATTTGAACCATTTAACCCAATCTAAGCAAACCGCATCCTCTGTCATCAACATAAACAATACGACTATCCCAGGAACCGTAAATACTGTCATTGATAGCTGCCTTCTGGATAATGGTAATGCAAAGCTATCCATTGGTTCGGTCGTGCCACACATAAATCTAAGTGATAATGGAAATGAAAGTAGTAGTAGCGAGAGTAAATCTCAAAATACCACCAAGAATGCTAACCAACCAAATAGTGTGGCAGTAGAATATATTAGCATTAATAGCACAAATTCAACTGAGGCTGCCACATTGAATAGTCGTCTAAAGGTTATTTCGTCCTCATGTCCAAAAATCAAAGTGAGTAAAGCAATACAAAAAAATATATTAATATTAACAATGTACTGAATACCAACAGAAGCTGAATGGTTTAGAATGCAGTGAAGCCGATGTAATTGCAACAGAAGCAGTCGCAGCGGGACTGACGTTGGAAATTCAAGACTTTACGAACAGTTCATCGAAGGTTATGGGGGCCAGTCTTTTGCTTCAAAATGATAACGATCTAAATGAAAATTTTACTGATGTAAGTTTTAATTTTATTGATACCTATGTATAAAAATACCAATATTTTTTACTTTTTGGGCAGAATTCAAATCACTGCACTAACAACTTCAACGAAACTAATATCGTATGTATTTTCTGTAAATACGCTTTATTATCTTTCTATTCATATAGTATTTTTTTCAGTGTGATAAGACTAACGGCGGGATTAAGGTAAGTTTAAACCAACAGGTTGTGCATTGTTATTCTAATAAATACCATGATAGATTATATAGTATTCTGTTTTGGGAGATATATATATATATATATATATATATACTCTGAGACAAAACTATAAACTCGCCCAATTTTTCCAGTGTACTATTCTTAAGAATCGGGCGAGTGATAAATTACAGATGAGGAACGAAAGACAATGGAAAATAAAGCAATAAAAGTACAAAACGTCAACACTTCACCGATTTTTTTTTTATTGTTCGTATTTCGGCTGGTGCAAAACCATAAACGATAATATTAGTTTTCTCGTCGGGATTTAAAAAGCAGATTTGCTTAAATAATTGTTACTATTAAATATTAAATTAGAATTAATTCAAATATAAACATGCCGTGTAGCTTATACCTTACCGCCGATGAAAAATGAATATTATGTGCTTTTAGAATACGAGAAATTGCTAGAAAAATTAATCGGTCTGATGCCGTCGTCTTTTTGAAGAACCCTGAAGAATGAGGCACAAAAACAAAAGTTTCTAACCGAGCTAAGCGATGCAAATCCAACCAAATTGCCATGACTGTTACCTCATTGAGCTCAGCTTGACCATTGCACGTGTCCAAAGTTATAGAAATACAAAATCTTAAATCTAAAAGAGTGCTAGACCGTCACAAGATAGCTATAGAATTCGCAGGGAAAAACATGGCCTTAAATTTGAGAAATGTGATAATTTTTCTGAACCTTTTATTAGCACTAAATAATCAAATCTTTCGCTTTGCAGACTATTTTTTCGTATGAGAAAAAATTAAGTTTATAAGATTATTAATTTGCAAAAGACTATTATTTCTTATGAAAGATGTTACGATTTTTGATGGTTTTTTAATAGTGCGTTTAAAGTAAAGCCGAAAATCGAATAAGTAATAAAAAGAAACGGTGAAGACATTACTGTTGTTGTTATATATGTTTCATATGTTTTTATGTTATATATATATATGTGTTCCTAATTTTTTTCCATATGTTTTAACATATATATATATATATATATATATATATATATATATATATATATATATATATATATATATATATATATATATATATATATATATATATATATATATATATATATATATATATATATATATATATATATATATATATATTTTTTATATGATGTACTAACTATCCCCAATTAGCTTTTGCGTGCCCATTTTTTCAAAATTTAAGTAATCTCTTGGCAGAAAGAAAAACTGATAGTTGTCAATTTACTAAACTTTTTAAATATTTATATTATAAACAGTTGAGTAAAATATTAATATGCGTTATACATTTTTGATGACTGTGTATGAAACTCAAGAGCTGCATTATCGTGCTAAAATATTTAAACAAATATAGTTGCGAAAAAAATTATTACCACCACAGTTTTTTAATTGACAAAGCTCCCTTAATACTTAAAAAAAAAAGTAATTCCTCTGTATTTGTAAAAAGTAAAAGCGTATTTATATGTTCCTCAATCTTAATTCTTTGAGCTGTATCCCTTTTAAAAACAATCCTAGTGGTTTTGATTTTTCTTGTATACGTAAAATAAATAACAGGAAGACATGTTATGACACTAAAGTCTAGTTTTAACGATAAGCAAGCGAGACACAGTGTACCAATAATGTCGTACAGCGACTAAAATATTTTTTGGTAACGTAAATAGCTTACTCGCAAAAGGGCAAAACAAAAAATTTAAATACAATTTTCTTTATTTAGGTCCTATAACAAAAGTTATTAAAAATTAGTATTTGGTTGGGTATCCTCTTTCCTCTATGTAAAATTGTTCAATTTTCGTCCACTGTTCCCTCTATTAGTTTGAATTTCGAGCTAATGAAGCGATTTCTGATCTTCTTTTCTAACAAATACCAACAATGCTCGTTAGGATTTTAATCAAGACTCAGGTGGCGTCTTGAGTAAATGTGGCGTATTAAATGAAAGATAAATTCGCGTATTATGAGCCATATGCTTCTGGTCATTATCTTGTTGAAAATAAACGAGATTGATATGTCCAATTGTTGCACGCTTGGCCTCAAATTTTATTTAACATCACTCCACATACACTATGTTTAATTGTCTTTTTTTGGGTTATATGCTTCTCCAGTTATTCTCCACACCTGCAGCCGTCCAGTTGAGCCTAACATGTTATATTTGGACTCTTCAGAGAATAAAACATAGCGCCAAAACTGTGGAGGCGCATTGTGGTAATCTTTTGCGGAGTCGGTTTATCAAAAAATTTGTTTTAAAGAAAAGAGACGTACTCGGTGTGGTTCCCAGAACGATTTTATTGATTTATTGAATAATTATGTTAAGAGCTAACATGCTCAAAGAGGGAGAGCGTACTCAATGCATACATTGAGTAATAAAGAGGCAGAGGAGGCTTTTGGATCAAAAGCTCTTTTTTGAAACACTTCGTGCGCGATAGCGCAGTAGCAAACAAAAATTGCAAACACTACACCCGGTTGTCTACAGCTACTTCTGTCGTTGCCCAAAAATCAATGACAACTTCAGAACATTTTCCATATGAACCAACAACCAAAATCAAAACAAACGACTCGACAACGAAAAAAGCACACCACAAATTCTGTCCCTCTTTAGTTTGAGGCTATAACCTATGATCCTAGCTTCTGCACTCTTCTAACTCATTATTGTAGTTTCTTAACACTGCTATGCCTATAATTCGCAAAGTCCCAAAGTCATATCTTCTTCACTCGCTTTCAACTTGCAAGGAAGATTTTATAATTTTTCATTTTTCGATGAGCAAAGCACCCTCTCCTAAAATAGGGTATTTTAACTATTCATAAGTTCTGTAACCAAGTACCACTAACCTTCTTATATACACATATTTGGCCCAATGATTATTACGTATATAACGTTTTTAGTGTGCAACTATTAGTGCAATTAATAATAATTGTTTTCTTGAAACATTCTATACAATTTCTATGTTTAAGGGTATCAATGCCTAGACGCGCCAAATAGTTGTTGGCATGTGTGCCTCATCTCACACATATTGGTAAAAATATGCATGTATGTATGTGTTTTCCTAGCCAAGGGAAGAATATGAATTTAAGAAGATTGCAGCATTCTGTTGTGCATGTAACGTCACAGGCTAGGGCTTTTTGTATGCGAGCGTTGCGTACAATAAAGTAATACATTATTAAATATATGCATTTTTATAAAAGACCCTATTAATATATTACTCTAATGTACGTAATAAAGATAGAAATATATTCTAAGCATCACAAGAAATGAAATTCTATAAAATATGACGTCATAGTATATGATGTTGACGCGTAACCTTTTGATTTGAACGCCATGGCCTGCTGGCATTAAAATTTTCTACCTAGTTGCGCCGAGACTCGGCTCTGCCTGCATTAACAACATTAGAACCCAAATAGTGTTGTTGTTGTTTCTACTCGCTGCCTTGTTGGAACGACATAGAAACCAACAAGCACTGGTATTATTTGTCCCTTTTCTTTGCACTGAGTTTCCTATGTCCTCATTATCGCGCAAAAACTTTTAATGATCAAGACGGAAGACGAAAAAAAATGGGGTTTCGTGCGCACTGTTGTTGCTTTGTAAGTGATTTGTTGTTGCTTCCTATAGTAAATGAGCTTTATTTTTGGATTTGATTTTGCGTTTGCGGATCAACCCGATCGACCGCGTGCGATTTTTAAAACGGTAAAAAAAGCTCGGAGTGAGTCTTCAGCTCTGTCTCTTTATTACTTAATGTTATGCATATATGGTTATGTTGAAGTATTAGTTCTTGTACATTGCGCTCCTGGGCATTCGCCTGTGGCATGCTTAGTTAGCGCTTATGCCGTAATGCAACCGTCAAGTGGCTGATCATAGTTATAAGTATCAATGTTTATGATTGCAACAAAATGTTACATTGTGCATGCATGAATAAACTATACCTCCCCTATTAAAATGAATAAAGTAATGATATGAAATTATTTAATGTTAAAAAAAAAAAAATTTCCTGTAAGATAAAAATAATTTTATGTTTGTTTTATCTTGTGTGTAATGTAAAATGTGTGTTTTATGTATTATTATATTATTTAATATTAGTTCAAGAAAATTTGTTATTGTTTTTTTATTTTTTGAAAGTCTGTTGGGCTTTAAAAGTTTTAAGATTGTTTTAATTGTTTGTTAACTTTGATTTTGAAATTACGAGTCATTTTTATTATTTATAACTTCTTCTTTGAGTGTTGATAATGTTATGTATAAAACAATTTTAATCTATCATTATATACTTTTTGATTTTTAATTTTAGAATTTATAATGATAATGTTATCATTGGGTCCTAGATATCTATCTTCCAGCTTATTACCTGTTTTTTTTAAAACTTAGACTGCTAATTCTAATTAAAAATGTGACACTTTCCTATCATAATAGTCTTTCTGTTTTTTCTAATTATTTTCTATAAATATTCTTGATCTCTTATAAGCTTGTTCTAATATTATACTAGATTTCTTTGCGTAATCTTCTATATTAAAGTGGTAATATTTTATCTATGCTATTAAAATGTTTTGGTAGGTTTGAGTTTTTGCTAAAAACTAGTTTATATTGGCAATAATCAGGTGCCATGGATGGGGTTATACAGTATCAATAAACAAAATATTGAAGCCATACTTCCTTTACAGTTCTATCAACTGATATGTATGAATTCAATTACGTTTATGTGACTTCGTTCACCAGTGCGTAATGTCTAGTGATGGTGCACTGTAGACGTAATGTTCTCTATTTTTAAATATTTACATAAGTCGTTAATTATGGAATTCTTGTATTCTTTTCTCCTTTATTGTAATAAACGTCTTTATTGGTCCGTTCTTTGGAATAAATGACTCGAATATAGCTTTTTCAGCGCCTTCTGCACATTTTTTCGCTAAAGGTATGGCAGCGAGATATTCGGATAGGTTATAGATAATCCTTGTAGTGCACCAATTCTGTCAACAAGTACTTTGTCGAAAACATTTATTGGTGTGTCTGTAAAAGTTAAAGGAGTCTCAGTGTGCTCTGTTGTTTTAGCTTTTTGACATTAACGTACGATCTCTGAAACATTTGACATTTTTACACCATGCCTTAAATTTTACCAAGCGTTTTTTGCATGCCTGTGTGACCTCCTTGCATAGGATCATCATGGCATGTAGACAATATTGCTTCTTTTTGTTTATCTGGATCACCGGCTTGAGTAGCGCTACTTTTAAGTTCTTTAAATGTTTATTGCCCATCATTTTGAATGTATCTATTGAAAAGTTTTCAAAGATCATTTCGCTCTTAGCCACTTTGAGTTGGCTAATCTTATTTATACCGGCATTTATATCAAGCATTTGAAAGAATTGACCTAGGTCAGGCATTCTATTAGTATATATATTTTGCTAATCTCAATTCTTGCTATATCTTTTTAAACATGTTTTAACAAATATTTAAAAGGTGTTAGTCGAAAGGTCACTTCTTTCCGCACATCGTCAGTCTTAATGACTTAATATACTTTGGTCTTAGAAGCATTTTCAAGATTTGGCCTTGGAAAATTTTCTTGTTTATTTCCATTATTATCTCCTGCGCAGGATTTATTTTGTCTAATTTGTTGTCTTTTAGTTACCTTTAAGACTTGGAATGTCATTTCTTTTATCTCTTTGATGTTTTTTCTGGATAGCGCATCTGCAATATAATTATATTTACCCTTAAGATATTTTACTGTAAATGCATATTCTACTTCTAATCTCATTCGTGTTAATTTTATACTTGGGTTTACCATTGAGAAGAGGTAAGTTAATGTTCTGTGATCCGTTTTTACTATAAATTGTTTGCCATAGACGTATGGACGAAAATATTTAATTGCCCAGTGGATTGCTGCTAACTCTTATTCTGTTGTTGATTTGGCCCTCTCGCCCTTTATGAAGGTTTTTGAGGCGTTTGCTACTAGTAGATTTGTACCATTGTGTTCTGGTGTAAGAACTGCTCCGCAGGTTTGCTTACTTGCGTCGGTTGTAATACAAAATTCTTTGCTAAAATCTAAAAAAATAATCCGATAAACTTTGATTAAAATGTCTGTAATGATTGCAAAAAATCTTCTAGCGCTATCTGCATCCGCCCGGACAGGGTATTTCTTAATGAAATCGTAATTTTTGTCATCTGTTAAAATATTTTTGTCAGTAGACTTGTGACCTAGAAAAGTTACTTCGTGCATGGAAAACGAGCATTTCTCTGTCTTGAGAAAGTTCAATACATTTAAATGCAATTGTCAGTTAGAATGAGTTTGGCGCTGTTTTTAATCCGTATGTAATCACGCGTACCGATCGGAGCTCCTTGCTCATTGAAAGAACGAAATATTTCGAGAATCTTCATTAAGTTCAATATGGTGGAATCCAAATATTGGACTGAAATATAACAAATATTTTGCTCGTCCTATTTGATCAAGAATGGAAGTGGGAAGTTGTCTGCCAATAATTAATTTGACGATAATCTACTACTGAGCGCCATCTTTTGCGAGTGGAACCTGATAAAGGCTTCTTGGGAATCACTAAGAGTTGGCTAATTCCGATACAGACAGTTCTACGATACCAAGTGTGTTTTTCTATTAACAACATTAATAAAAGGGTTTCTTCTGGATTTGCATGATTTAAGCAATAAATTTAAAGAGTCGATTTTACCAGTAATTAATTTATGAATAAATATTTCACCAAGCATAGTTCTACGATTAATTAGGGAAGAAAGATTAATCATCAGATGTCTATAGAAGTATGATAGTAAACGCAGAGAGGATCCCAGATTAAACCACGAAGGGCAAACAAGTATAGTTTCCGTGCAGATTCAGTTCTGTCTTGGGAAATGGTATACTGTGGCGCCTAGACACGAGGCAAACTCAAAAATAATGGGTCGTAACTGAAATATAAAGAGGCTTTATCGTGTACGGATCGTCAAAATCCTTGATCCATCGCTTGATGAAACAAAAAACAATTCTGGGAGTCGAATTTAAGTTTATGATGAAGAATGACACCCTGATCATTAACTTCATTACTGGTATTGATGACACGCTCGAGCAGTAAGCTGTCACTGAGGGAAAGAAACCATCTGGGGAGAGCTTCTATTGAAAGTCATAAGCTCATAGACAAAATTAAATTTTTCCACCGTTATATCTGGGGCTCAAGTTGTTGCCTGTATAGAGGCTTTAACATCATCTAGCCTAGAAATAAAATTGTTTTTTTTCGGTGGAATAGCCACTAGAGGCTTAGGTACCACATGTGTGACAGTGAGAACATTGTCAGCTCCGGTTTCTAAAACAGCCAGTAGTCTGAACTTCGTACCTTCTCGCGGCCGCATGATAATATTAGGAGCTCTGCACTAATGATAATTTCGCAAATAAACGAATGCGAGGCAACCATTCGGTTAATAGCCAACCGATAGTTATTTCTTAAACTTTATGATTTTGCTTATTTTCCACTCGCCCTTCATATTTAAACCGTCCACTGACAGATTGTACGGTGGAACTACTGCGACAAATAAATTTCGCAATTTCTGCATACGATTTTTATTGTTTTTGACGTGCGTATTTAGAGCACTATCTGACCACTTATTAAACAAATTTATATAAAATTCTCAGATAATTGCTAAAAACGTATCCCAAAAATGTCTACGTATACGTTACCTTTATTGCATTGAGGATAGTACGGTGTATGAAGACTATTGGAGCTAAGCACGTGCCATTTTGCTGTTTTTTTATCTTTAACTTTTGTATTATTAAACATATTTTCTTTTGGTAAATAAAGTAAATAAATGATAAAAAAAAACTGCATTTATACTTTTTTTGTTGCCCTTTTGCGACTTAGTTGTAACTTTGTAGAAAGACAATATTGGTACACTGTATAGTTATATTGTAAAAAACAAAAAGATTGAATGTATAGATTTTGGCAATTTTCTAATCTTGTAGTCAGCGTGATAAAAAAAAAAAACGTCCTCATACAAACGCGTCGGTATAAAGCGCAAAGTCTACTCCATTTGTTTAATAACTGAATGAGGGTATCCCGTTAAACTATAAATAAAAAGAAAATTTATCCAATTTGATTCCAAGGACAATTTTATACTATACAATTAGCGAATGAACTTTAAAGCACTTGTTGATCTGGCATTAAATCCATTATTTCTAAAGTTATTCTAGTTGAAATTTTTCTATAGAACAAATTAACAGTGGATTTAATTCGTCCAACGAATTTGAGTTAAAATTTTGTATTTTAACTGAATTGTCCTTTTAAGATTCTGCCCTTTTTATCATTACGTGACAATCAACTTGAACATAATCCTAGTTTTTTTTCTAAAAATAAATATTTAATATAAAAACAAGTAAAAGTGCTCTAGTTGAGAATTCCTGATTAAGAGATGCTCTGAACACAGCGCCGCACTGCCGTTACAAACATTCTAGCTCTCCTTTATATATGCTTACACACATGCCGCAAGCTACGCACCCTATACTACAGCTGTGCTACGTCCCGTAGCTCCACACTTGCCAGAGCGCTCGCGATTACCTTGGGTATTTATTGTCCGATTTTTAGGACATTTTCAGGGCATATATATAAATATAAAACATATCAATATCACATTTAAATGTTTGTAAATACCAACGCCCAAGTGTATACCTCAATAAAATAATGTGGATCGGTGTATACATTACAAGAGTCTACCCAACTTGGTTTTTATAGCTCTGATAGTCACATTACATACTCAAAAACTTGTCATATCGGTTTTATCGATTTCATAGAAACAAGGCAATTTATCTATGATTTAAATAAACTTGATTTATACGAGCAATAGGAGTAGTTCGATAGTTTGTTCGTTAAATTTACCGTACTTAGATGAAATTGCGAGTAAAAGGTAAACAAAAGTTAATTTCTAGGCTTCAAGATTCTCACCTGACCATTATCATGGGCGGAAACCGTTGATTCGTGCTTTTCTTTCTTAATACGATGGACTTTAAACTCATTATGGGTAGATTTATATTTTTCAGGAGCGCGAATAGCTAAGATATATATATTATTTGAAACACAAAACTTTCCACCGTCATAGCCGGGAAATACCAGCTAGTATTATATATATTATATATATATTTTCATCTTTACTATTTGGTGAGCTGCAGCGATCCTCGGGAAAAAATTAAAAAGTTTTCGCTAGGTAAAAAGAGAATCATTATTTCATATAACTCCTTCCTTCGAAAGGAAATAAATGGTCTCAAGAAATCTTGCTCTCTGATCAAGTGAGAGAGTTGCGGACCGGAGTAGAAACGAAGTCGAAGGGATCTATTGCACAGAAAACAAGTGGCTGTCTTTTTTGTCCTAGCTGTACCATCTATATGTGTTATGGTCAGAGGTAGGATTAATTAATTTCGAAAGTTATACTGAAAACATTTTGCAATTTAACAATTTATGCCTATTAACTTTTTAAACAAAACTAAGTATTGTTATTGCTCTCAATTCTAAACAACTTAAAAATTATCAACTGTGTGCAGTTTATGAATATATGTATGTTTATATGACATCCTCTTTTCTGGCACTCTCCACTAAAACATTCTTGTTGACATTTAAAATCAATAACTGCGGTATACAAAGCGAAACTTAAAGGAAAATAATGTCTAGATAAAGTATATAAATTAGACGGAGAGGAAAATAGTCAATACCATCAAGTATTTGGAATTATTTACAGCTTGATATCAGAAAGATCAATCTCTATATATACAACTGTTTGTCCTGACTGACTGACTGACTGACTGACTGACTGACTGATTGGTGATCAACGCACAGCCCAAACCGTAAGAGCTAGGAAGCTGAAATTTTCACTGTAGCTACCTTATGTGATGTAGGTGCACGTTAAGACGGGGTTTCGGGAAATTCCACCCGCAAGTGTGGAAAAATCGCGAGAAACGTTTGTATGTAACTTTTTTGTTTACCATCCGATCGGCCCCACACTTATTTTCACACTTTTCGAAAAATCCGTTCCTCCTTGGTGGAAATGGAGGTCAAAAATTTGGTGGGTGACGTTTTGCGCTCAAATTCGTTTCCAAAGATCTATAAGAAAAATCATTTTAGACGTGGTTCACACTTTTTGCAGAACCCAAACTATTTCGGGTGGAATGCGACCCAAAGATTTTTTGTACGAAGTTTTAAATTGTTTCCGATTTGCTTCAAACTTATTTTCAAAGCTCTACATAAGAATGTAATAAATACGTCTTTCAGCGATTTGGGAAATTCCACTAGCAACAGTGGTAAATTGGCAAAAAACTTTTGTATGAAAGTTATTTGTTTACCGTCCGATCAGTTTCAAAATCATTTCAAATTTGTTTGAGAACATTGATTTTATAACATACGTGCCACGGGCAAGGCCGGGTTATACCCGCTAGTATAGTATATATTTATAGGGTGACGTATAAATATATATATAAACCCCGAAATATTATAAGCATTGTATTATAACGTGAATAAAACAAAGTGGTCTCCCACTTACCCCACAAATGAAAAAAGGAAGAACCCCACAAAAAAAAGTAATGCCGAAGCTTTACTAAAATATCATTATACTCTGAAATTGGATGAAAAATATATTACTTTTATGCAAATGTTACAGCACTAACATTCAACCTGTTGTATAAATCCGTTTCTCTTTGACATCCACAATGTGTTCAATTAAAGCCGGTAATCCACCATGCTCCATCGTTTTTTTCTCGGAATATTTCGAAACTCATGTGATGTATATTAAGAGAAAACACTAACCGAAACACTTTCAACTTTAACATAAAACACGGACCTCGACCCAGCCAACAAATATTTGAACATAAAACAATATATGGATATTCGTGACTCGAATTTTTTCAGTTGATTGTGTGAATTATATGTGGTTTGGTGGATTTTCGTTGCTTGCAACGAAATTATATAAAGAATAATATAAATACAATAAATATATAACAAACAAGTATTTCCAAGGATCTATATGAAAAATCATTTGTGACGTGTTTTACATTTTTTGCCAAATTAAAGCTTCCTCGGTAATAAGTGCGATTCAAAAATTTGTTTGGTGAAATCTTAATTTTTGTCCGATTTGCATTAAACTTATTTTCAAAGCTCTACATAAGAACTTCACGAAAACGTGTTTCAGCGAAACTGTGGTAAATTGGCGGAAAAAGTTTGTATGCAAGTTTTTTGCTTACCGCCCGATCGCTTTATTTATTTTATACCATTCACGGGAATGGCCGGGGTATGACCGCTAGTAATATAATAAAATTAAAAACAAATATTTGAACATAAAACAATATATGGATATTCGTGACTCGAATTTTTTCAGTTGATTGTGTGAATTATATGTGGTTTGGTGGATTTTCGTTGCTTGCAACGAAATTATATAAAGAATAATATAAATACAATAAATATATAACAGACAAGTATTTCCAAGGATCTATATGAAAAATCATTTGTGACGTGTTTTACATTTTTTGCCAAATTAAAGCTTCCTCGGTAATAAGTGCGATTCAAAAATTTGTTTGGTGAAATCTTAATTTTTGTCCGATTTGCATTAAACTTATTTTCAAAGCTCTACATAAGAACTTCACGAAAACGTGTTTCAGCGAAACTGTGGTAAATTGGCGGAAAAAGTTTGTATGCAAGTTTTTTGCTTACCGCCCGATCGCTTTATTTATTTTATACCATTCACGGGAATGGCCGGGGTATGACCGCTAGTAATATAATAAAATTAAAAACATTGCATATGTATATAGTACTATTAATGAAGCTAAATGTCAAATTTTGTGAGTTTAGCTAAGGCCTAAGAGATTTGCTTAAAAACCATTTCGATATCGATTTTTATCGATTGCTTAGAAACGGGGTAAGTTACCGGTTATCGGAAACAAACTCGTGCTACACGGGCACTAGGAGGACCTACGTTCGAAATTTTAAGTCTCACAGGTTCTGAAATCCTTGCGTTCATACATACGGAAAAGGCTAGATCGGCTAGATCAAGAATATATATATTTTATGGGGTCGGAGATGCTTTCTTCTTACTAATACATACATTTGCACAAATACATTATACCCTTCTTAACTATTTGGATTTGTTCAGCCTATAAAAGTTAAACTAATGTTGAGAGGGCACAAAATCACATGATGAACTCAAATTTTTACTGTCACCGAAATACTGTTTTCCTCAAAATTAAAGGCCGAGGAAACCAGATACAAAACGAAAGAAATGTTTGCCACTGAACTATGAAACACACACACAAAAATTAAGCACTGTTTCCTTTAAGCGGGGTATTTCATTTTCTCAAAAAAAAAAATTATTTTCGTACGCTACCAAGTAGACTGAGTTATTTCAGACAGAGGTGTTTTTAAAGGGAACTGAATTGATTTAGCCTGTGTGACCATTTACTTGTACACCCAATTTGGCAGTAAGTTTCGGCCGGATTGGTTCAGTATATAAGACATATATTGTTGCCATGGAAACGATTGGTACAAAAAAAAAGGTTTTTTACAAACCATGATATCTTGGCCAAACTTTGAAATTACGATTTGACCGTGCTCCTTACATTTAATAAATACCTTGGACTAAACTAATAAAATATCATGTATGAGCATTTTAATGTTCGAGCTTTTAGCTGCCGCAGGCACAAAAAGGGTCTTCCAAAAAGCCGAAGGCATCGCCAACCCATTGAAGAAATTATCTCTGACTCGCGACAAACGCATTGATCGACTTTACATATGTACATACATCGACATACATTCATATGTAGATATGTATGTATGTAGATCTTGGCCTTTTCTGCTAATCTATGCAGTGACAACGAGATACACATAATTGAATAAAGCAATGAGTCGGAGCAACCCACACTCTGCACATGCATACACACATGTCTCTTGGCTGTAAAGAACTTAAACAGACAGATGTACATATATTATAAAGGAACATCAGCCGAAGCTTTGTTGTGCACAACTTCTAGGCCGCTCTGAAGTCTCTACATATTGTAAAAACTGCATTGATACTATGCAGCTTGATTTTTTCAAAATTAAGGCTGAGATTTGGATTTTCTAACCCTGTTAGTTGGGAAATAATTTAAAGATATTAGCGAAATATAAGCAGCGACTAAAAAATACTGATTTTCTGCCGAGCTAACCTCAGACACAACGTACATATGTGAATACAAATTTGGGATTGGTCACGGTAAGCGCTAGAAAACTATCAACATTAAATAAGTATATACTCTCTTATAAGATGTACGCCGCTCTTGGGCGGACATTTTCTCTCAAACTATTATAAATCTGGCCACGCCCATTCCTGCTCTATTGAGCGACCACTTTTCTTGAGGGGACAAAAGCAATCCAAAGGTCATTGTATGCCCAAGAGAGTTTTCGATGTAGATAGATTTTAGCCATTGTCGCCAGGGTCAAATAAATGCTGTAAAGAATGCAAGTGGTACCGTGTGGAAAAAAAACGAATGCTGTAGTCGAGTGTACTCGACTACAAAATCTCCTGTGCTTTTCAGTCAATATAATATTTTCGTTATTAGAAATTATAGCCCAATATGAATTCCGAAATGCCTTTTCATGCAGTAATAGATGCAATTATGCACAACCTACAAACTTCTGTGCGACCAACTGCGCAAGCGGCAGCGCTCCTTCTTCCGCCTGCGCCACACTATTAAAGACTTAATGAGGAAGCTACAAAATGGATTTATTTTTTTAATTTTTATTTTTTTTTTTCATTTTTATCGATATTTTTTGTATTGGACGGAATATCAATTTTTAAAAAAATGCACTCGTTTTGTACATATCACACATTACGCACCCATTCTTCACATGGATGAGGACCGATTTTTGATTAATGAAGACAAACGCATGTTCCCCGCTTCCAAGCCAGTAATGGGTATGATTTATTTCCTACTGGCCCAGGGAGACATTATTATATATGGACATTTCATATAATGCAAGGTTTTTTAATATTCAGATTGCGGAAGGTAGCTGTTGTTTTCTTATTTTGTTATTTATTGTTTTTATTTATTTAAATTGAGATGCAGGTCACGCTACGTGCTCGTTTGCTTTAGCAGTAATAAAATTTAATTTAAAAAAAATAAACCTCAATAGAACTCGAACCCATAACAGACCGCACAAATTGCTTACGCCTCTACTCGACCTCATTTTACTTGCAACCGCCTCTACTTGACATCGAAACCAACAATTAACATTTGGCGAGGAAAAAACTTAATAAAATATCAGCACATACACACAGTATAGAATGCAATAAAACCTCAATTGCAATGCTGTAGATTGAGTACAATAAAAACGCGCATGAATGTGTGTGTGTATATGTATACAAAAATTCTTGTAATTTGCGCTAGCTGCAGCAAACACGTGTCAAGCACACACCATCTTTAATAAGTTTTGTGTGCTTAGCCGATCTTGATTAAATTTTCAACAGTTGATCTCATAGTGCTATAGAATATTTGTTTATTCTCAAAAATTCAATTGCATTAAAATAGTGGCTTTTATTGGTGGGCAATACAAATTGGTTTATTAACTTGATTTATAGCTATGTGGTGATAGCAGGGAGGTGGCGGTAGCTATTAAATGAATGATAATTGATATATATATATACTATTCTACAAGCTACATATCATTTTGATCGATTACTTGGAAACGGGGAAGTTATCGATTATCGGATAAAAACTCGTACTGTGCAGGCAGCAGGAGGACCTACGTTCAAAATTTCAAGTCTCTTACAGCTTCTGAGCTCCTTGCGTTCATACATACGGACAGGCAGACGAACGTAAAGACAGACGGACATGGCTAGATCGACTTGGCTATTGATGCTGTTCGAGAATGTATATACTTTATGGGGTCGAAGATGCTTCTTTCTGCCTGTTACATGAATATGCACAAATACATTATATTCTTTTTACCCATTTTTAAAAGGTTCAGGGTTTTCTTCGGCAAGGATGGTGTTATTGTATTGTACAGCTATTTTTTTATAAATTAAACTTGGTTAAGGATACTTAATTTGAAATGTAAAAACTTGTATATAATAGAACCTTGATTTGGGCTACTTCCTTTAGGTCAGTAATCGCGTTCGAGTAGTGACTCAGTTTAGCTGTTGTTATCGTGGCAAAAAGAAGCTTAGTCCAGAGCCTGAGGTGCGCGTAAAAAGAGATTATTTTAATTTAGCTATCTCACATTATCATTAGGGACTTTATTTCCTACTTGGAATTTTTATTTGTTGTTATTTTTGTCTTACTTCGATTCAAGAATTTGTCTGTTTACCAAATCTTGGTATTACCTTGGCCATTTTGTTGATGTTGTGCGGTTGCCTGTTGTTGTTGCCTAAAACGTGACGAATTGTCATCCATAGGTTGCGATTGTTCCTGTTTTTTAGGGGTTACGTTAGGAGGTCTTTGTGGCCTATTAAAATGACGGGTTTTCTATGTGGGGCGCTAGTCCGCATAAGTGAAGTCAAGTCGATTTATTATTATAAGCTTTGAAATTTAAAGGGGTGTCCAATGACGCTAGCTGGACCCTTAGCTTTGTTTCTCATTATACCTATGTCTTATGTTTTCCCTCAAAGTCTGTCAAAGATTTTAGTATATCTAAAGTTTAACCGCACGGAACAGTTGTTCGAATTTCCACGGCTTTGTAAGTTTCTACCTCTAGAGTTCCGATACTGATACTGCCTAAACATTGTTTCAAATCTTGAATTTAAGCCTCAAATTTCGTTTTTTGAGCGGCAAGCGCAATATTAAATTCGGTTTCTATAAATGTCTGTAATTATTTTGTTGACATTGCCATATTTTATTCGATTTCTAACATTTCGCATTTTGTTTGCAGCCTTTACTGCATAATTTGAAAAATTTTTCGAGTAAATCATCTATTTTACTATCACCCATTAGTTTTACTATCCAAAGATTGGGAGTTTGGCTTTATAATTGTTGCTTTGTTTGCAATATTAAAAGATAAGATATCAATGAGCAGTCTACTTATGTGCTCTTATTTAATTCCTATAAACTGCTTATGGGTTTGTTGTACAAATTTTTCTTTTGCTGCCGACGGTGGTGGAGTTGAATGCTACTTCTGTTGATGGGATTTTTATTCTGTCGCTGCCGTTGCCAAAAACGTTGTGCCTTATGGTGTCGGATATCGGCCGGCATCGTCCGCAACTTTGTTGCCGTTTGATGCCCGCAGAAGCCGCTGATGGTGCATCGCAGCACGCCACTTAAGCGTGCTTACTTAGTGTCCCGCTCTGTTGTGGGGTAATTGGGTTAACTAATATAGCAATATAGTCCTCTTGATGATAGTCGACAGGCATAGTAAAATATTAATTGCTGCAATTACAAATTAGTAAATTGAAAAAAGATTGAAATTGAGATAATTGAGATTTTTATTGTGTTTTTTAATTTAATAGAATCCAGAAAACTTGGTAGCTTTTGTTTTCCCTTCAACGACAACCCATGTGTCAAACGATGCGCTTCAACAATCATCAACGCGCAATTCAACGGAATATCCACAACCACAGACTAGTAGAACGAAATGTGTAGCTGCAAATTTGTGTGACAACGATATACCAATACTGTCGCAAGATATAAATACACTGTCAAACACTTTACCTGGTGTTGGAGCAAAAGGGTCTCTTACAGTTGCCGGCGAGAGTATTACCGAATCTGCTAGCTTACAACAAACCGTCAGTGTGGTACCACCAAAATTTTTAACGACGAAACCTGCAACAGGCCATGGGAATAATCAAAAGCTAAGTACGGGAACAGATAATTTATCGCATACCATACACGATCCAGCTGCAACATCTGCACAAGTAAGTAGGTTTTTTACTCTTTTAGTTCTTTGTTAAAATTGTTCAATATTTTTTAGGTTACTAGTCTTAGTATTTCCGCGGGTTGCGAGTCATATCTTACATCAGAAGCTGGACGATGCGGACTTGAATCGACGTCATCTGTTAATGCTCAAGGAATTACTCTAAGCAACAAAATGGTTACGTCGCTTGGGATGGAAACTCCAGTGCAAAAGCCTACGATTCCTTTGGGTACTCCCCTAACTTCCGTCACAATAGCACCATTACATGGTTCATTCGGCGAGCGAACTTCCAGTTTATTGCTCGCAACCAACATTAAATCTAATGATAATGCAATGCTGATCATGGATGGGCTAGCAACAACTGCTTCCCTAGATTCACAGAAGACCACTAATAGCGCAGTACCCACGTCTACATCCCCAATTGCTAATGGATTCCTTTCTGGTCATACATCTGTCAGTTGTGCAACATCAAATGTTGGAAGTGTTCTATCGCATATCGCTCCACACTCGGGAAACAAGATGCTTTCTGTTCCTATGACTTTGCCACCTATTACGGCAGTTAGTTCTGGTGCAGCTGCTGCCTCCTGCATTGCAAAAACATCACTTAGTACAGGAAGTAGTCCAGTTGGGGCTGCAAGCTCTTCATTGGTATTTCATGGTGCACCCCCACTGATGCCTCATTCGGGTGCAGGGGTACCTATGCTAATTCAAGCCACACCATACCGTACTCCCTTTTCCCACTATTCAGCTTTATATACACAATATAATAACATAGCACATGGACAATACCTGTCGCAAGTGATACCAATAGGGTCTTCTAATACCTCGTCGTCGCCACAGCGTTCGGATACTCGCAACAGTCGAGAGTCGGCGACAACATCATCTTTAAAAGCACCAGTAACAAGTGCATCTACACAGCATCAGCACAGTGTCAGCGGCATCGGAGGCATGCGACCTATTACGCCGCTTGGTTATGTGATTTCCAATAATAATACAACCCAGATATTAGGGACAATGGCTACAACAACGGTAACGACAGTACCTTTGTTAAATTCGACGCACTCACGACACTTAACAGCTAACGCCGCAGGTGCGTTTGGGGTAACAACCACCGGACCAGCTATTGCAACATCACAATTGTCTACATCCTCCGGAATTTCAGTTGGGGTTACTTCACAATTACAACCATCTGTACCAATGCAAATGCTTCCACAAACTGGGTATCCAACCCACCTTCCTCAGGTACTAAGCTCATATCCACAGTTCGCACCTTCAACGTCGACACAACAGCAGCCACTTTTACGTTGCACTACCACTTCTGCTAATGGCATAAGTAATACTTCAGTTCTTACTGTACAAAGTTTAATGACGGCGATGCCATCGACGTCAATAGCAGCATCTATAGCATCGTCATCTGTGATTCAAAAAATAGTTTCGCCCAAAAGCGGGAGCCCTATCAGAGATCGGGACACAAGCTACAGGTATTAATATTTAACAATAATTATAATTAATCTCATAATACATACAATATCTTCTAAAATAATAATATCTCTATGTATACATCTGGTTGTCCTGACTGACTAAACAACGACCAACGCACTGCCCAAACAATAAGAGCTACGAAGCTAAAATTTCTACTAAAGCTTCCTTTTGGGTAGCAAGTGAATGCGGAGCCAATAATGTGTCTGTAAATTTCGGCTCTATTTTTATTGCCATTCATTTGACCACGGGGATACAGAGTATTTTTTAATGTATTTAACACGTAATGACTGACAATACAAGTAGAACCGATATATATCTTTGGTTTTATTACTCTTACTTTGTTCAATTAAAAATTGATTGGAATGCGTGAACACTGTGGGGCTGGGGAGCATGTTATTGCATAATAAGATCGAGAATATTTTACCAGCTTAGCCAAAAAGAGATGGGGCTGTCGTGGCAGGAAATCAATGTTTTTTTTATTTTTTTTTTCTACACCTCATTTATTTGGATCAGATGAAAAATAAAGAACTTCCTTCTTCGGCGAGCTGAAGATTAAATAGACTTTTAGAATTGATGTTGGTCCGATATTGATAGGATTTGGCCCATATAAAGCATAGTAGAACTAAAAAATCCGAGTATGGTCAAGATATCTTTATAAACAAGATTTAAATTATCGACCGATTGTTTTCATATCAGCTACATCCAGAAACGATCGACCAAAAGAAAAGCCACTCAAGTTGCGACAAAGTGTCTATGTACACACTTTACTCTCATCCTCCATTCCTCCCATCTAGTAATTTCCTATTATCTTATCCACATTGAAAAATTTATCTGCCTCATTGTCCCTACTGCGGCCCAATCAATAAGCTAATTCAACACTGGCTTAGAAATTAATTCGTGCACTCGTTGCTTATATAGTTTTTCTTCATATATAGTCTCTCTTTTAATTTATTTAAAAACATGTCTCTCGGTTTCGTCGGGTTAGATTCCTTTTAATTGATCAAAAAAAAAAAAATTAAAAAAAAAACAAAAAACAATTATTATTATTGTTGACACATTTCCATTTCAAAACAAGTCTTTTATTATTAATGCCTTTATTCTTTATAAAGACATCAATTGAATAAATAAATATATGAATTGACAATTGCTTCTTAATTTGAACCGTCCAACTGCCACTTGTTAGGGGACGACGCACATAGGCTCATGAAGGCATATTTGAAAAGCACACTTGTATGCATTGCTGTTATTTTTCATACAATTATTGACCATCGTTTTCCCCTGCTTTGAGTAAGAATTTTTTGATTCCGTCTCAAATGACCGCTTCTGTAAAAATTGCAGCTTCCTAGCACTTTCGGCTTGTGGTATGTGTTGATCAGCAGTCAGTTAGAAATGAATACATACATTTAACTTAAAATCTATGAATATATTTATTTATTCGCAGCATTACAGCCGTGCGTCCAAGTAATAGCGTGTCGGTGTCAGGCGGACCACCAGGCATTACGTTTGGCCCAGCATTTTGCAGCTTAGTTTCGTCGACACCCTACAGTGCCGTTTCTGCTTCGTCATCGACTACGTTGTCATCAGCAACACATTCACTTCTAGCAGTTGGCGGACATAGTATATCTGCATATACTACAAAGACAGGACTCTGGTTGAAGTATGATATTTCGAATGTCGTTCAATATATATTCTCTATATATAAAACTGTTTGTCCTGACTGACTGACTAATTGGTGATCAACGCCCAGCCCAACCGTAAGAGCTAAGCGGAAATTTGCACTGCAGTTATCTTATGTGATGGAGATGCACGCTAAAACAGGGTTGTGAGAAATCCGAAGCGTAGAAAAATCGCGTAAAACTTTTGTATGAAATTTTGTTGTTTCCCATCCGATCGGCCTCAAACTAATTTTCATAGATCTTTGTGCAAATTCTTTTGAAGGGTGTTTCACACATGTGCAAAAGAACTTTATGAATACATCTGTGTGATTTTAGAAGTTCCAATCGCAACTATGCAAATTTGGCGGTTGGGAAATGCGGGTCAAAGGTTAAATGAACGAATGTTTATTTTTCGACTTCAATAATCACCGCAAGACATTGGCGGATAGCGTTGATTCCAATTTTTGGTTATTTATTCGATAGACTTAACATATTTTCAAATTGATTTTAAGATAGTAAGGGTACACTTTAAGTTTTCATGGCGGAAACTGATAGAAAAAGTTATTCAATTCTTTAATATTTATTTAAAATTTTAGGCTTGTCACGAGCAAGGCCGGGTAATATCCGCTAGTCCTTATATATAAAGCTGTTGTATATAACTTTTTTGTTTACGTTCCAATCGGTTTTAAACTAATTTTTAAATATTTTTGTTCAAATTAATTTGAAGTGTGTTTCACATTTTTCGTATGCACCATCCCTCTTGGGTGAAAAATGCGGGTCAATTGTTGTATAAACGAAAGTTAATTTTTTGGCTTTAAATTTTATACCACGGGACTAAAATATTCATTCCAATTCATAGTTCTCAATTCGATGTGCCTTAAACTCATTTCAAATAGCAATGGTAAATTCAACTTGAGATAGTACGGATGAATTTAAATTTTCCACGGGCGCGAAATGGGTGAAAAATAAGCATCTAAAATGTTAAAAAAAAATATTGCCACGAACAATGCCGGGTAATACCCGCTAGTATTGTATATACTTGAATAATTTATTATTTTATTGTAATATACTTATATACTTTCAGCCCTTCAGTTATGCCGACGGCGGCAATGACATGTACACCATCAATTCCCATTGTGACTAGTGGCAACGTTCGACCTTTACCCTCACCTCTGAACTCTGTTGCCACAGGGGCACCTGCACGAGTAGCTGGAAATGCAATTTCACCTCAAGCGGTACATTCCACTGTTGGCAGTGGGCATGTTCCAATCCCTAATTTTCAGGCCACATATTTTGCTACGCCCCATGCACCATCACATTCATCTTCAGCTGCCACTATTTCCATTGCAGCAAGTAGTTCAGTTTCTCATTTACCTTTAGTACCCCACTCAACGGCTGTTATTGCGACGATGACCACAGCGACAACGACGACATCATCAATCAGTACAATGGGTAATACACAATCAAATGTAGCAACGGTAACCACAGCAGTTACACCTACACCGCACCCATTTTCCGCAGAATCTCTTTTCCAGCCAAGCAAAAGTATGAAAAGTCTCAAACTAGTATCTCTCTAGTGAAAATTAGAATAATTTTTTTTATTATTTTTTGCTTTAAATAGATGATCAAGCGGACTTATTGCGACGCGAGCTTGACAGTCGCTTTTTGGATCGCTCTGGCTTAACCCAACCTTCCCCAGCGTCCTCGTCGACATATTTGCGGCAAGAATTGCACCATCATCAACATCAGCACACGCACCTGCATCAGCATTCTCAGCTTATGCCGGCGCCACCTATGTCAGCCACAACCACTGTACTGCCGCCCACGACACCCACTTCAGCACAGATTTTTCCACCACCACTATTTAAAGACATTCCCAAGGTAGCTGCAGTCGACCCGCAGTTTTATCGTGCTGGTATCGGACTACCTCCTGGATATACGGGATATAATCCAACAGGTCTTTTGCATAGTGGTTTGGGGGGACCAACTCCATTTATGCCACCCAATCATTTGACGACATTTGCCCCAAAGGTAAGATCAAGTAACTTAATCATCTTAAAATCTGTCAGAAATGTTCGGACAATATATTAGTATGAAATAAAATTTTATGGTGGACAGCTAAAGCTCAATGTTGGTCAAAAAAAGCAGCAATGAGCAGGTATAAGTACGAAAATGAGCATCTTATCTATATAGCTTTTTCACGAACTTCCTGGTTCTATCATCAGCAGACTTTGCTATCGTTTCTAAAATTGCAAGGCCTTGTCCTCAGTGCGAACCTTTCTACTGTTCTTGTATGCATAGACCATGTTTGCTTAAGGGTATCGCTCTCTATCAACAAAACAATGGACAATAGTTTTTTTTGTACACTGATAATAAATGAACCGGGAGGATGTACTTGTTCACTCTTGGTGTTTATACCTTGTTGTTGTTGGTCGTTATGACCTACATTGCGCGTGAGCCGGCCAGCTTTAAATTAAGTTCATATCAAATAATTCACTAAAAATATTTTGACATATTAATATGAAAGCTATTAATGAACAAGAACATTGCAGTCGGGTACTACCAAAAACTGTCAAAGAGATTCATTGATAATTGGGTATATACATGGTCATTTCAGAGGCAAAATGGTTGGCATGTGTCTGCAGTCTGTCGTTAAATCGACTGGAGCGCCTATTGATTTGTAGAGACTGACCAAGATCACTGTAGACACACCTAGTTCTTTCTTTTGTGCTTCTTGACCGGTCTTGGTGAAATTTTCTGCAGTAGATCCTATTATGCCATAGAATATTCATAAAATTGCTTTAAATTGTGCTTTGAACTGTTAATTGGTCCACTTAAAGTTTTTATTGATTAAATTTTGCGCGATAGCTGAATTGTTTATACTATACTAGAGGCTACGTTTCAAATTTGGTGACTAGCTCTTATAACCTAAAAGATGTGTTCAATAATCAGGATTTCGATATCGATTTTTGGAAATGGTTAAAGTTATCGATGGTCAGAAACTTTCTCTTCGTTTGAAAATTCTTTAGTTTTAAGGTTCTGAGATCGGAGCGTTCATATATACTGACAGACAAAGGTACATGGCTAGATCGATTATTATACTTTATATGGTCGGAAATGCTTTTTCCTGCCTGCAACATAATTAAGCACAAACGATTATACCCTTTTTATCAATTTTCGGTGGATTGATGTTAAAGCCGCTGTACGAAAGAATGGTCAAAAGTTAATTGCTCGTATGAACAACTTATTTATTTTTTAAGATAGGTTGACGAAGATGGCATTTATTAGTTTCATTATGCTTCTAGTATATTAATAAAATGTTAGTAAGATCAACCTACTAATTATTAAGACGCCATTAAAACATATAAAATAAGTTCTTGTAGGCAGAACTTTATTTATATCAAGATGGTTTCACTATATATTTCTTACATATGAACAAAATCTTTTCAATATCGGACCACTATATCATATAGATGCTATTGGAACGATCGGTTGAAAATTAACTACTTCTATGAGAAACGTTCTTGCTTAAAAATATATATTGACCAAGCTCAGCATATATTTGTTGCTCCATGCTCCCTTCATATCAACTAAAGCAACATCGGACCAACATATATTCTACGTTTTTTTATGACTTAATCGGAAACTCACATACTCTTTTAAAAATCACCCTATAGTTAACGATTTGTTTTCGGAAATTTAAATTTAAAAGCGCTGTTCCTTTCAGACCAAGAACAAAGCCATAGGCCGGATCATTGCATATCAACTAGAGGTCACTTCAATACAAGAAGCAATCTCTGTGATTGCTGATCTCAAGTAGCCCAAGTAGCCTCTGTATGTACTCTGACAGTCTAGCAGCTATCGATGATTTCCTCGTGATATCGAAAACTCGATATTGTCAGCAGACGTAATTCGCTTCAGACAATTTCCAAGCCGTTTACAGCTAACCTCATTACTAAGGCCACAAAAATATCGTAACTTCTGTCGCTCAGACAATCTGGCAAGTCTGGGAACTACAGATTTCCTCCTCAGCGCTTAGGAAAAGATCGGTATACCAGTCTAAACCCAAAAAATATTCAAGCTTGTGGCCAATCAAAGATGGCAACCAGCAACAGATATATCGACTAGACTGACACAACCGTGTAGCAGAAGTCCGAGCTTTTGATTAATACTGAGGAATCACAATTACCCAATTGTGTTGGTCGAGGGATAATTGCCCTCACCTTTCGCAATAGCCAGCCTCACCTGAACAGATCTAGCATACCCTATAAAGGAATATCATCTTTCACCATCGCACTAACATTTCCTTTAATTATTCCATATTTTATATATATCAAGTCTAATCCCAACTGTTAGCAATCGGTGTTGAATGACACTTTCTGGTCTGTACTTTCAAAGCCGTTTAAAGGTCGTCGAAAAGCGAAAAGTAGTTTCCTTGAATTTTTTTATGTTTGGTCGAGCGGAAATTTTCCGGCCACTGTAAATAACGTTTCCTTAAGAAACATATTGGTGCGCAGTTGGTTAGCATATAAATCTTAGATTTATTGATAAAGGCGAACACCACTCAACTCCACAAAATAAATCTCGTGTTTCGACTAAAACTTCGTATAGTCACATTTTTTCTTTCCGACAACTTTCCCGTACAAATAACAAGTAAATAGATATGTTCAGGAGTTTATTCGAGCGACTGTTATCAAATTTTGTATATATTCTCGTATAAGAAACCCAGATCAAAAATGTTTCGCTCTTGATGACTTCACGTGAATTTTAATTATAATAAATTTATAAAATTATAAATAATATTGAATATCTAGTATATACATATATATGTTAGTGATAACAAAAGTAACAATTCAGTTTTGTGTTAAGCTAGCAATGTATATATTTATTATATATATATATATTAGTGGGTATAACCCGGCCTTGCCTGTGGCGTGTAAAAAATAAATTATCTTAAAGATATTTGAAAACGAGTTTGACACCGATCGGACGGCAAACAAAAAATTTGCAAACAACCGTTTTCCGCCTATTTACCACAGTTGTGGATGCAATTTCCCAACTCGCTGAAACACGTTTTCATTAAGTTCTTATATGTAGGCTTTGAAAATAAGTTTGAAGATAATCGGGCAAAAACTTAAAACTTCACCAAAAAAAATCTTTGAATCGCACTCTCCACCGAGGAAGCTTTGATTTTGCGAAAAATGTTAAACACGTCTCAAATGATCTTTCATATAAATCATTGGAAATGAATTTGAGTGCGAAACTTCACCCACCAAATCTTTGACCCTCATGTCCACCAATGAGGAATGGATTTTTCGAAAAGTGTGAAACACCCCTCAAATGAATTTGAACAAAGATCTTTGAAAATGAGTTTGAGGCAGATCGGATGGTAAACAAATAAGATTCATACAAACGTTTTTCGCGATTTTTCCGCACTTACTGGTGGAATATCCTGAAACTCCGTCTAAACGTGCACCTTCATCACTTAAGGTACGGTTGGGCTGTGCATTGATCACCAACTTCTCTCTTCTCTTTCGTTCTGTCTGCGTAGCTGAGCGTCTGTTGCGCTCTCGCTCACACTTTACTTTGCACTCTGTTTTTCCAACTTTACACGTCTTTTATAGCAATCTTTACGACGATGTTCTTCTTTTTAATTCACTCATTTTTGTGTCATTGTGTTAATTGTAACTTGGATCAATCCCGAACGAGCCCTCAATTTGTGAATTCTTTATAGTTATATAGAATTACATCCTATTTTCGATGGTTTGTAGAGGGGTATACAGTAATTGTAAAACCGTTGTCCGACAATTTGCAAAATTTAAATTTAAAGAGTTGCTGCCGCCTGTCGCATTTGAACAATTGAAATCAGCGTTGATGAGTGGACCAGTATTAAAATTGTATAATTCTAAGTTCACACAGACGCTAGCAAGTTTGGTTTTGGTGGGGTATTGTTGCAGAAAGACCCAGACGACTGTTTGTTTCATCCTGTTCAGTGTATGAGCCGTAAGACAAGCTGAAGGAAAGTCTGATTCATACGAATTATTAATTTTTGCTGTGGTTGTGCCCAAACTGCAGCACTATTGTCAGTAAAGTTTTAAGTTGTTTAGAAAGGCATTTTGTTCTATTTGGAAATCCAGCGCGAATCGTTTCTGATAGGGATACTGCATTTGCGTCACATCTTTTCAGGGAATATTGCGAGAAACAAGGCATAGCGCATCTGCTTATAGCTACCAGAGTACCGCGCTGAAACGGTCAAGTAGAACGAATGCATAAGATAGTCGAGCCAATGCTTTCAAAGTTAAGTTATAAGCAGAGTTCAGCAAGTAATTAACCATACTGCACCAAGGAGCACTAAGGCATCCGCATTCAATATTTTAATAGGTTTGGAAATGTGTGTACCAGTCGATCTAGAATTAAATAAACTTTTTAAGGAATCTTTTATTGATGAGTTGGAAGGCGAGCGAAGGATAATGAGTGAACAGGCGCGTGAATATATCTAGAAGTTGCAAGATGAAAACAGGGGCAATTTGATTTAAAAAGAAAAAAGGATATTCGGTACAAAATAAACGATTTAGTAGCTATAAAGCGCACACAGTATGGTACAGGGTTAAAATTAAAGGGTAATTTTTGGGGCCATATAAGGTGATGAAAGTTAAGAATCACGGTAGATACGAAGTTGAGAAACTTGGCAGTGGAGAAAGACCGTGTAAGACGACAACCGTGTCGGAGTATATGAAGATGTGGGATTCCTTCGGGTCGAGGACGTGTCAGGACGGCCGACTGTGGGAACCCTAGAAGACGATCGACAAAGAACAACACGCAGTGGCCGCTGCTTCTGATCGCTGATCGTTATGAAATTAGAGACACTTTGCATTTGGAAGTTGCCAAAAGAACTTGTCGTACGTCATTATTTGTTTAATGTTTTAATTATAACTAAAATCATCCCATAATAACTTAGTCATAATAATAATCAATCATCTAATAATCGCTGCATATAAAACTGTTTGTCCTGACTGACTGACTGACTAATTGGTGATCAACGCACAGTCCAAACCGTAAGAGCTGGGATTCTGAAATTTTCACTGTAGTTACCATATGTGATGAAGGTGCACGTTAAGACAGAGTTTCAGGAAATTCCCCCCGCAAGTGTGGAAAAATCTCGAAAACCGTTTGTATGAATCTTATTTGTTTACCATCCGATCGGCCTCAAACTCATTTTCAAAGATCTTTGTTCAAATTCATTTGAGGGGTGTTTCACACTTTTCGAAAAATCCATTCCTCATGGGTGGACATGGGGGCCAAAGATTTAGTGGGTGACGTTTCGCACTCAAATTCATTTCCAATGATTTATATGAAAAATCATTTGAGACGTGCTTCACATTTTTCGCAAAATCAAAGCTTCCTCGGTGGAGAGTGCGATTCAAAGATTTTTTTTGGTGAAGTTTTAAGTTTTTGCCCGATTATCTTCAAACTTATTTTCAAGCCTACATATAAGAACTTAATGAAAACGTGTTTCAGCGATTTGGGAAATTGCATCCACAACTGTGGTAAATAGGCGGAAAACGGTTGTATGCAAATTTTTTGTTTGCCGTCCGATCGGTGTCAAACTCGTTTTCAAATATCTTTAAGATTATTGATTTTTACGTGCCACGGGCGAGGCCGGGTTATACCCACTAATATATATATATAATAAATATATATACATTGCTAGCTTTACACAAAACTTATTTTTTTGTCATCATTAACACTTAGAAAGCTTTACCGCAGCGTAAGAAGAAAAAGTATATTTTATAAACTTAAAAAATATAATTTTCGTTTAATTAGAAAACTGGACGTTGGAATGCTATGCATGTCCGAATTGCGTGGGAAATTTACTATCACCAAAACAAACAAAATTCTGAAAAAACTGTGTCCATTGTGGGTTCTAGCCTAAACAACAACGGTAGCAGTGTAAACTCTGGGACTTCTGGTGCAACTAGCAGCGCGCTCAGTATGAACACAGCAGTTACCGTGGGTATACCTGCAAACAACATAGCTGTTTCCGCGACCAGTGTGGTTGTGGCCAGTGGATCCGCAACATCACTAAGTATGAAACCCTCGCCTGCGTTGACTCTAAGTTCAACGTCACCGCACCTTCTACATCGATCAAGTGAACTGACATCAGCTGCGTATGCTAGATCGCCATTTGAAGCTTCACCACTAGCTGCAAGTTTCCTAGGTGCACCACCTAGTCATATCGGTAAGCTGTAAATTGAGCAATCAATAACTTCCACTAACCCCTTTACTATTTACAATGGATAGGTACAGCGGTTTCCCCGTTCGGCCGGTACGTGGGATCATTCGGATTTGCCGGTCTAACACATTTTGGACGGGATATTACATTGGGTGGACATTTGGATACATGGAGGTAAGATAATCTGTTAATAACAAGCGCGAACATTTATTAGGCAAATCTTATAACTGTCCTACAAATTTTTAATAATTAAACATTTCTAGCTGGTATTTCTTGGCCTCGCCGGTCCAGCTATTTTGCTTTCCACCCATTTTCCGTCCGTCGATAATTTAAATTTATCCGTATCATGTCTAAACATATTTTTCGTACATTTTGGAAAATGAGGAAATCCATCAAAAAAAGAACCAAAACTTGGTATCAATGAGAATATTTAAAGAAAAATAAACTTTCGTTCATTAAACCTTTAATATTAATAGTGGTATATTTTAGAACACTAGATCTTGCGAAAACTGTAAAAAACGTCTTGAATGAATTTTCCTTGAAAATAAATGTATTTCCGTAACTTTAAAGATGGATGGTAAAGCAAGTAAGATGTTCTAGTCGGGAGCTCCCGACTAGGGGATACCCTAAACCCTCTTCTCCCAACACCAAATGCAGCTCGCGCTACGCGCTTTAGTAGTAATAAAGAAAAACTAATATAAAAAAAATTGTTCCCTTGGCAAGGTTCGAACTTACAATTAACCACACAACTTGCCGCCGCCTCTACTACATAGCCACACTAACAATTAAGTCTTAATGAGAAAAAAAGAATTAAATAGCAGCACAGAAAACAATACAACCGCAATTGCAATGCTGTGAATTCAAAGCAGACGCGCATGAATGTGTGTGCGTACATGTATACAGAAATTCTTGGAATTTTCGCTTGCTGCCGCTGATACAAGGAATGTCAATTTTGTTTCTTAACCGATCTTGATGAAATTTTCTACAGTACATCTTATTGTGTTATAGAATATTTGTGTATTCTCAACAAGTCAATTGTATTTAGTTATAATTCTATTGAAAGACAGCATAATTTGGGGTCCTTACTTGATTTATAGCTATGTGGTAGTAGCGGTGCGGTGGTGATAGGTATAAAATGAAAGATACTTGATATATGTATATATTTACTATTCTAGAAGCCACATGTCTTGTTTGGTGACTCTACCTCTTATTATTTACCCAATTTGCTCAAAAAAGAGGATTTCGATATCGATTTTTATCGATTGCTTGGAAACGGCGTATGTTATCGATTATCGGAAACAAACTCATACTGCGCATGGACTAGGACCTACAGCTAAAATTTCAAATGTCTCTAGCTCTTATAAGTTTTGAGATCCCTGCATACGGACAGACGGACGGACAGACAGACAGACGGACATGGCTAGATCGACTCGGCTGTTGATGCTGATCAAGAATATATATACTTTATGGGGTCGGAGATGCTTTCTTCTGCCTGTTACATACATTTGCACAAATACTTATGCCCTTTTTACCCATTTTCAATGGGTTTAGGGTATAAAAGAAGTAAAATACAATAATGGCGGAATTTCTGATTCGGTGGAGTCCCGGTGGAATTATAAAGGGGGCATGCCGTTGCTGTGGCCTGTCTCTTAAATTAGCTGCTACTAGACGAAAAGAGGATCAAGCACACCGACAACGTCATGCAACTTGGTGCGACCCTAGGCAGGCGACATTCGCGGAAGAAACTTGACAAAAAAGTCTGTAGATGATCCCGGACAAAGCCGGGCTGAACAGGCCATCTCCTTTGGCAAGGGAGCGGGTCCACCCCAAGCTCCGCTGTCAAGTTCCTTAAAACCATAGCGTTTTCAAACACCACACAATAAGGCACAGCGCGTAACACCACACTCAAATGAGTCCCGGCCGTCGTCACTAAGCGCGACCAATGCGCGTAAATACCTACGTACTTCCGAAAATTGCTGGTAGGCTTATAAAAGTCATCTATTACGCGATCGATCAAGGACCCAAAGATCCGACGGTGGCCTTCGCTTCATGCGCCTCCATCATGTGCCGTCTAGAAAGTAGCCGCCTAACACGGCTGTTAGCATGTTCATCTTGGCGGACCCTGTACCGATTTGAGGGGGTAGAAATAGTTTTCCATGGGGATATTTAGGTCAGTGAATAATGTCTCTTCGCCCAAAAAATTTTTGACCTCCATCTTCCACTCAGCAAAGTGAATTTCACGAAAAGTGTGAAACACTTGTCAAATGAATTTTCATAAAGATCCGTCGCAATGAGTTTACATCCGAAACCTTACCCAATAAATCCTTGACTCCTATTTCCACTAACTGAATTTGATGACGATAATATGCTTAACAACCATGTTCCGCGATTTCTATACTTGGGGTGAAATTTCTCAAAATCCAGACCAAGCGTGTACTTATAACATATAAGCAAAGACAATATAAACACTAAGATGACTAACGCCTGTACAATTGATAGTGACGCGAAATTTCTATCGTGGCTTTTCATCTGGCTTTTCCCACTTCAAACGACATGCCAGCCGACTGGCTCTTTGCTCTCCAAAAGTCAGGCGATCGAATGACGAAGTCGCGGCTTGCTGATGCTGATGAAGTCAGTCGCCAGCCTGCTTTCAGCAAAGCTGTTCGGTGGTGCTCTGCGTCATTTCGTTTTCGAAGTAAAATGAGCGAAAAAGTTGTATACCTACGATCGACGCATAGTACTTTTGCTTAATACGTGATATGGATGCTTTATATGAATGATACATTACCATATTATTGAGTTTGGTTTGGTAGAAAATCACTATTTTTAAATCGATGCAAATATTTATAAAATATCTTCAAGTTCGATTATTAACTATATTATTATTATTTTCCAACTAATAGACTAAATTACAATAATGACTTAAATTAATATTTTAAATTATAAACTTAATTTATATTTAAATAAGGTTTTTGCGCATGGGCTGCTGCAAGCCGGTCATGGGTAGGGTCAGATATGCTAAGATTAACACTAACACTGTTATTAAATATTGGAGGACAATAAATATGCGCCCGAAAATATAATGGAGTAAAATTATATAAATATTTGCATCGAGTTAAGAATACAGATTTTCTACCGAGACAACCTCAGTACACAACATGCATTCATATTTCAATAAAAACAAGTAAGAGGTTCTAGTCGGGAGCTCCCGACTATGGGATACCGTAAACCCTCTTCTTCCAACACCAAATGCAGATCGCGCTACGCGCTCGTTTGATTTAGTAGTAATAAATAAAAATGAAAAGAAAAAAAAATTGTTCCCTTGGCGGGGTTCGGACTCGCAACTAACCTCACCACTTGCCGCTGCCTTTACTCAACAGCTACACTAATAACTTAGCTTTAATGAGAAAAAAACCAATTAAAATAACAGCACAGAAAACAATACAATCGCAATTGCAATGCTGTTGATAGAATTTAAAGCAGTCGCGCATGAATGTGTGTGTGTACATGTATACAGAAATTCTTGGAATTTGCGCAGCAGCTATGCTGCTAACACGTGCGCACATAACTGTTGTGTTTCTTAACCGATCTTAATGAAATTTTCCACAGTACATCTTATTGTAGAATAGAATAAAGAATATTTGTGTATTCTCAAAAATGTAATTGCATATAAATAAATGGCTTGAATTGATGGGCAATACAAGTTGGATAATTAACTTGATTTATGGCTTTGTGGTGGTAGCGGGAAGGTGGCGATCGGTATAAAATGAAAGATACTTGATATATATACTAATCTAGTAGCATGTCAAACATGTCAAGTTTGGTGACTCTAGCTCATATTATTTGCCGAAATTACTCAAAGATGATTTCGATATCGATTTTTATCGATTACTTGGAAACGGGACAAGTTATTGAATATCGGAAACAAACTGTGCGGGTACTAGGCCTTATGATCCTTGCGTTCATGCATGCGGACGGACATGGCTAGATAGACTCTGCTATTTTGGATTTCCCGCAAAGCCTCGTTTCGCGGACATGAAAATCGAGGTTCACAAACCGAGCCTTAAGACGAGACGTTGGTTTTAACCCTGAACCGAACAGCCGACCAATTTTTTGGGCTTTCAGCCTTCATTTATGCGCATGTAGAATTCTAAAAGCGGGCCCGATACTAAAAAACAATTATAAACATATTGGGAAGACTATATAAACCCAAGGTTATTTTAAAGGCCGAAACGAATAAGCATCTGACTTACACAATGGTACCGTCTATGCATTGCACAAGCAAATCGTTCGTATACAAATAAAAAGGTCGTCAAACAGCTAACATAAAAATAAAAAAAATTAAAATATTTCAAATAAAATCAAGTTTATCTTTTGTCACCATTAACATCCATGTCGGTCACGGTCATCCATCTATTTATAATCACAACGTCGATCTCATAAAATATAAAAGCTTTAGGTTTGACATTTAAGTTCATGAATATCATACACTGATCAAATATATTTTACATTTAATTAAATTAAATTGAACTCCGCCGTTTTCCAGAAATCAATATACATATATAGATTTTCTGGCTAGAAACACTAAATTTTGTATTTAGGACAATGTAGAAAAAAACCCTTATATGGATCCTGAATATTTCGCTTTTTAATTAGTTCCCCATTAATTAGTATATATACATAATTGATTGGTATACTTATGCCCTGAATACTGAATAAAAATCGGACAATAATCACGGATATTAATAAAAAAAACTTAAGGCGTGTGGGGCTAACGGCGTGCGTGTGTGTGTGTACGATGAGTAATTGTAACTGCAGCTCTGGACTAGAGCATACCTTCATGTTTTATTTTAAAACACGAGAAAATTAAAAAGAAAGCTATAAACATCTTTATACCCAGAACTGAACCAATTAAAAATGACTAAAAAGGGTGTAATGATTTTGTGCTAAAGACAGAAAACAGGCAGTATCTCCGAAAATAATTAACAGGAGTCTACAATTTTTAGCACAAAAAGTTCCACGGGCAAGGCTGGGCAATACCCGCTAGTCTCTATATGTAAAACTGTCTGTCCTGACTGACTGACTGATTGGTGATCAACTCACAGCCCAAACCGTAAGAGCTAGGAAGCTGAAATTTTCACTGTAGTTACCTTATGTGATGTAGGTGCACGTTAAGACGGGGTTTCCGGAAATTCCACCCGCAAGTGTGGAAAAATCGCGAGAAACGTTTGTATGTAACTTTTTTGTTTACCATCCGATCGGCCTCAAACTTATTTTCAAAGATCTTTCTTCAAATTTATTGAGGGGTGTTTCACACTTTTAGGAAAAGCCATTCCTCCTTGGTGGAAATGGAGGTCAAAAATTTGGTGGGTGACGTTTCGTGCTCAAATTCATTACCAGAGATCTATAAGAAAAATCATTTGAGACGTGTTTCACATTTTCGCAGAATTCAAACTTATTTAAAGATATTTTGGGCGAAGTTTAAAGTTGTGTCCGATTTGCTTCAAACTTATTTTCAGAGCTCTACATGGGGTGTTTTGAGGGGTGTTTCACACTTTTTAAAAGATCCATCCTTCCTTGGTGCAAATGCAGTTCGAAGATTTGGTGGATGACGTTTTGTGTTCATATTTATTTCCAAAGATCTAGAAGAAAAATCATTTGAGACGTGTTTCACATTTTTCGCAAAATCTGAACTCCTTCGGTGGAAAATGCATTTCAAAAAATTTTTTGTGAATTTTAAGTTTTGTCCGATTTGCATAAAAGTTGTTTGATTTCCGTCCGATCAGTTTCAAAACCATTTTCAAAGCTTTTTGAAAATATTGATTTTTAAACATACGTGCCACGGGAGAGGCCGGGTTATACCCGCTAGTATATAGTTATAAAAAAATATAATTTTTATTATTTATCAGCACTATGTGCTTTCATTGAGTTCCAGCTATAAACTAAACTTTATATCTTAATTAATCTCTAATGAAACCTCAGTCCAACGAAGAAGCGTCGCTGTCGGCGTCGGCGTCTCCAGCTTGGTGTTGTTGCATCTGTGGAAATGACCCCATACTGCATTTCGCAGGGGTTCGCATTTCTTGGGAACCAACGAACTTTATTGGTTCCGCTGATTCCACAATTATTGGCATGTGCGGTAAATATGCCAATTTAGCGATCCCACGGTTGGCTGTCCCATGAGCGCGATGACCTGCTATGCACCTAAAGTTGCATACGCGACACCTTGCTTCAGCTTTTCCCAGCACGTTGAATGGCCACGTGCGGGAACCAAATGTTGGTAAGCTGGATATCAAAGTGTTGTTATATTTGATATCTTAGGTATTAACTCCTCCCTCTCTGATCTCGAACGTCCCGGTCGATTGTTAGAAACTAGGTAAATCGTGGATGTTTCTGTGTTTTTTAAGTGGCTTTCAGGGGAAGTTTCTGTTACGTTAACTTTGTCTGGGCGCTGTTCGTTGCTGGTGGGAGTGGCTGTAACTTCGATAACAGTGGTTTGCCTGCACAGCTTGAGTTTTAGTGCATAAACCACGAAGACCAATAGTATTCCGGCAGTTACTCCGAAGTTAGTGATGGTGTTTGTTTTGAAATTGTCTCGTAGTATGCCTATCTTCTCAGTGTTCTTGGTATGGAGATCTCTCATTAGCTGCAGTGACAACACCTCTTCTATTGCCGTTATTGGCCTTTCCAGTTGGATCATGGCTGGTAGTGGTTTAAAGTTGGAGGTTTCATATGAAGAGAAAAATTCATTTCCTATGCCTAATGTTCAGTTTTTAAACTTAATTACAAAGGACCCTTTAATGGGTTTTAGTCCGTTATCGATAGAAATATTACCCTCATTATTGGTAATGGTACAATTATTGTGCCTGCTTCTTAGTAACTTAGCAATACAATTATTGTTTGAAATATCTATAATGTTTGACTTTAAACACATACTGATTTTATTAATATTTTTACATTGATTGTTAATAGCAAAAACTGCGTTTTTACATATTATTATGTTTTCATATCTTATTTTAATTACGTATTCTGTCTTCTTTAAAGGTTTTAAAAGTAAATATTTACAAATTTCTTTGTCAGATGGAGGGATGTCGATTACATAAATGAGCTTTTCGCCATTAAATGCGATTTTGATGTTTGCAAAATTTAAGGCTTCTTCTATGTTATTAAATGAAATATTTTCTTCAGCAAAAATGTTACTTATTATTCTAGTCTCCTCTTCGGAAAAAATCTAAAAGTGTTTACAATATTGGCTTTCGACAAATGTATAGCAAGGTGCATGTTACTTAAATCTTCTTTAAATAAATCTATTTTACATTTTAACTGCGTAGCAAGAATATTTTGGAAGTTTTCTGAATTTTGTAAATTTTTTATTATGACATTATTGTCGTTGGTTATCTTATTTATCCTATCTATAATGTCTTTGTTTATTAGAACTTGTTCATTATTATTTTTTATTATATTGTTTAAGTTATTTGAGATTATCTCGAAATCTTCATGGTCTGGATATCCTGCAATCCATTTCCATACGGATCCGATTTCGTTTATGGCCATTTACGTATAACGTGGAAAGTTAGTTTATTAATTTGAAAGTTAATTAAATTGATTTCATTCTTTATGAAAGGAAAAAGAGGATTGTTTTGGGAGTTCTTTTTCTATTTGATCTGTGGTGACCTTATAGTTGTTAATGTTAATATGGTGTAGAATTTTAAAATTTCCTGACTGTACTTTACTATCTCCGAGTTCGATGATGGCTACCTCGGACTTGGAGTAATCCAAAATTTCGTATGTGGCATAGCAACATAAGATGAACCTGGTGGGCAGGGGAGAATGAAGAAATTTTTAATTTCTTATATGATTTTTATGGACGATTTTTCCTTTCTTTTACTGTTTCTTCTTTAAAACGTTTAGACATCTTAGTCCCTACTCTGATATTTTTGTTTTACAAAGATTTTATCTTCAGGTGCATACTGAATAACTTCTTTTTATTTTTGTTGTGAAAATGTAAATCCTGCTGTTGTTTTTTTTATGAGTTTTTGATAATTATTGTTATTTGGTTTTTTCGTAGTCTGCTGTACCAAAGTTAGTAGGTCTTCCAAAAAATAAATCAACGGGTGTTTTTCCTGTGGTGGAATGAATAGTATGATTGTACTTACACACTGCCAAATCTAGTAGTTCGTCAAAATTCTCTATGCCTTTTTCTTGTTTTATGCATCTCATTATCTCTATTAGAGTTGAGTGGAACCTCTCGACCTGGCCATTTACTGTACTCTTGTGCGGTGGTGTGTTAAAAACTTCAATTCCTAATTCATTTTTTAGCATGAACTCTATTGACTGTGAATTAAGGGACTTTTCGTTATCGATGATAACCGTAATGGTTTTCTGATGGCCTCAATGCTCCTGTTTTCTAATGGTTTAACTACTGTTAATTTTGTAAAGTTATCTATAGAAGTTAGTACCAGTTCTCTGTTTGTCGAAAAAATGTCTATGTGCAGTATTTGTCCTGGATACCTGGGTAAGGGTGTTTCTCGAAGTTTTATATTATTTGGGTGTCGTTCATATTTATTTTCCTTACAAATTTTCCAAAGTTTACGAATTTTTTTAATTTTTTGCCTCATAGATGGAAAATATGCTGTTTCTAAAATTTGAAGTCTATTTTCTTTTTCGTTCCTGTGTGCTCTATTGTGAGTTTTTATTATGATTTCTCGCTGCTCCTGCTTGTTCGTTATGTCTTCTACTACAATTTGGGTAAAACGTACTTTATAATTCGAAAAATTTAATGGGTAAATGCTTTGGATTTTAAGCTTAATTGGTTCCGTTGTTTTTATGCAATTTATAACTGACGGGCTTAGATATCGCTTAAGTAATTGTTTTAAATGTTCAATCGAGAATTCTTTTTCTTTAATTATGTGTCGGTGATACGTGGGAAATACTATTTTGAATTGGTATGACGAACTTTCGTTAATTTCAAGGAATATTTGATTTTTAAAAGCATTAATAGGAATTTCTACTGAGTGTATTAAGTTTTCTGACGAGCGTTCGCTACTGTGCATAGTAGGGGTTAATGAATTTAAACTGGCCTGAGGGGGTCCAGATAAAAGATCGGCAACTACGTTGGTGTTGCCTGGTTTATAAAAAAGTTCGTAGTTATATTCTTCTAACTGAGCCTTCTTTATTTTCATTTTAGCGTTAGTGTTTTTGTTGCTAAGCGCAAAAGTTAGCAGCTGGTGATCTGTAAAAATTTTGAGTTTGCTTACACCATAGAGAAAACAGCGTAGCTCTCGAAGTGCCCAAATAATTGCTAGCATTTCATTTTTATTTGTAGCGTAATTTTCTTCGGATGAACTAAGTGTTCGTGAAAGGTAGTTTATTGGCCTGCCTCCTTGTGAAAGAACAGCGCCTAAAGCATAGTTTGATGCATCAGTGGTTAGTTCAAATGGTTCAGTGAATTTGGGGAAATGTAAAATTACGTCTTCGGAAATGAGTCAATTTTTTATTTTATTGAATGCCTCTATTTGTTTTGCATCTAAGTTAAAAAGAGTTCTTTTTGAAATTGTTTTAGAGATTCTACCCGCCTCTCCTCTAACTAGCGTGGTTAATGGTTTTGTTATTTCTGCGTAACCTTTGATGAACCTGCGATAATATCCAGATTTGCCTAAAAATGAGGCCATGGATCGTTTTTGGTTTAGGAAAGTTGACTATTGCTTTTACTTTTTTGGGGTTTGTTTTTAAACCGTCTTTGCTGATTACGAATCCTAAGAATTCTAAATTATCTTTCATAAATTCACATTTGTCCAATTGCACTTTGAGATTGGCTCGTTCGAGCGTCTCGAAAACTAATCGTAAGTTGTTGAAATGTTCTTCTTTTGTTTTTCCGAATATTACGATGTCATCTATATAAACATAGCATCGTTTACCTATGTGTTCTCTTAATATGTGTTCCAAAGTTCTTTGAAATATGGCAGGTGCGTTGCGTAGCCCGAAGGGGAGTCTGAGGAATGCAAATTTGCCATTATTTATAGAAAAGGCTGTCTTTTCAATATCTGAATCTTTTAACGCGGTTTGGTGAAATCAGCTTTTGAGGGCTATTTTGGTGAAAAAGTTATTCTCACCGAGATTTGATAGGATACTATTTATTTCTGGCATTGGATATCTGTCTAGGATGGTAATTTCGTTTAATTTTCTGCGGTCGATTACAATGCGGTATTTTTTTCCCCTGACGCGTCTTCTTTTTTTGGAACAATGAACACCGAAGAACTATATGGGGAGCGCGACGGTCGAATAATAATTATATCTGGTTATCTATTTCCTCTTTTAATGCCATAGGGTAGGTGTACGCTTCGAAATAGACAGGATTATCGCTTTTAGTTTTAATTTCGCCTCTAACTTGAGTGACGAAGGTGAATCTTCTGTCCGGTTCGTCGAAGAGACCTGGACATTCTTTAACTATTGATTCTATTATTTGGCAAGTTGGGTCATCTAACTGAGAAAGTCTAAGCTATAGCTATAAGTCCCATTGAAAGTTCTTTAGTTTTGTATTTAAATTTTCCTAACAGCGTAAAATAGTTTCAATGTGTATTTATTATGGCCTTTAAATTTTTTTAATGTGTCGTGACTTATGATACCGTCAAAGGTAACTAGTTCTGACAAAAGGAACAATTGAATTTTGCCTATCTCATTACCGAAAATATCTATGTTTGCATAATGTGTGATATTAGTCTTGCTTCCTATGGACTTTGCTGCAAAGCATACTTCATTCGGAATGGGAGTGAAAGTTTTACATAATTTTTGTTGGAGCCGGTATCTATTAAAAATTTTATTTTTTTCTCGTTCCTCATTTTAACCTCTAAGAAAGGTAATGAGGATGAACCTCGTCTAAAAAATTGACATCGGTTATTTCATATTCGTACTCTTCTGGGGTCTCTATTTCTTGATTATCAGTTAGAACATACTCTTGCACGTTATAATCTCGTTCTTTTTCATAACCCTGTTCGTCTTCTATGATAACTTCTGTATTGTAAACTCTCTGTTGTTTGTTAGGTTGGTGTGTGACCTGAGAAAGAGGTCGTTTCATTTGCTGAGGGGCATGATTATTCTGTCTAGTTTTCGGAGCTGATTGTCTATAAGTCTGTTGTGTGGTATTTGGACGCTGAACTGCTATTTGAGGTCTATTTTGGTAGTTAACTTGACGCGTTTGTACGAACTATCTACCTCCATCGGAGTGGGTGGAAGTTGACGCCTTGGCGGTAATGAGGGTGGGAATTGTTGTTGCTTTTGTACAAATCTAGGCTGACCCTGTCCAAAATGTGCTAATTCTGGGAAAAAGTTATGGTTGCATACTGGTCTTTGAGGTATTTGTCTGCCTCCGTTGTTGTAGTATGTTGGCTGCGGACCACGTCTAACGTTTGCTACAAGGTGTTATGCATAATGTTAGCTTGATTCGCCCTAAAAGTTAGGTTCTCCAACTCAAGACAGATGTTCAAGGCATTTGGCAAGCTTGTCGGTCTTTTAACACTTAACAGACTTGGCAAGTTGCCGTTTAATCCTCTTATGAACGTGTCTAATGCCTTATCTCTTTAAAAATTAGTCATTGCAAGCAATGCTTCCTCCTTATAATCTAGATAGTCGATCTTGTCCAGGATTAACGAGAGAATCTCGTAAATTTTTTGATAGTAAGTGTTTATATTATCTCTGCCTTGAACTAGCGTGTTTAATTGGTATTCTAAGGTACCAATATCTCGTTTGTCTGCGTAATGTTGCATGAGGCAACGTCTGATCTTTGTCCAGTTGAGAGGCGTACGATACGACTCTAGTGCCGTATCGGCTTCTCCGATAATCTTGTGTCTGATAGTATGCAAAATGGCAAAGTATTTTGGTGAATTTTTCTGACTTTCGTGTATTTCTAATATTCTGTCAACTGATTTTCTCCATGAGTTAATCTCACTTGCTCTTCCTGAAAATTCCCTGAGACATTTTACTATGTCTGGTACTTTCGCAGAATCCGAGAGCTTTCTGCTGAAATCTATTTGTGGCTCGTCATCTTCTTCTATGACCGGATTAACGGCGTTCCTAACTACCTGTTCAATGAAGCTGGTTAGTTCTATTTTTTGGGATGTGGAAAAAAGAGTAAGTGGGGAAGGACCAGAGGGGTTAGTCGTATTAAGCAAATTATTTAGTGACATTGTTGACAAGTATTCTATTATAAGCTCTTCTGCATTCATATAATTTGTATTTCTTCAAGTTTTTCTTTTTTTTTAATAATAGTGATTCTTTGTTTTTTTTTTGTTTATTGGTGAATTGAGTTTATTCACTATTATATTATATTTTATTAGTGATCCCTCTTGATCGGGAGATTTTATTCACTACGTGAACTTCTTTTTGTAATCACTGTTTTGATTCGATGTGTTTTCTTCACTATGTGAGTTTTCTTTGTGGTCACTTTCTTATTCACTATGTGAACCCTTTTTTTTGTTATTAGTAATCACTACGTGATTATTATTGTTTCTTCACTATGTGAATTTTATATTATTGTGTACACGATGTGGCTGGGACTAAACACGTCCTTCCTTTTTGCATTACACTTTCGCTGGTAGTCCACTAAGGGGCCAATCACTTGTAACACGTTGGACTCGCGAAAACTTTAAAAAACTTTAGCCTTTATTGGCTTTAGATGAACGACCTTCTTATGGTCCTTTTTGTTTTTTTTTCAAAAATTTCGCGGGTCCCTGCTCGGGTGCCAATTAACCAATTCAAGGATATTGAATGATAAAAAAATATATTTTTATTTGTTTAGCAGCACTATGTGCTTTTCTTGAGTACAAATTATAAACTAAATTTTATAACTTAATTAATACCTAATGAAAAATCAGTCCAACGAAGCAACTTCGCAGTCGGCGTCGGCGTCTCCAGCTTGGTGTTGTTGCATATGAGGAAATGCCCCCATTCTGCTGATTCCTCAATTATTGGCATGTGCGGTAAATATGCCAATTTAGCGATCCCACGGTTGGCTGTCCCATGAGCGCGTTGACCTGCTATGCACTTAAAGTTGCATACGCGACACCTTGCTTCAGCTTTTCCCAGCACGTTGAATGGCCACGTGCGGGAACCAAATGTTGGTAAGCTGGATATCAAAGTGTTGTTATTTTTGATATCTTAGGTATTAACTTATATAGTAGAAAGTTAGAAACTACCTTTGTCTACCATTTAGAGAATCAATAATATTCATGTGCCCTCTAAACTTTTAAAAATTACCACATCACAAAATTACTATTTAAACAATGAGTTAACATTTAGTTTAATTATAGCGTGCCACATATGAGGGTACTCTTGTTCATGTGTCCTTTACAGCTCCCTGTGTATCGCCCACTTTGAGAGACAATTCAATTGAGTGTCCATGTCTATAATCTAATAATTTGCGGAAACTAATGTTTGGACCTTCAAATTCAGTCCTAATATGTAAAGCAAATTGTTTAGTTAGAGGATAGCTTCTTCTTTCAGGCATATATAACAAGCGCATTTTGAATGCATAACGTTATCATAGCGCCTAAGGCAATTGCTAAGGATGTGAGTAACAAAACTAACAAGCAGCTTGACGCAGCTTGAGAAGTATGGACGAGGGCGAAAGAGTGTTGCCTTCTTATTGATTGCAGTCGCTTATACAATTGCAAAAGAGTTCAATAAAACCAAGTGTGTTAGAGAAGTTAATCAACAACAACTGCTCAGTTGAATGAAAGGCACAAAACACAAAGGTACTAAGTGCAGAAATGCACATATTAACAAACAGCAAAACTCGGCTTGCCATCGCGACAAAACAACTGTTACTAGTACGAGTATATAAATTAAGGAATTTCTTCCTTGAGGTCTTTAAAAACGAAACGTTTGTTAGAAGTGCTGCTTAAGAACTGATTTACAATGATAAGTACAAATTATGTTAAAGCTTAAACTTCGCTGCTGCTGCTGTTGCTGTCGCCGCTGTCGCTGTAGCTGCTGCCGCTGTTGTCGCTGTTGATTCTGTAAGCTTTGTTGTCGTCGCTTCCGTTGTAGCTTGGCTAAGAATTCCTATCCCATCGTGCGCTCCCACGGATGGTCTGTTTAGTAGAATCCGCTGACGCAGCGCACATGGTAAAGGTGCATGCATTGGGGCCGTGATTACATGGGCGCATTTTTGGTCAACTTCGTCTTTAACTCCTCCCCATTTAAACGCATATGTCCTCGGATGCGATGTAAAAGCATTTTTGATTTCGATCTACACTCGCTAGTGCAGCTGTTTCTGCTTATTCAACTTCTCTAGTTATCTGCTGTGTTGTAGCGAAGATATTTCGTCTCATTGAGTACGCGACGATTCCGATCATTAACAACAATATTCCAGACAGCGTAAAATTAATTGTTGTTGTAACGTAATTGTATTTCTTCAGGGTTTCGAGCTTCAAGGTGTTGTTGATGTTAACTTCCTTCAGCATTTGCAGTGAGAGTGCTTCGTCGACTCTGTTTTTTGCTGCAATTATTTGAATAGGGGTGGTCTGGCTTCTGCGAAGAACACTTCTTTTACTTCATACACTTCATCCTCGAAGCCAACGGTCGACTTTTGGGACTGAATTAGGAATGTTCCTCTGAGTTTCATTTCGTCTTTATCGATTCTCAGCTTTCCGTCGAAGTCATTGAGTAGTATTGTTCCTCCGAATTGTTCTTAATAGTGCGGTACATGTTGGCTGTTGATCGTTTTGCAATTCGGAGTTTGGCATGTATTGTTACTTAAGTCTATTAGATTATTCTTATTACATGCTCTTATCGTTATGAGATTCGATTTTATATTTTATTTCGTTTACTGTGTTTAATTTTTGAATGGGCTTTGATAATATAACAGTACATATATTGCTTGCAATTAAATGTATGTTAATTATGTATAGCAAGCTTTTGGGATTTGTTGATATCTTTATTTGTACAAATTCTAGTAATTCTTCTGCATTTAGACACTTTTTTTTTTTCTTTTTCTACAATTTGTTCTATAGTTTTGACCTATAATTCTGACCGTATTATTGAGTTTACTGTATTAGTTTTTGCCCAATCTATGGCATGAACTATATTTGTTAGATCGTCTTTAAAAACTTGAATATCGAAATTTTTTCTTCATTAAAATTTTTATTTTGTAATATTTTATTTATAACAACTTGTTTGTTGTTGTTTTCTAACTGCTCATTCATCTTAGTAACTAATATTTCATAGTCGCAGTGGTCCGGCGAGCAGGCCATCCGATCTCGTATTCGAGCAATGGGAATAGCTGGCGTGAGGCTTTTTTAATATGCAGGGTATCTTCCAGTGTTTGGGAATACATGCCGTTTAGTACTGCGGCTGTACCCATTTTTATTGAAATTAACTGTGAGTGTGAGTAGTCTAGAATTGTTGACAACCCAAGGCATGTTGGTAGGAATAACCTGTAACATAATATTAGGTTTTTATATTATTTTTATGGACTTTTCTACCGGTTTTTGTCGTAATGGTAGAGCTCCCGTTTTCTGCTACTGTTTCTTTCTGTATTTGGGTGTGAGTTTTGAACCTAGTCTTTTGTCTATTTTTACGTAGATAATGTGTCTAATGTTATAGTTCTTTAATTGCTTCTTCTTCGTATTGTGGTAGTTAAGATCTTTTTCCGGTTTCTTTATGATTTTTTTCCTTATCTGCTGCCTTTCTAATTCTATACGTTGAGGATCAATTATATTTTGTTGCCCAACAAATATATCTATTGGCTTCCTTTTTACCGTGGAGTGTACTGATTGATTATACAGTCGCACTGTTTTGAAGATTCAATCTTCGAAGTTTACGATTCCCCCATCCTTTTTTATACATCGCATGATTTCGGTTAATGTTGAATGGAATCGCTGAACCTGACCGTTACTGGTAGATGTGTATGGCGTCGTATAGACTCTTGCCTTTAGCTGGTCTTGCAGCAGTAATTTAATGGATGATGTGGTCAAAGCTTTTTCGTTTTCCATGACAGCTAATTTCGGCATGCCGAATGCTATCATGATTTCGTGTAAGGGGTGTTTTAAATCTTCAGCTGACTTTGAATTAAGTATTTTAATTTGAGTGTATTTTGAAAATTTGTCAATGGCAGTGATTGCTAAATTCCGCTGAATAATAAATAAGTCGATATGGATTATCTGACCAGGATACGAAGGTGTTGGTGTTGTTTGGATTTCTCCACATGGTGGTCGTCTATCGTATTTGGTTTCTTTGCTTGTTTCGCATGCTTTTGCAAGTGCTTCTGTTTTCTTTTTGATAATTGGGAAAAGGAATCTACTCAAGATCTGTATCTTGTTTTCTATGGGGTTCCTATGTGCTCTGGTGTGTTCTTTCGTTAAAATATTGTTCTGTTCGTTTTCGTCTGTCACGTATACTACTTGTTTTTGCGTATATTTTGTACCTTGCCCATAATCGCTTCTGCGGTAAACAAACCGTTCACAATTTTTGGGTCAAGTCGTTTCTTTAAACTTTCTATTAAGTCTTTTTCTGAATAATTGTTTTTTTAACTACTACTCGTATGATTCCTCGTCTGAGGTTAATAAAAAAAACTTGGTTCTTAAATACATTGATTGGAACTTCCATAACAGGTATTAGGTTGTGTGAGGAGCTCTCGTCGCTGTGCACAGTGGCACTGGTGCTATTTATTTGTTGATCTAGACAACGCATCTATTCCCGGTTTATACCTCAGCTCGTGGTTGAACTCTTCGAGGTAATTCTTCCACCTCTTGAGTGTACCATTATGATTTATGTTGCTAAGAGCATAAGTCAAAGGCTGGTAGTCAGTAAATATGACTACTTGAGTGGTACCGTATACCAAACTATGGCCAGCATTTCTTTTTCATTTGCGGCATAATTTTCTTCGGCTTTCGAAAGACTGCGGGAAATGAAAGGTATCGGTCTGCCGTTCTGCTCGAGTAATGCTCCAATAGCAAAATTCGAGGCATCAGTTGTCAATTGGAATTCTTTACCAAAGTCGGGGTATGCTAGTATCACATCTTGGGAGAACGAGTGTAAGGCTTCATTATCCAAAGTGATTTTTATTCTAGCTGAGATGTTCTTTGAAGATCTACCATTTTCTCCCCTGAGAAGGGTAGTAAGCGATAATAGCTCGATAAACCCAGAAAAGATCGTAAAATCTTCAGAGTTTTGGGTACAGGTTTTAAACCAATTTTTGAAATAGTGAAGCCCAAGAAATCAACTTCCGTCTTAAAAAATTCGCATTTATCGATTTGACTTTTCATGTTAGCTTTACGTAAAGTTGTGCAAGCCATTTCCAGGTGTTTAGCATGTTCATCCTCGGATTGACTAAAGACGAAAATATCGGCAATGTAAACGTAGAATATCTTGCCTAAGTGATCCCTTAGAATGTCGTCTAGAGCTCTTTGAAATATGGAAGGGGAGTTCTTTAGACCAAAGGGCAGTCTAGTGAATTCGAATTGCCCCCCCTTTACGGCGAAAGCCGTTTTCTCAATATTCCTTTCTTTGAGTGGGATTTGATGGAAACTGGTCTTTAAATCAATAACAGAGAACACCCATATGGATGCAAACCGTGAAGGTCTGATAATGCCGTCTCTAAGCAAATTTTGTAGCTCTTTTTCTATTTCTGCCTTTAATGATGCGGGGTAAGGGCTATGTTTACAATATACTGGGGTATCTGACGAAGTTCTTATTTCGCCTTCTTCCTTAGTAGTATATCATTGAGTAATAAAGAGACAGAGCTGAAGACTCACTCCTAGCTTTTTTACCGTTTTAAAAATCGCACGCGGTCGATCGAGTTGGTCCGCAAACGCAAAATCAAACTTAAAAATAAAGCTCATTTACCATAGTAAGCAACAACAAATAACTTGCAAAACAACAACAGTGCGCACGAAACCCCATTTTTTTTTTCGTCGTCCGTCTTGATCATCAAAAGTTTGTGCGCGATAATGAGGGCATAGGTAACTCAGTGCAAAGAAAAGGGACAAATAATGCTGCTGTGTTTGTTGCTGGTTTCTCTGTCGTTCCAACAAGGCAGCGCGTAGAAATGTTGTTGTTGCATAGCCGAGTCTCGGCGCAAGTAGGTAGATTATTTGAATGCCAGCAGGCCATGGCATTCAAATTAAAGGATACGCACACGGCGCGTCAACATCATATACCATGACGTCACATTTTAAAGAATTTTATTTCTTGTGATGCTTAGAATATATTTCTATTTTTATTACGTACATTAAAATAATAGGGTCTTTTATCATAATGCATGTATTTAATAATGTATTACTTTATTGAACGCAACGGTCGCACACAAAAACCCTTAAGCTTATGCGAAACAAAATATTTCAATTTTCTCAAATTCATATACTTTCCTTGGCTTGGCAGACACATACATGCAAATATTTTTACCAAAATGAGTGAGATGAGACACACATGCCAACAACTATTTGGCGCGTCCAGGCATTGATACCCCTATTCATAGAAATAGTATAAAATGTTTCAAGAAAACAATTGATTGCACTAATAGTTGCACACTAAATACGAAATTATATTTTTCTCAGACATTGGATCAAATATGTGTATATAAGAAGGTTAGGTACTTGGTTACAGAACTTATGAAATAGTTAAAATTTACTATATTGAGAAAGGGTGCCTTGCTAATCGAAACTTGAAAAATTATAAAAATCTGCCTGGCTGCTTGCAAGTTGAAGGCGAGTGGCATAGCAGTGCTTAGAAACCACAACAATGAGTTAGAAGAGTGTAGAAGCTTAGATCTTAGGCTGAAGCTTCAAACCAAAAAGGGATAGCAGGGACAGAATATGTGGTGTGCTTTTTTCATTGTCGAGTCGTTTGTTTTGATTATGGTTGTTGTTGGTTCATATGGGAAATGTTCTGAAGTTGTCATTGATTTTTGGGCAACAGCAGAAGTAGCTGTAGACAACCGGGTGTTTGCAATTTTTGTTTGTAACCGCGCTATCGCGCACGAAGTGTTTCGAAAAAGAGCTTTGATCCAAAAGCCTCCTCTGTCTCTTTATTACTCAATGGTTTTATATGTAAGTTTCAAGTGAGGGTCAGCGAATAATTCCGCGTTGGTTTCGGAAAATTGATCGATATATAGATTCTGAGTTTCAGACATGTGATCTGTTCTAATTTCTGCTTCTACAACTTCTCTAGTTATCTGCTGTGTTGTAGCGAAGATATTTCGTCTCATTGAGTACGCGACGATTCCGATCATTAACAACAATATTCCAGACAGCGTAAAATTAATTGTTGTTGTAACGTAATTGTATTTCTTCAGGGTTTCGAGCTTCAAGGTGTTGTTGATGTTAACTTCCTTCAGCATTTGCAGTGAGAGAGCATCGTTTTTGCTGCAATTATTTGAAATAGGGTTGGTCTGGCTTCTGCGAAGAACACTTCTTTTACTTCATACACCTCATCCTCGAAGCCAACGGTCGAGTTTTGGGACTGAATTAGGAATGTTCCTCTGAGTTTCATTTCGTCTTTATCGATTCTCAGCTTTCCGTCGAAGTCATTGAAAAAGTGCTTAAAAGTGCGGTACATGTTGGCTGTTGATCGTTTTGCAATTCGGAGTATGGCTTTTCAGAAGTTATGCATGTATTGTTACTTAAGTCTATTAGATTATTCTTATTACATGCTCTTATCGTTATGAGATTCGCAGGAGTATTTTATTGCGTATATTATTTCACAATGTTTTTATATTTTATTTTGTTTACTGTGTTTCGAAAGACTGTGGGAAATGAAAGGTATCGGTCTGCCGTTCTGCTCGAGTAATGCTCCAATAGCAAAATTCGAGGCATCAGTTGTCAATTGGAATTCTTTACCAAAGTCGGGGTATGCTAGTATCACATCTTGGAAGAACGAGTGTAAGGCTTCATTATCCAAAGTGATTTTTATTCTAGCTGAGATGTTCTTTGAAGATCTACCATTTTCTCCCCTGAGAAGGGTAGTAAGCGATAATAGCTCGATAAACCCAGAAAAGATCGTAAAATCTTCAGAGTTTTGGGTACAGGTTTTAAACCAATTTTTGAAATAGTGAAGCCCAAGAAATCAACTTCCGTCTTAAAAAATTCGCATTTATCGATTTGACTTTTCATGTTAGCTTTACGTAAAGTTGTGCAAGCCATTTCCAGGTGTTTAGCATGTTCATCCTCGGATTGACTAAAGACGAAAATATCGGCAATGTAAACGTAGCATATCTTGCCTAAGTGATCCCTTAGAATGTCGTCTAGAGCTCTTTGAAATATGGAAGGGGAGTTCTTTAGACCAAAGGGCAGTCTAGTGAATTCGAATTGCCCCCCCTTTACGGCGAAAGCCGTTTTCTCAATATTCCTTTCTTTGAGTGGGATTTGATGGAAACTGGTCTTTAAATCAATAACAGAGAACACCCATATGGATGCAAACCGTGAAGGTCTGATAATGCCGTCTCTAAGCAAATTTTGTAGCTCTTTTTCTATTTCTGCCTTTAATGATGCGGGGTAAGGGCTATGTTTACAATATACTGGGGTATCTGACGAAGTTCTTATTTCGCCTTCTTCCTTAGTAGTATATCATTGAGTAATAAAGAGACAGAGCTGAAGACTCACTCCTAGCTTTTTTACCGTTTTAAAAATCGCACGCGGTCGATCGAGTTGGTCCGCAAACGCAAAATCAAACTTAAAAATAAAGCTCATTTACCATAGTAAGCAACAACAAATAACTTGCAAAACAACAACAGTGCGCACGAAACCCCATTTTTTTTTTCGTCGTCCGTCTTGATCATCAAAAGTTTGTGCGCGATAATGAGGGCATAGGTAACTCAGTGCAAAGAAAAGGGACAAATAATGCTGCTGTGTTTGTTGCTGGTTTCTCTGTCGTTCCAACAAGGCAGCGCGTAGAAATGTTGTTGTTGCATAGCCGAGTCTCGGCGCAAGTAGGTAGATTATTTGAATGCCAGCAGGCCATGGCATTCAAATTAAAGGATACGCACACGGCGCGTCAACATCATATACCATGACGTCACATTTTAAAGAATTTTATTTCTTGTGATGCTTAGAATATATTTCTATTTTTATTACGTACATTAAAATAATAGGGTCTTTTATCATAATGCATGTATTTAATAATGTATTACTTTATTGAACGCAACGGTCGCACACAAAAACCCTTAAGCTTATGCGAAACAAAATATTTCAATTTTCTCAAATTCATATACTTTCCTTGGCTTGGCAGACACATACATGCAAATATTTTTACCAAAATGAGTGAGATGAGACACACATGCCAACAACTATTTGGCGCGTCCAGGCATTGATACCCCTATTCATAGAAATAGTATAAAATGTTTCAAGAAAACAATTGATTGCACTAATAGTTGCACACTAAATACGAAATTATATTTTTCTCAGACATTGGATCAAATATGTGTATATAAGAAGGTTAGGTACTTGGTTACAGAACTTATGAAATAGTTAAAATTTACTATATTGAGAAAGGGTGCCTTGCTAATCGAAACTTGAAAAATTATAAAAATCTGCCTGGCTGCTTGCAAGTTGAAGGCGAGTGGCATAGCAGTGCTTAGAAACCACAACAATGAGTTAGAAGAGTGTAGAAGCTTAGATCTTAGGCTGAAGCTTCAAACCAAAAAGGGATAGCAGGGACAGAATATGTGGTGTGCTTTTTTCATTGTCGAGTCGTTTGTTTTGATTATGGTTGTTGTTGGTTCATATGGGAAATGTTCTGAAGTTGTCATTGATTTTTGGGCAACAGCAGAAGTAGCTGTAGACAACCGGGTGTTTGCAATTTTTGTTTGTAACCGCGCTATCGCGCACGAAGTGTTTCGAAAAAGAGCTTTGATCCAAAAGCCTCCTCTGTCTCTTTATTACTCAATGGTTTTATATGTAAGTTTCAAGTGAGGGTCAGCGAATAATTCCGCGTTGGTTTCGGAAAATTGATCGATATATAGATTCTGAGTTTCAGACATGTGATCTGTTCTAATTTCTGCTTCTACAACTTCTCTAGTTATCTGCTGTGTTGTAGCGAAGATATTTCGTCTCATTGAGTACGCGACGATTCCGATCATTAACAACAATATTCCAGACAGCGTAAAATTAATTGTTGTTGTAACGTAATTGTATTTCTTCAGGGTTTCGAGCTTCAAGGTGTTGTTGATGTTAACTTCCTTCAGCATTTGCAGTGAGAGAGCATCGTTTTTGCTGCAATTATTTGAAATAGGGTTGGTCTGGCTTCTGCGAAGAACACTTCTTTTACTTCATACACCTCATCCTCGAAGCCAACGGTCGACTTTTGGGACTGAATTAGAATGTTCCTCTGAGTTTCATTTCGTCTTTATCGATTCTCAGCTTTCCGTTGAAGTCATTGAAAAAGTGCTTAAAAGTGCGGTACATGTTGGCTGTTGATCGTTTTGCAATTCGGAGTATGGCTTTTCAGAAGTTATGCATGTATTGTTACTTAAGTCTATTAGATTATTCTTATTACATGCTCTTATCGTTATGAGATTCGCAGGAGTATTTTATTGCGTATATTATTTCACAATGTTTTTATATTTTATTTTGTTTACTGTGTTTAATTTTTGAATAAGCTTTAATAACATAGCAGTACATATATTGCTTGCAATTAAATGTATGTTAATTATGTATAGCAAGCTTTTGGGATTTGTTGATATCTTTATTTGTACAAATTCTAGTAATTCTTCTGCATTTAGACACTTTTTTTTTCTTTTTCTACAATTTGTTCTATAGTTTTGACCTCTAATTCTGACCGTATTATTGAGTTTACTGTATTAGTTTTTGCCTAATCTATGGCATGAACTATATTTGTTAGATCGTCTTTAAAAACTTGAAGCTTGAATTTAAATACCGAAATTGTTTCTTCATTATTTTTATATTTTGGAATATTTATTTATAACAACTTGTTTGTTGTTGTTTTCTAACTGCTCATTCATCTTAGTAACTAATATTTCATAGTCGCAGTGGTCCGGCGAGCAGGCCATCCGATCTCGTATTCGAGCAATGGGAATAGCTGGCGTGAGGCTTTTTTAATATGCAGGGTATCTTCCAGTGTTTGGGAATACATGCCGTTTAGTACTGCGGCTGTACCCATTTTTATTGAAATTAACTGTGAGTGTGAGTAGTCTAGAATTGTTGACAACCCAAGGCATGTTGGTAGGAATAACCTGTAACATAATATTAGGTTTTTATATTATTTTTATGGACTTTTCTACCGGTTTTTGTCGTAATGGTAGAGCTCCCGTTTTCTGCTACTGTTTCTTTCTGTATTTGGGTGTGAGTTTTGAACCTAGTCTTTTGTCTATTTTTACGTAGATAATGTGTCTAATGTTATAGTTCTTTAATTGCTTCTTCTTCGTATTGTGGTAGTTAAGATCTTTTTCCGGTTTCTTTATGATTTTTTTCCTTATCTGCTGCCTTTCTAATTCTATACGTTGAGGATCAATTATATTTTGTTGCCCAACAAATATATCTATTGGCTTCCTTTTTACCGTGGAGTGTACTGATTGATTATACAGTCGCACTGTTTTGAAGATTCAATCTTCGAAGTTTACGATTCCCCCATCCTTTTTTATACATCGCATGATTTCGGTTAATGTTGAATGGAATCGCTGAACCTGACCGTTACTGGTAGATGTGTATGGCGTCGTATAGACTCTTGCCTTTAGCTGGTCTTGCAGCAGTAATTTAATGGATGATGTGGTCAAAGCTTTTTCGTTTTCCATGACAGCTAATTTCGGCATGCCGAATGCTATCATGATTTCGTGTAAGGGGTGTTTTAAATCTTCAGCTGACTTTGAATTAAGTATTTTAATTTGAGTGTATTTTGAAAATTTGTCAATGGCAGTGATTGCTAAATTCCGCTGAATAATAAATAAGTCGATATGGATTATCTGACCAGGATACGAAGGTATTGGTGTTGTTTGGATTTCTCCACATGGTGGTCGTCTATCGTATTTGGTTTCTTTGCTTGTTTCGCATGCTTTTGCAAGTGCTTCTGTTTTCTTTTTGATAATTGGGAAAAGGAATCTACTCAAGATCTGTATCTTGTTTTCTATGGGGTTCCTATGTGCTCTGGTGTGTTCTTTCGTTAAAATATTGTTCTGTTCGTTTTCGTCTGTCACGTATACTACTTGTTTTTGCGTATATCGGACCTTATAAGAGCTGAAGTGTAAAGGGAATACATATTGTATCTTGCCCATAATCGCTTCTGCGGTAAACAAACCGTTCAACATTTTTGGGTCAAGTCGTTTCTTTAAAATGTAGCTCATATTATATGCCGAAATTGCTCAGAAAACAGGATTTCGATATCGATTTTAATCGATTACTTGTTAACGAAGCAAGTTATCCAATATCGGTAACAAACGCGATCTGCGCGGGCACTAGGAGGCCCTACAGCAAAAGTTTCTAGCTCTTAAAGGTTCTGAGATCGTTGCGTTCATACATACAGAAGGACGGACGGACAGACGGACATGACCAGATGGACTCGGCTATTGATGCTGATCAAGAATATATATACTTTATGGGGTCGGAGATGCTTCCTTCTGCCTGTTACATACATTTGCACAAATACATTATACCCTTTTTACCCATTTGTAATGGGTTCAGGGTATAAAAATGGAGGTTTCATCAATCGCGGTAACATAAAATTTAACTCTGTTGCATATTTGATTTACTGTTTGCGCATAAAACGGAATAAGGTAAATGCGTAGAAAAACAATGCATACAATAAATAGAACTGTCAAATCAACGAAAAAGTATTTGTGCCACGACAACGCCCCTTAAGTGCTTGCTTCCACTTTGTTATGCCCAGCGAGTGTAAGATTGCTGAGTGTCAAGCCTAGTAAGTCAAGCTGTAGGTCCTCCTAGTGCCCGCGCAGATCGAGTTTGTTGCCGATATTCGATAACTTGCCCCGTTTCCAAGTAATCGATAAAAATCGATTTAGAAATTCTGTTTTTTTGAGCAATTGTAGTAAATAATAAGAGATAGAGTCACCAAACTTGACATGTAGCTTCTAGAATAGTATATATACATATATCAAGTATCTTTCATTTTATATCTATCGCCACGTCCCCGCTACCACCACAAAGCTATAAATCAAGTTAATAATCCAACTTGTAAGGCCCTGTAGGAATGGCCTGACGCAAATAAAATGCAACCGTTCTTGTGCGCGTCACTTTTAGAATATCGTCGCAGATCATTTTATTTCACCATCGTTCTCGTTTTTCTTATGCTCGTGTCAGAGCGAGAGTAAGAGCATCGAATGTTTCGCTCTCTGAGCGAAGCCTTCGATGTGATTACAGTTATATTTACAGTGGGACACTTAATGCTATATCACAGTATAATCTTACATGCTAATTATTACTACAATTCGGCCGTTCTGACGTTGAGTATCTCCTGATACTCGTTGACATACTTCTAGTTACAATATTACTTTGGCCATATTTACTTAGACAATTTTCTTTTCTTAATTTATTTTCGGTATTGTTTTGCTTGGTTTCATTTTTACTTTTGTCATTTTCATCACTTACATTATTGTTTCTAAATTTATTTCTTCAGTATCACTATCTGAACTGTTTTCTTCTTGTGTGTTGTTGCTTACAATATTTTTTCTACCGTTGAGCCAAGGTTTCATATTGTGTACTGCCCAAATTCCTGAATTTGGTATTTGTGTTTGTTGAAAATTTTCTACGTCTTCTATAAAGTATCTATCATTATCTTATACCCTTGACACCACATATGGTCCTTTGAATTTAGGAATCAGTTTGCTTGATACTCCAGGTGGTGAATTAAAGTTTCGGACAACTACATACATAATCTCCTTTTGAGAGTATTTTGGGATTCTGACGTTTTGCATCTATGTAACTTTTATTGTAGTCTTGTGTCTTTTGTTGGTTGACTTCTGCTTTCTTTCTTATTTCTCTTAAGTTTCATATTGCTGTTTCTTGATTTTCTTCTATAACATTTTCGCTTAAGCTATCTATGTTAGTTCCTCTCTGTTTGACTCCAAATAACATAACGCTGGGGTATTCATTGATACTTCGATTCTTCTTGTTATTCATCGAGTGTTCTACTTTGTCCAACACCTTATGCCATGGTTCACTATTCTCTACATTTATTAGTTTTGCCATCATTGGGCCTAGAGCTCTGTTTCCTCTCTCCTCACTCTTTCCACATGTCAATTGGCTTGTGGTGAGGCTGTAGCTATTTTTGTATGGCAAATGTTTTTTTCCTCGATGAATTCATTAAATTCTTTGGACGTAAAACAGTTTCCTCTATCAGATATAATATTTTTTGGCCTACTATACGCTTTGAAATAATCCTTTAATGATTCAATTGCTTCTTTCGAACTAGTTGTTTTTGTAGCATATAGCCTAACGAATTTAGTGCATGCATCTATTATTACTAGTATATGTTTCTTTTTCGTGTCTTTGCTATTGACTGGGCCATAGTGATCAATGTGAATTACTTCAAAAGGGTTGGTTCCCTTTGGTATGGAATGTAAGAAACCTTCAGTATTACCGGACTTGTTAAAAAATGCTATACACTTAAGACAGTTTTTTAAATGAACTTCTACTTTTTTCCTTATATTGGGAAACCAATAGCTTTTATTAACCAGATCAGTTACTTTATCAACTCCTACATGACCCATTTCGTCATGGTATTTATATAAAACATTTTCTTCCATGGATTCGGGAACACAAAATACTAGTCTATCACTTTTCTTTTTATATATAACACCATTGCGCATTTAATAGTGTTCACTTTCTTTTTCTGTAAGCATTTCTATGAGCTTTTTTATTTTTTCATCTTTTCCTTGGCATACTATAAGATTTTCTTCGAACGTGTTAGTTTCAATTATTAGGATATTGGTGCGACTTAATGCATCTTCATGTTGCATTCTCTTCCCTGACTTGTGCTCGAGATCATAATCGTAGTTTTGCAGTTCAAGGGCCCATCTGGCAATACGTAGATTCAATTCTTTTTTATTTAGTGTTAGTGTTAATGAATTGCAGTCGGTTACTATCTTAAATTTAATGCCTTGTAAATATACTCGAAATCTTTTGAGCGCATTTATGATCGCTAGGGTCTCTAATTCGAAGCTATGGTATCTTGACTCTACTTCTGTTGTTCGTTTTGAAAAGTAGAAAACAGGATGGAGTTTTCCATCCTTCTTCCTTTGTAACAGAATCGCCCCGTAGACTAGAGAACTTGCATCGCAGTGTAATTCCGTTTCATCTCTAGGGTCATATATTGCTAATATCGGTGCTTCTATTAACTTATTTTTTAGTGCATTGAAAGCATCTAGTTCTACTTCTTTAAACTCAAACTTTTTATCTTTCTTTGTTTGATCATACAACGGCTTTGCAATTAGTGAAAAATCTTGAAAAAACCTCCTAAAGTATGAGCATAGGCCGATAAAACTTTGAACTTCATGGACTTTTGTAGGTATGGGGAAAGATCGAATTGCTTCTAGCCCAGCTTCATTAGCCTTTATGCCATTTCAAGTGACAGTATAACCTGAATAATCAACTAAAGACTGCAAAAATGCACACTTATCGAGTCTAAGTTCTAGTTTGTTGTCTACAACACGTTTAAAAACCTCTCTGAGAATTTCTAAATGCTCATTTAAATCTTTTGTAGCAATCATAATGTCATCGAGGTAGATCACCACTTTTCCTGTCCTCACCATTTTTGCAAATATTTTGTTAATATGTATATCTTTGAAACGTTGACGGTGCATTCGTTAATGCAAATAGCATTCTAAGGTATTAAAATTGTCCTATCGGGGGTAGTGAATGATGTGTACTTTACCGATGCTTTATCCATAAAAACATGGTGAAAACCATTTTTTAAGTCGAACTTTGAAAACAATTTTTTATTCGCTAGTCTTTCTAGTAGATCATCTATCAGTGGAATTGGATAGTTATCTTTCACTGTTACTTTGTTAAGCCGACGATAGTCTACACACATTCTGAGCTCTCCTATTTTCTTTTTTACAAGGACAATTGGTGACACATACTCTGACTCACTTGGTCGTATGTATCCTCGAGCTAAGTTTTCGTCTAGTATTTTCTGTACTTCTTTTCTGCATATGATAACTTTCTTGGGGAACAGCGAAACGGTTTTTCGTTTTCAATAGTAATTTTCAGTGAGTTTTTTATTTTAGGCTCCGCAGGTCTGTCTGGTTCTACATAATGTTTTTCGAATATCTTTTCAAACCTTTTCAAACTATTTTGACATATTTCCTTTCCTACTTTGTACCTTTCCTTGTCTGTGCCTATTACATTTATTGCCAACATTTGTTTTTCAAAATTTTCTGTCTCGTATCTTTCTCCTCTTTGCTCGTTGTAACCTTGTTCTATATTATCCTTTTCGTTCTTTTTATATTTACTGTATTGCATCCTGCCTTTTCCCCTACTTTATTCTCTACTTTTTCTACTACTTTGTTCTCTTCTTTTTCCACTACTTTGCTCTCTACTTTTTCCACTACTCTGTTTTCTACTTTTTCCACTACTTTGTTCTCTACTTTTTTATTATTCACATTTTCATTTTTTGTACTTTTGTTCTACTTTTCTTTGTGCATCACCGTTGGCTCAACGTTTTTGCTCATAACTTCTTCGACTTCAATTATTTTAAAATTACTTAAAAATAGAAAATCTCTACCTAATACCATTCGGTGCCTTGTAGATTCATCGTTCACAACAAGATATTCAATTTTCACATTTTTATTTAAAGTTTTGATTACACAACATATTTTTCCAACTATATTTAATTTACTACCATTTATTCCATAATAACATAAATTTAGATTTTCATTATTTGTTTTAACTCCTGTTGGAACAGTTGATTCTCTTAAAAAGGTGATTGGGCTGCCAGAATCTATTAGGCACTCTATGGAGGATGTAACATTAAAATTATTTTTATCAAGAAAACTTACATCCAAATATCTTACATAATCGTCGATCGCCTTGTTCTTCTTGTATAGTGAGCACTCTTTAGCCAGATGTCCAAGTTTGCCACAAGCAAAGCATGTTTCTTCAGCTCGTTTCGGCTTGCGACAGTCTGCGGCCAGATGTCCAGAGCTGTGACAATTGAAGCACTTGTTTACCTTCTGTTCCGGGGTTCCACACGTTGACGTCAGCATGTTTTTTATTTGGGGCTTGCCAAGTTGAGCCCTCGGCTGATCAATGTCTTGGAAAGCATCCAGAACTTCGGACGGCGCAGCAAAGCCTGATTTTTTAGCTGCATACCGGATATTCCATCAATCAAGTATTGTACCATTTCGTCGTTTCCCATTTTCAGCTCGTTTACCAGGGTCATTTTATTAAAATAACACACTGCAAATTTTTCATCAGGTTTCCACTCTCGGCTTTCAAACCTGCGGCGTATTTCAAGGACGTTCTCTTTAGTGTCAAAGATGATCCTTAACTGCATTAAAATATTATCGATGTTACCTGAGAGAAGTGTTGGACGCGACAGCAGCCAAATGTTTGCTTTGCCCTTGAGGCGAGCACATAAAATTGTACGCATGACGTCATCAGACACTTTGAACACATCTCGTATATTTTTTACTAGCACCAACCATTCATTGATGTTGTTTTCACCATTATATTCTGGTACAAACTCTTTCACAGCATTAAGGTTTAGTTCAGACTTGTGGTGACGCAGATCTATGCTTTCGCACCGTAAATTCCACATCATACGCTCCATGTCTTCGTAAACACTGCTGTTAGATGCATTGTCTACGCTTTTATTCACAGTGCTGCCACTATTAATGATTGGCTCAGTATTGGCAACTTCGATGTTATGTGGAGCGTTGCCAACATCAGCGTTTGGCTCAGCATTGGCAACTTCAATGTTATGTTGAGCGTTGCCAGCATCAGCGTTTGGATCAGCATTGGCAACTTCAATGTTATGTTGAGCGTTGCCACCAAGATCGCAGACCGGTACGTCATCGTTTTCCTCATTTGCTATGCCGCTGTTTTCGACATCATTGCCGCCAATTTCTGCCGAAATGGAGAAGCCGTTATGGCTGGCCGCCTCTTCGTCACCAGAGCTGTTGTTGTTGTTGGCTGTCTGAGCGCCGCAAGAACCGTTGTCGTTGTTGCTGGTGCTTGGTGTTAAATCGATCAGCTCTTCGTTGGAGTCTAGCATGTCCAAATGGAGGTTTGAAGCACTTGCTGACGGTAATGCAGCGTTCAGTTGTGCTAATAAAGCAGCTTTGGTGCCTCTAGTTGGCAAACCCAGTTTTTCGCACCACATTTTTAGGTTTGACAGGCTTAGATTGCCAATATTCACACGTGATTCCATAATCAAGTTATTTAATAACTAATATTTATAAGTTTGAATTTATTTGAATGATTTTGTAGGTTTAATTCCGTAACCACTTCTGAATTTGTAGGAATGGCCTTACGCAAATAAAATGCAACCGTTCTTGTGCGCGTCACTTTTAGAATATCGTCGCAGATCATTTTATTTCACCATCGTTCTCGTTTTTCTTATGCTCGTGTCAGAGCGAGAGTAAGAGCATCGAATGTTTCGCCCTCTGAGCGAAGCCTTCGATGTGATTACAGTTATATTTACAGTGGGACACTTAATGCTATATCACAGTAGAATCTTACATGCTAATTATTACTACAGCCCATAAATTTAAGCCACAATCTATATGCAATGGTTGTTTTGAGAATACGCAAATATTCTATGGCACAATAAGATGTATTGTCGAAAATTTCATTAAGATCGATTAAAAAACACAAAGGTTATGTGCGCACGTGTTAGCAGCAGCTAGCGCAAATTTCAAGAATTTCTGTATACATGTTCACACACACATTCATGCGTGTCTTCTTTGAATTCTATCAACAGCATTGCAATTGCGATTGTTTTCTGTGCTGCTATTTTAATTCGTTTTTTTCTCGTTAAGGCTTAATTACTGGTGTGGCTGATGGGTAGAGGCGGCGGCGAGTGGTGTGGTCTGTTGCGAGTTCAAACTGCCACGGGAACTTTTTTTTTTAATTTATCTTATTAACTGCTAAAGCGAACGAGCGCGTAGCGCGAGCTGCATTTGGTGTTGGAAGAAGAGGGTTCAGGTTATCCTCTAGTCGGGAGCTCCCGACTAGAACCTCTTTCTTGTTTTTATAGGTTTAGGGGCCCTAATAACGAAATGGATGTTTAATAGAATTTCGTAGGCATAATTTCTATTTAAAATATTTGTCCCCTAATGTTTATATATTTTTAAGGCATTTTTGGTGAATCGTACCTACATATTCGAAATTGACATGACATATACAAGGAGTGTATTGAATCTACTTAACTACCTGTTTGGATCAGATTATTTGAAAAAAATAGTTTTTCATACAATAACCTACCTTTCGATTAATACTGTAGTATAAATAGCTTTAAAACTGAGGGACTTATTTGCAAAGAAACAGACAGACGGACATTGCTATATCAACTCGGCTATTGACGCTGATCAAGAATTTTTTCTTTATTATATAACTCTATATTCTATTGAAAATCATATATAATTACAATTGCAAAAATTTTAAAAAAATAGGAAAATCGTATTTATTTATTATTGGAGAAGGTTAGATAGTGAAAATCACTTAATTACATTTTAAAGATAATAAAACCCTTTTTTAATATCATCTTTTTATTAAATCTATGTATAAATGTATTTATATTTTAATTTAAACAAGAATACTACAACCTATAATTGACAGCTAAGGCTGTATGTGAGACAAAAATTTACATTGAGACTTACAGTTACTTGGACCAAATTGACGGAATAAAGTCGCCCTGCTAGTGGGTTGGGATGGGAACTAATACGCTCAATGTCACGAATGGGATGATGACGGACAATGTCTCACACTTTGGGAACTATTAGGTCCCTCTACCTAGTGCGCATGTACAGGGGAACATTGCAGATTTTCTGTCAATATTCTTCGCAAGTCCATTGAGCCATGTATATTGCACGTGAGTATTTTGTCCACAATGATCCCGCGATATTTGTGTGTAGGGTGGGTAATGCTTTAATGTAGGACCGATAAACGTTACTCATGGTCAGGACTGTCTCCTAGTAGAAAAATTAAGGTTGGCATGTTCATGCCCCAGTTTTCGAAGCTAATCATGTATTTCTGCAACTCCTCTGTGTCAGTGCCTATAGGACTCTTGTGCAGCACAGCAGTGTCATCTGCATTCGTGGCTATAAAGTCGTATCCCTGTCCACTATCAATTGTGTAAATTGAGTCAAGTGTGGGATCAACTAATCTGCTTCGTAAGACTCAGGCACATATAGGCTTATTTGTTGACTTTGAGCCATAAACCATTACAAAAAATAAAATCAAATAAAAATATTCAAGAACACTGCCGCAGCTTTTTTTTCTCCATGGCTTCTAACGCAAAATTGACCCCGTAGCTTAGATGTTCCTGAGTTCAATGACGTTTTCGAAAGACAAACTGTCACCTTGGAAGCGCTTGTCATGCTAGTTAGCAACGGTTCGGTTAAGTTTCCAACATCTTTACAAGAGTATGGGTGAGACTAATTGGTCTGTACGCATCGTAAGTCCGTGAGCTGCTTCTCTGGGTTAGGGATCATCGTGATCATTACAGACTTCCAGATCCTGGACAGTTTCCTAATCTTAGAATGCTGTTGAACAAGAGATCTATGAAAGGCAGTGCTGTAGTTGATAAAAGTTTTATAAGTCTTGTTATTCAACAAAACCTCGCTTGAGCTTTATTTTATTTAATAGTATATGAAGTATACATCTCGCAAAATAACTGTTTTAAATGGAATCCAGCGATTCCTTGACATTTGATCGATCGGCTGCAAGTTTAGGAAATATGACATCAATTTTCCACCCTGTGAAAAATTTAAATCGACACGTACTATCTTGAACGACTTTTCTCAAGTTATATCTAACATAAATATTTTTAAAGATATAAACTTGAAATCTATCAAATGAATAACCAAAAGTTGGAATTACAAGTTTGATGATGTAAAGCTGTAACGCGAAAAATAATGATGCGATCCTAGAAGCTTTAACTTCCAGTTCAACCCAGGGGAGTAAATTTTTCAAAATACATCTCAAATGAATTTGGAAAAGGAGTTTTGAAAATGAGTTTATTTTATAACTTGAAGTCATTAAAAATGGGTGAAAAGAGTATAATGTTTTTGTGCAAGTGTATGCAAGGTATGAAGGAAGCATCTCAGACCCTATAAAGTACATATATTCTTGATCATCATCAATAGCTGAGGTGATCCGACGTCCTTCCGTCCGTCTGTCCATATGGATGAATGCAAGGATCTCAGAACCTATAAGAGCTAGAGGCTAAAATTTTGAACGCAGGTGCTCCTAGTGCCCGTTGGTTTTTGAGTTTGTTTCCGATAATCGGTAACTTACCACTCTAACAAGCAATTCATAAAAATCGATATCGCAATCCTGTTTTTTGAGAAAATCTCGTAAGTTATAAGGGCTAGAGTCAAATTTAACATGTAGCTTCTTGAATAGTATAATATATATATATTAAATATCTTTCATTTTATAGCTATCGCCACGTCCACCCCACCCCATAGCTATAAGTCAACTAAATAAATCAATTTGAACTACCCTTCAATTTAAGCCACAATTTTAAAGTGAATGACTTCTTGAAAATATAAGAATATTAAATTTAACAATAAGGTCTGTTGAAAATTTTATTAAGATCGGTTTAGAAACACAAACTCATTACCCAGCTGTCTACGGCTGCTTCTGCTACTACCCAAAATTAAATGACAATTATTAGTTCGGATACATATGTATATCAATGCACACGTACAGTATTCATGCTCACAAATACATACATACAATCGGAGTGAATGGCGCTATCCAACCCGAATCTCAGACAGCGGCTTTAGAACATTTGCGATTATATTTTGTTTAATTTTTGGGCTACAGCCTATTGTTTTGTTGTTTTTTCTAAGCACTGCTATGCTTGTGATTCTCAAAGTCACAGTCATTCTTTCATCTTCTCTACTCGCTTTCAATTTGCAAGCAGCTCGGAAGATTTTTATATTAAATTTTTTTAAATTTTAATCAGTTCTGTTATCAAAGATCATTAAGCTTCTTATATAACAATTTTTTGTATGTGAAACCCTTTAATTCCACGCTAAACTGCGTTGTAGGAACAACAGAGAAAAGAGCATAAAAAACCCAGTGGCACAAACTTTAAAACCGGTATGGCAAGGCGGAATCGAAAAAAATAGAAAAATTGAATATACTTGATTAAATTTCGTAACTATAGCTTTTCTTAGGTTTAAAGCAATTTGCAAAGAATTTGCGACGTGTTTTACACTTCTTGGGAAAATTGCCTTATCTGGGTGGAAATGGCAGACAAAGATTTGTTGGGCGATGTTTCGAGTTCAAACTAAAAAATGGTTTTTTAAAATTTGAGGAAAAACTTGGTTTGTTAATTGAATTATGTAGGCAGCTGAAGTGTTCTTTAGGAGAGATCAGAAACGAAAAATTGGAGTGTACATTGGGGAACCGTCAATCTTATAATGTGCATCTGGTCGATTATCCAGAGGAAGTCAATACCTTGAGCTATATCGTGAAATATTAGTATGCAATGTTCTTTAAACTTAAAAAAAAAACCTTGAAAAATGCGAAAATTCGAAGTAATGCGTTTGTCCAATTGTCCTTTGTCCTTTGGCGACTAGGAGTCAAGCGATTTGGAACAGAAAATATTCTAGATTAGAAGGGTCACTAAATACTCATCGCTCACAGCGAAGGTTAAATTGTAGCTGAGCTCTCGCAAAAAACAAACTGATACATTTTTGCTCCAACATTTTAGTAATAACGACAAGTCCGCTGGATGCTTCATTCAAAACTCGTTTTGCGTATGGTATACAATATATATTTCAAATTTCAAGTATCTAGTTCCGAGGTCGACGCGTTGATGCAGACGGACAGATAGACGGAGATACGGACATGTCTAAATTGACTCAGCTCGTCGTCTTGATCGAGAATATTACTTTATGGCGACTGGCATGTATACTTCTTGCTGTTACATATATGCATACTTCTTGCTGTTACATAGATGCATACTTCTTGCTGTTGCATACATCTGCATAAAACCACAATACCATTGTCTACCCATTTTCAATTGGTTCAGGGGACAAAAAAAAATTCGACTGTCACTATTTGTTTGTTCATCATTGTTTAACTGATATTTTTAGTTTATGTTTATCATTCGTTTTTATATTATAAGATTTATTTAATAAAATATTTCAGTCCACTTGATGGGTTTCTTTATTTGTTGGGACCACTCTCAGTAATTCAAAACTGTTCGCAGTTATTTTTGTACACAGAGTACTTTAAACTGGACTCGCTGTCACTAGAAAAAAATTTGATAGTTTTTGCATGATACCGAAGTTACATTGCCATAGGCCCGCAGCCGTGCGCATGCTCCTTTAGCGAAACATAAGTGCGTAAGTGTGTGCGTACAAATAAGAAGCTCCATTCGGAAGTTCTCGACTAGGGGATACCCTGAACCTTCTTCTGCAAATACAAAATACAGCTTGCTCTACGAGCTACGATAAACATTAATTAAAAAAAGAAAAAATCCTTAATAGGACTTGAACCCTTAAACAACCGAGCAACTTGTCATTGCTTCGACTCAATAGCCAAACCATTTCATTTTCAGTGAAAAAAAAAACTTAAGATAACACATGAACCCAGCACAGAAGGGCGAAGGGAGGGGTGGAAGAGTAATAAAATGAAAGATGTGATATGTCAAATTTCGTGACTTAACCTCTTAAAACCTTAGTAATTTGCTCAAAATACAGGATTTTTATGATATGATATAAGATATGTTGATAAGATTTTGCCTATATGTATGTATATAAGGAGCATAAATAAATATATAAATGGCGAGGTGAGTCAAATAGCTTGATAAACAGAAAAGTTGTTCATAGAAAAAATTGTAGTTCCTATGGCAGCTATATGATAGTGGTCCGATGTTGAATAGATTGTATATAAATAGAGAGCTTAAAGAAACTGCCCAGTTTGGCTAAGATGATATAATAGTTCGATGCTGACGGCTGACATTTGAAGTGGCTGCAATGGAAACACTGATCTATACACTATAAACTAGTTTGCATAGAAACAGACAGACGGACATGTCTACGTCAACTCGGCTGTTGATGCTGATCAAGACAGTATGGGGTCGGAAATTTAAAATAAAACAAATCGTTCGCTTTAGTAGTAATAAAAATAAATTTAAAAAAAAATAAGTTCCCTTGGCACTGTTCGAACTCGCAACTGACCACATTACTTGCTGCCGCCTCTACCCAACAGCCACACCAATAATTGAATCTTAATGAGTAAAAAACGAATTAAAATAGCAGAACAGAAAACAATACAATCGCTATTGCAATGCTGTTGATAGAATTCAAAGCACACGCACATGCATGTGTGTGTGTGTGTACATGTATAGAGAAATTCTTGGAATTCGCGTTTTCTGCCGCTGATACAAGGAAAGTCAAAACACGTTTTCTTTAAAAATTGTGTTTCTTAACCGAACTTGATGACATTTTCGACAGTACATCTTATTGTATTATAGAAGATATGTGTATTCTCAGATAGTCAATTGCAATTTACTGTGGCTTATATTGGTGGGCAGCATAAATTGGTGTTTTTATGTGGTATGTGGTAGAAGCGGAGAGGTGGTGATAGCTATAAAATGAAAGATACTTGATATATATTTACTATTCTAGAAGCTACATATATATCTAGTTTGGTGACTCCAGCTGTTATTATATACAAAAAATCCTCAAAAAACAGAATTTTGATATCGATTTTTATCGATTACTTGGAAACAGGAAAAGTTATCGAATATCGGAAACAAACTCGATCTGCGCGGGTACTAGGAGGACCTACAGCAAAATTTCAAGTCTCTTATAGGTTCTGAGATCCTTGCGTTCATACATACGGATGGGCGGACTGACGGACAGACATCAAACGAAAACTTTGACACAACAATAATCCTAGCGCAAGAATAACACTACAACATAGAACATACACTAGAAATGCTACATATATCAAATACACCCAACAAGAAACGACTAAACTACAAACAAATACCGAAAATTGTGCTCATCAGATCTGCAAACAGATGTGTTTTAAATCAGCGGTAGCTACCGCAGCGTGCGTGCACTTTTGCTTGTCTTGCTGATATAAACTCGTGTTAAGTAAAAAATTAAGGGCACACTAGATCAATAGCTCGAGCTTCAAATATATTAATTACAATTATATTTTTCAGAACTAGTTCAATCCCTCGCTCTATGCCGTACCATCCTGCAGCTACCGCTGGACCAGGCTGCTGGCCAATTAAATCCGATCCCGCTCTTGAAAATGCACGTCGTGAAGCAGAAGATCGAGAACGAGAGCGAGAGATACGAGAACGTGAGCAGAGAGAGCGCGACCGGCAGAGACGAGAACGTGAAGAACGCGAACGCAAAGAAAAAGAAGAGAAATTAAAACGGGAGCAGCAGGAGCGTGAGAGAGAACGAGAACGCGAACGTGAGCGCAAAGAGCGTGAACGACGTGAAATAGAACGCCGCGAAATTGAACGTGAACGTTTGCTACAGCAACAGCGGATCAGCGAGAACAATAAGCAGGCGGCAACCGCGGCCTCTTCATCCACACCTCGGGATCGTTCACCTCATCGTAGCATTTGTGAACTTAATGCTGAAATACGCATTAAAGAAGAACATCCTCGCACAAAAGACGAGCAAGATGTAATGCTTATGCGTGCTTCAGCGGCAGCTGGTGTTGGGGATCCACGCTATCATCCCCCTTCGCTCGTAACTGCTCAGGCAAATGCAGCAGTTGCAGCTGCACATCATCATGCAAATTTCTTAGTTGCGGGGCGACATGGGTTACCGCCACCTTCACATCTTTCCCGAAATTTGATGCCACCTTCATTGGGTGTTAGTGGACCACTAGCACATTTTGGTCAGCCTGGCCCGCCACCGTGGGGTATTGATCCATATCGTGATCCATACGCTCCTATTTTACGATACAACCCTATAATGGAGGCTGCTTTTCGACATGAAGCAGAGGAGCGTCAAAAAGCCTTAAGCATATATGCAGCGCAATCGGCAGCTCATTTAAGAGGTAAGGAACCAAGTCCTATCCCGCCACCGTCAGTGGGCCCTTTAGGTCCTGCCACACATCTTCGAATGCAGCCACCTTCAGGTGTAAATATAATTGCTTCATCAAGTGCACCACCGCCTTCACAAAATTCACAAACACAATTGGCTACAATTGGAATTGGGAAGGGACCACCACCGCCTTCAATGAATATGGCAGTACAACACATCATAACTGGCGACTCCATAATTCATCCATCCGTAACAAATAAAAAGGAATGTGAGCAGAGTATGGGTTTAGTGGTTAATGCGGCTGGTACAAGTGTTAACCATGGCAGTGTGCCTGGGAGCATTATAGGCATAACACCGGCATCACCAATAACGCCAAGTCGATGATAACCTTCTAGGAAAACTATATAAAACTATTTTAAATAATAGAAATTTTAAAAATTTCCATAACTTCCATCCCTATGTCAATAACAATTTGTATTCATTTGCCCTACCTCTAAATTACGCCCTTCGCCTGAGGAAAAATCAAGATAGTAAGCGTGACGCTTTTGTAATATAAAAAAATGAAAATATTTATTAACTTAATTTTAATGTGGCGAGATACAACTATTTATATAAAAAGGTAGGCTATATATTTAATCTAATCAACATCAAGAAAGGAGGAAGAAATATTTCCACTTCTCTGTATTTTGTATTATGTGGGCAGTAAGTTTTCGCAACAAGTTGCTTCCCAACTACATCTATACGTAGCGAAAGACGGCACATACTATATACGTACTCGTATATGCAAATAAAATACCTTAAGTTTATTTAATTCACCGAATACCTATTAGTTTAAATTAGATATTTAGGTTTGGTATGCTTTAATGCATTTGTATTATTTGTAAAATGTGAAATTGATGTCGAAAAGTATTTAATTTGAGGAGAAAAATATACTCAGATGTACATACATATACATGCAGACATACTTATAATAACCACATACTTAGTAATATAAAATAAGCGAATAACTCATTAATTAAATTTCTGTATACTATAATATTGCAACCTGTGGAATCATACCATACCATTCCAATCGTGCATTATGTTTTTCCAGATGTAACTTAATGTATGTCGGTAATGTATAAAATTTTGAAAAAAATGATAATAGAAATATTGCTATTAACTGAGAAAAAGTGATTTTATTTTCTAAATTATGTTGTGTTAGTTGCCCATAATATTATCTATCTTTCTCTATCTTTTTATCTTATATTTTGAAAGGTCAAAGTTATAGAGATGTTAAGTGATGAAATATCTAAAAATATAACATTTTCAAAATATCTGTTACATATGTATATCTGAATTTCTTACAAAAGCTTACTTTTTTAAATAGGCTTACAATAAGGCAGTGGTTCGGAATATACTATCCATAAGAATTGAAAGAAAACAGTTTTCATTTTGCTCAATTGGTATTATTCATTTTAAATTATCTACAAAAATTATAAAATATATTTTTTATTATTTCATTGACCTTATTTATAAAGCTCGCTTACAAAATTTCGACGTGATTTCAAAATTGTGTGTTGCAACTTTTATAAAAATGATTAAATTTGCTTTAATATAAATATTAGCTTAGATATACACTTGGATCGGGTATTATAATTTTGTTAAGAAATGGCTGCCCGACGCGTATTAAATGTATATTTAGCAAACAGGTACTAATCTGTCTTCTTTGTCTTTGAACAAATTATTTACCAGTTGCGTGGAAGTTCCACCTTCAATTTTAAAATTTTAAAAAATGTGGTGTATGAAGTTTCTGGTTCAAACTGATTTCTATTTTGATAAAAATTCATTTTCAATGTGTTCAGGGTATAATTAAAAAAGAGAATCGGTTGCATAAACTGGTGTTTTGTATAAATATGCATTTAGTCGACCTTTAAAAAAGTGCATACTAATTTGTCTGCTAACGCTTCCAAAGCAGCTGCTACTCTTAAATATCTCTATCATTGTTGACATTGTTCTGGCGCTTTTCTCTGTTACGATCATTTATTGCCCTAGCATTAACTCATGCTTAGGCCTCGATGCTGCGCAGCGAGTTAGTTAAATTCGTTCACTTTGTGCATTTGGTACGCATTGTCTACCATCATAATTCTAATAATTTAATTGTCACTTTGTTGCAATCAGCACGTACCCGTTCGGGTTCGCTTACCATTGTATAAACTATTTAAAATTATAAAAATAAAAATAGCAGACTAAATCAAGTCTTTCTGCTTCTTGTAATTTGCAACAAATAAACAAACAAATCGAAAACATATAAAATAAAATAGTATAATTATTTCTCCCCGACGTGAATTTCTTTTGTTGTTCTTTTATTGCTTTACATTGAAGCAAAAAAAAAGGTCAGAAACCGGACACTTCGTTTTTGCGCGGTTTATGTACAAGCTATTGCCTTGTCTCGTTATTTAGCTTAAGTTAGCGAAGTTCTTAAAGCTATTTTTTTGGAGCGGTATACACCGTTGTTACCTACTCTACAAGTTAACACATAGTTTGATCAAAGCTTGTAATGTCTACAGAAAATAACGGCTCTGGTGCAGTACCCTCTGCAAATAAAGTGCGTTTTCTTTATCGCTATTTCAATTTATGAAAGTTTGCAAACACTACAAAATGCTCTTACTAATACGTGTCTTAATGCGATTGATGAGTGCGGTCTTAGTGTTAGGCTGGTGCAGATCGAACGGCTTCTGTTCTCATTTGAAACTATTTATACCAGCCTAGAAGAATTAAACTTAGAAGAATTTGGTATCCAATTACGCGATGACGAAACCGGTTCGTAGTGAAATCGCGAAACGCAGAGCTTCGATATTGCCTGCTCAACAATTCATGACCAAACTGTGCTGCCCGCGCAGACAGTTAGGGGGCTAACGCACTACTGGCACTACCCTCATTAGAGTTGCCTACGTTTAGTGGCCGATGCACTGAATGGGCCGCCTTTTATTATATGCTCAAAAACATTATATTAAAACATCCTTATTTAGAAGGTATCGTAAGGCTGCAGCATCTTTGATCGTGCCTGAAGGATCCAGCGTTGGATGCAATTTGATCACAGGAAATCACAAACGATAATCATACCATAGCATTTAATTTATTGAAGAAAAGGTTTAATAATAGACGTTTTTCAGGCACAAATACTTGAGATATTGGGGCACAACACGGTGGAAGATGCATCGGACGACTAGTTAAAATCACACGATTGAGCGTTTAACATCATGGGCAACACGGAACAGATTGCTGGATGCATCATTTTGCAGATTATTCTGCAAAAGCTGGACCCAAAATCATAGGTATAGTGAGAAGAGAAGCAAGGGGACTCGTCGTTCGTCAACGTGATACCATCGTGGGAGTATATGGTTACGATCCAAAGCAGAGGGACCGAACTTTGCAAAACCGTAAATGTTGCTCTCGGAAGCTATGCCACAAGCCATCTGGTGGGAAAAACTAGAACAATTAATACAATTAGTTCGGTATTTATCGCCACTAACCGCCCATGTGTTCGTTTTTTATGACAGCCCTGGTCCTGGGATATATAATTGTTAAAATTTTGGAAACTTAACTCCTGCTTTACGGCTTAAGGAATGAAAGCGACTTGCATTTAGCCTTAATTGTCTAAAAGGTGCCATCAACTGCGATCATGCATCTCTGGATGCTGTCGGACCTGCGGAGCGAATTATCATTCCCGACTGCATTTAAATCATTTTACTTTGTCTTCGGGCCCCCAGACTGCTGTAATGTCGATGGGCACGAGTTAAAATGAATGCACGTCTTCGTTGTTTGAGTTTGGTTTTATGAATGATTTATTCAATATATTCTTATCGTACGCTTAGCCTATGTACATAAGTGCTTAGGCTAAAGCCGCGTAGCTGCGCTGCCGGTTACGCTAGCAGCGGAGCGGCTGCATATACATATGTATATGTCTTAACAGTATCAGAGAGCGAGAGAGTCTTATGTGCATATATATATATATATATATATATGTTATTGGCGGTCAGCGTGGGAATGCTGACTTAGCGTAGTTCATAAGTGGGTGATCATATTTCACGCTCACTTGAATTGGTATTGTTTATTTAATGCAACAAAGTGTTGCTGTTATATTTATGCTGAGTTCTTGGTACAGTGTACCCTCGATATATGCACATACTACATCTCCCTCCTTTTGAAAAATAACGTAACTAAGTGTAGTTATTTTACTTAAATTTATTGTATATACATTTTTTGATTTATTATAATTGTAATGTATTTATAATGTATTTAATGTATTTTAAAATATTTATTTATTTATATATATATTTATACATATATATATATATATAAATATATATTTTTGCATAGCTTGTATAATTCATTTTTTTTTTGTTTTGTTTTTATGTCTGTTATGAATTAAAAATTTTTAACCTACCTTTATGAACTGTTTGTTTTTTACTCTTATTTCCGGAAATAACTATAGTATCATTATCTTCTATTTTTTCAACTCTATAGGGCCCTGTGTATTTAAAATCTAGCTTATGGCCTACTTCATTTTTTAGTAAAACTTTAACTCCTATTAATAGAGTTATGTTCCTAGTTTTTAAATCATATAATTCCTTATTTTTCTGTTTATTTAATTCGAGCATATTTCTTGCTCTTTTGTATGCTACTTCTAATCTATACCTACTTTCTTTAGCGTAGTCATCTATGTTATATATAGGTTCTATATTACTTATGCTGTTAAAATACTTTGGTAGATTATTAGTCTTACCAAATACTAACTCATATGGACAATAATTATGTGCCATAGAGGGGGTTGTATTGAAGCAATAAACAAAATATTGAAGCCATACGTCCCAATCTGTTTTATTTACTGATATATAGGATCGTATATATTCGTTAAATGTTCTGTGGCTTCTTTCTATTGTTCCAACAGTTTGATGATGATGTGCAGTTGATGTTATATTCTTTATTTTTAAATATTTGCACAAATCATTTATAATTGAATTTTTATATTCCGTTCCCATGTCCGAAATGAACGTCTTCATTGGACCGAACTTGAAAATAAAAGATTCAAATATTGCTGTTGCTACTGTTGCTGCGCTTTTATTTGCGACAGGTATAGCAACTTAATATTTAGTCATGTCACATATCAGCGTGACTGCATATTCATTGCCTTTTTCTGACTTTGGTAGTGGACCAATTGTATCCACTATCACTCTGTCAAAAGCCTTCATCGGGGTTTCAGTAATTGTTAAAGGGGTCTTAATATTTGTTGTTGTTTTTGCTTTTTGACATTTCTGACATTTTTGGATGTACTCTGTTATATCACGAGTCATACCTTTCCAGTAATAATGTCTTTTGACCTTGGCCAAGGTTTTTGCAATGCCTGTATGACCTCCTTGTACTGGATCATCATGCAGTGTGGACAATATAGCTTCTTTCTCTTTAACATTTGTTAATGTGGTCACCGGGTTGAGTAGCGCTACTCTCAATGTGTTCAATATTTTATTGCCCATAATTTTGAAATTATCTATTGAAACTTTTTCAAAGATATTTTCCCACGGTGCCATTTTCAATTGGCTGATTTTTAATATACCGGCTTCTGTTTCGAGCCTTGGAAATAGTTGTCCTAAGTCAATATTTCCATTATTAGTATATAAATCTCCAATATCAATTCTTGCTATAATTTTCTTACCATGTTTAAAGAAACATAGCATATCTTTTATATGCAAGGTCACTACTTTACGTACTTCATCATTATTAATGACTTCGTATACGTTGGGCTGAGAAGCTATTTCAGTAGATTGCCTTGCCATCTCTACTTTATTGTTTTCTGCGCAGAATTTTTGTCTACTTTGATACCTGGTAGTGACTTTCAGGATTTTATTTTGTATTTATTTTAGTTCAGATATTGTTATCCGTGACAATGCATCGGCTACAAAATTATCTTTGCCTCTTAGGTACTCTACTGTAAAATTATACTCCTCTAATTCAAGTCTCATACGCGTTAATTTAGAACTGGGGTTTGTCATTGAAAACAAAAATGTTAGTGGTCTATGGTCTGTTTTTACTATGAAATGAGTTCCGTAGATATATTGTCTAAATTTGGTGATTGCCCAATAAATAGCTGTTAATTCTTGTTCCGTCGCACTCTTGTTACTTTCTCCTTTGGTAAATGCTCTCGATGCGTAAGCTACTGGAAGTTGAGTTCCATTGTGGGCTTGTGTTAGCACTGCACCACAGGCTTCTTACTAGCATCTGTGAATATACAAAATTCTTTTGTAAAATCTGGATATTGTAACAGAGTAGGCTTTATTAATTGAACTTTAAGATATTCAAATGCATTTTGACATTCATCAGTCCATTCAAATGGAACATTCTTTTTATTTAATCTTGTTATATGCCTAGAATAATCGGCGAAATTTTTGATGAATCGTCTGTAGTAATTACAAAATGCTATAAATCGTCTAGCGCTATCCGAGTCATGTGGAACTGGATAATAATAATAATAATATGACATCAAACTTTTTGTCATCTGGTAAGATTCCCTTATCTGTGCATTTGTGTCCCAAAAATGTGAATTCATGCATGAAAAATGAACATTTTTCAGGATGTAGCTTCAAGTTGTGTTTCCTACACATGTAAAAAACACTAATTAAATTGTTAAGCATGTGTTTTTCGGAACAACCGATTACTATTAAGTCATCCATATAAAGGAATGCTTGTGATGGTTCAAGTCCAGAGAAACCAAATGGCAATCGCGTGAAGCGATAAGAGCCATTGCTCGTTGAAAAGGATGTTATATCTCTAGAGTTTTCGTCTAGCTTAATTTGATGGAATCCTGACATTAAGTCAAGGCAAGAGAAATATGTTGCTCTTCCTAGTTGATCTAAGATATCATCGATCCTAGGAAGTGGAAATTTATCGGATAGTAATTTTTTATTAATTTGGCGATAGTCAATTACTTATCGCCATTTTTTCTTTTCTTTATCTATGGATTTCTTTGGTACTAGTAACAGTGGACTGTTGTATTCTGAGGCTGATGGTTCAACTATTCCATCTTTAATTAGTTTATCTACTTGAGCTTGAATTTCGTCTTTTTGACTATGAGGATTTCTATAATTTTTTATATATACAGGTTCATCATCTTTTAATCTTAGTTTCTGCTTATAAAAATTATTTGTTGTAATTGGTTCGGTTTCAAGTCCGAATATGTCTGTATATTGACAACAAAGTTCTTTTAATTGTTTATTAAATAGTTTTGGTAAATTTTTAGTTAACTTTGACATAAAATTGTTCGTTCTGGCTTACTTATTTATTTCGGATATATCATAATTTGCTAATGGTTCATAATTTAACTTATTTATATTAATCATTTGATCGGTACTAGTTGTATTTAGTAAACGGACAAATGCATTTGCAGTCGTTACGACTGTGTTTGCTGCATATATACCAGGTTGAATTTCCTGGTTCGGAATTAGAATGCTATCTTCATTTGAAGTTAGCTCGATTTTCCGGACAACTTCGGATCTGGACGGTAACACTATTGTATTATTACCGGAGCTGTAAGTTATGGGAACATAGATGGGATAATTTAGATTATCTGCTCTTATTATGAGCAGATCTTTTGAAGGTGTAAAATCTAATTGACAATTGTATTTTTTAATAAAATCTATGCCTAAAATTCCATCACACGGTACAGAAAAAGTTGAATCGACAATATGAAAGTTGTGTGGAATTATATATTTAGTTGTTTGTATTTCTAAAGAGTTTAGTCCTTTGGATTGAATCAATGCTTGATTGATTCCCTGAATATTAACTTTATTGTTAATGTTTATATCATTGAAAGTGTTGGAATTTTCTTTAATCAAAGATATATCTGCACCAGTGTCTATCAATAATATTAGTTTCTTGCCTGTAGCTACATTTGTGAATGGTACGAATATATTTACACTAAGATTAATCGAATGAACCTTTTTACTATCTATTGCTGTGTACCTAAGGTACACGCGGTTTATGTACAAGCTATTGCCTTGTCTCGTTATTTAGCTTAAGTTAGCGAAGTTCTAAAAGCTATTTTTTTGGAGCGGTATACACCGTTGTTACCTACTCTACAAGTTTACACATAGTTTGATCAAAGCTTGTAATTTCTACAGAAAATAACGGCTCTGGTGCAGTACCCTCTGCAAATAAAGTGCGTTTTCTTTATCGCTATTTCAATTTATGAAAGTTTGCAAACACTACAAAATGCTCTTACTAATACGTGTCTTAGTGCGATTGATGAGTGCGGTCTTAGTGTTAAGCTGGTGCAGATCGAACGGCTTCTGTTCTCATTTGAAACTATTTATACCAGCCTAGAAGAATTAAACTTAGAAGAATTTGGTATCCAATTACGCGATGACGAAACCGGTTCGTAGTGAAATCGCGAAACGCAGAGCTTCGATATTGCCTGCTCAATAATTCATGACCAAACTGTGCTGCCCGCGCAGACAGTTAGGGGGCTAACGCACTACTGGCACTACCCTCATTAGAGTTGCCTACGTTTAGTGGCCGATGCACTGAATGGGCCGCCTTTCATTATATGCTCAAAAACATTATATTAAAACATCCTTATTTAGAAGGTATCGTAAGGCTGCAGCATCTTTGATCGTGCCTGAAGGATCCAGCGTTGGATGCAATTTGATCACAGGAAATCACAAACGATAATCATACCATAGCATTTAATTTATTGAAGAAAAGGTTTAATAATAGACGTTTTTCAGGCACAAATACTTGAGATATTGGGGCACAACACGGTGGAAGATGCATCGGACGACTAGTTAAAATCACACGATTGAGCGTTTAACATCATGGGCAACACGGAACAGATTGCTGGATGCATCATTTTGCAGATTATTCTGCAAAAGCTGGACCCAAAATCATAGGTATAGTGGGAAGAGAAGCAAAGGGACTCGTCGTTCGTCAACGTGATACCATCGTGGGAGTATATGGTTACGATCCAAAGCAGAGGGACCGAACTTTGCAAAACCGTAAATGTTGCTCTCGGAAGCTATGCCACAAGCCATCTGGTGGGAAAAACTAGAACAATTAATACAATTAGTTCGGTATTTATCGCCACTAACCGCCCATGTGTGCGTTTTTTATGACAGCCCTGGTCCTGGGATATATAATTGTTAAAATTTTGGAAACTTAACTCCTGCTTTACGGCTTAGGGAATGAAAGCGACTTGCATTTAACCTAAATTGTCTAAAAGGTGCCATCAACTGCGATCATGCATCTCTGGATGCTGTCGGACCTGCGGAGCGAATTATCATTCCCGACTGCATTTAAATCATTTTACTTTGTCTTCGGGCCCCCAGACTGCTGTAATGTCGATGGGCACGAGTTAAAATGAATGCACGTCTTCGTTGTTTGAGTTTGGTTTTATGAATGATTTATTCAATATATTTTTATCGTACGCTTAGCCCATGTACATAAGTGCTTAGGCTAAAGCCGCGTAGCTGCGCTGCCGGTTACGCTAGCAGCGGAGCGGCTGCATATACATATGTATATGTCTTAACAGTATCAGAGAGCGAGAGAGTCTTATGTGCATATATATATATATATATGTTATTGGCGGTCAGCGTGGGAATGCTGACTTAGCGTAGTTCATAAGTGGGTGATCATATTTCACGCTCACTTGAATTGGTATTGTTTATTTAATGCAACAAAGCGTTGCTGTTATATTTATGCTGAGTTCTTGGTACAGTGTACCCTCGATATATGCACATACTACATCTCCCTCCTTTTGAAAAATAACGTAACTAAGTGTAGTTATTTTACTTAAATTTATTGTATATACATTTTTTGATTTATTATAATTGTAATGTATTTATAATGTATTTAGTGTATTTTAAAATATTTATTTTTATTTATATATATATATATATATATATATATATATATATATATATATATATATATATATATATATATATATATATATATATATATAATAAATATATATTTTTGCATACCTTGTATAATTCATTTTTTTTTTGTTTTGTTTTTATGTCTGTTATGAATTAAAAATTTTTAACCTATCTTTATGAACTGTTTGTTTTTTACTCTTATTTCCGGAAATAACTATATTATCATTATCTTCTATTTTTTCAACTCTATAGTGCCCTGTGTATTTAAAATCTAGCTTATGGCCTACTTCATTTTTTAGTAAAACTTTATCTATTTATCCTATTAATAGAGTTATGTTCCTAGTTTTTAAATCATATAATTCCTTATTTTTCTGTTTATTTAATTCGAGCATATTTATTGCTCTTTTGCATGCTACTTCTAATCTATACCTACTTTCTTTAGCGTAGTCATCTATGTTATATATAGGTTCTATATTACTTATGCTGTTAAAATACTTTGGTAGATTATTAGTCTTACCAAATACTAACTCATATGGACAATAATTATGTGCCATAGAGGGGGTTGTATTGAAGCAATAAACAAAATATTGAAGCCATACGTCCCAATCTGTTTTATTTACTGATATATAGGATCGTATATATTCGTTAAATGTTCTGTGGCTTCTTTCTATTGTTCCAACAGTTTGATGATGATGTGCAGTTGATGTTATATTCTTTATTTTTAAATATTTGCACAAATCATTTATAATTGAATTTTTATATTCCGTTCCCATGTCCGAAATGAACGTCTTCATTGGACCGTACTTGAAAATAAAAGATTCAAATATTGCTGTTGCTACTGTTGCTGCGCTTTTATTTGCGACAGGTATAGCAACTTAATATTTAGTCATGTCACATATCAGCGTGACTGCATATTCATTGCCTTTTTCTGACTTTGGTAGTGGACCAATTGTATCCACTATCACTCTGTCAAAAGCCTTCATCGGGGTTTCAGTAATTGTTAAAGGGGTCTTAATATTTGTTGTTGTTTTTGCTTTTTGACATTTCTGACATTTTTGGATGTACTCTGTTATATCACGAGTCATACCTTTCCAGTAATAATGTCTATTGACCTTGGCCAAGGTTTTTGCAATGCCTGTATGACCTCCTTGTACTGGATCATCATGCAGTGTGGACAATATAGCTTCTTTCTCTTTAACATTTGTTAATGTGGTCACCGGGTTGAGTAGCGCTACTCTCAATGTGTTCAATATTTTATTGCCCATAATTTTGAAATTATCTATTGAAACTTTTTCAAAGATATTTTCCCACGGTGCCATTTTCAATTGGCTGATTTTTAATATACCGGCTTCTGTTTCGAGCCTTGGAAATAGTTGTCCTAAGTCAATATTTCCATTATTAGTATATAAATCTCCAATATCAATTCTTGCTATAATTTTCTTACCATGTTTAAAGAAACATAGCATATCTTTTATATGCAAGGTCACTACTTTACGTACTTCATCATTATTAATGACTTCGTATACGTTGGGCTGAGAAGCTATTTCAGTAGATTGCCTTGCCATCTCTACTTTATTGTTTTCTGCGCAGAATTTTTGTCTACTTTGATACCTGGTAGTGACTTTCAGGATTTTATTTTGTATTTATTTTAGTTCAGATATTGTTATCCGTGACAATGCATCGGCTACAAAATTATCTTTGCCTCTTAGGTACTCTACTGTAAAATTATACTCCTCTAATTCAAGTCTCATACGCGTTAATTTAGAACTGGGGTTTGTCATTGAAAACAAAAATGTTAGTGGTCTATGGTCTGTTTTTACTATGAAATGAGTTCCGTAGATATATTGTCTAAATTTGGTGATTGCCCAATAAATAGCTGTTAATTCTTGTTCCGTCGCACTCTTGTTACTTTCTCCTTTGGTAAATGCTCTCGATGCGTAAGCTACTGGAAGTTGAGTTCCATTGTGGGCTTGTGTTAGCACTGCACCACAGGCTTCTTACTAGCATCTGTGAATATACAAAATTCTTTTGTAAAATCTGGATATTGTAACAGAGTAGGCTTTATTAATTGAACTTTAAGATATTCAAATGCATTTTGACATTCATCAGTCCATTCAAATGGAACATTCTTTTTATTTAATCTTGTTATATGCCTAGAATAATCGGCGAAATTTTTGATGAATCGTCTGTAGTAATTACAAAATGCTATAAATCGTCTAGCGCTATCCGAGTCATGTGGAACTGGATAATAATAATAATATGACATCAAACTTTTTGTCATCTGGTAAGATTCCCTTATCTGTGCATTTGTGTCCCAAAAATGTGAATTCATGCATGAAAAATGAACATTTTTCAGGATGTAGCTTCAAGTTGTGTTTCCTACACATGTAAAAAACACTAATTAAATTGTTAAGCATGTGTTTTTCGGAACAACCGATTACTATTAAGTCATCCATATAAAGGAATGCTTGTGATGGTTCAAGTCCAGAGAAACCAAATGGCAATCGCGTGAAGCGATAAGAGCCATTGCTCGTTGAAAAGGATGTTATATCTCTAGAGTTTTCGTCTAGCTTAATTTGATGGAATCCTGCCATTAAGTCAAGGCAAGAGAAATATGTTGCTCTTCCTAGTTGATCTAAGATATCATCGATCCTAGGAAGCGGAAATTTATCGGATAGTAATTTTTTATTAATTTGGCGATAGTCAATTACTAATCGCCATTTTTTCTTTTCTTTATCTATGGATTTCTTTGGTACTAGTAACAGTGGACTGTTGTATTCTGAGGCTGATGGTTCAACTATTCCATCTTTAATTAGTTTATCGACTTGAGCTTGAATTTCGTCTTTTTGACTATGAGGATTTCTATAATTTTTTATATATACAGGTTCATCATCTTTTAATCTTAGTTTCTGCTTATAAAAATTATTTGTTGTAATTGGTTCGGTTTCAAGTCCGAATATGTCTGTATATTGACAACAAAGTTCTTTTAATTGTTTATTAAATAGTTTTGGTAAATTTTTAGTTAACTTTGACATAAAATTGTTCGTTCTGGTTTACTTATTTATTTCGGATATATCATAATTTGCTAATGGTTCATAATTTAACTTATTTATATTAATCATTTGATCGGTACTAGTTGTATTTAGTAAACGGACAAATGCATTTGCAGTCGTTACGACTGTGTTTGCTGCATATATACCAGGTTGAATTTCCTGGTTCGGAATTAGAATGCTATCTTCATTTGAAGTTAGCTCGATTTTCCGGACAACTTCGGATCTGGCCGGTAACACTATTGTATTATTACCGGAGCTGTAAGTTATGGGAACATAGATGGGATAATTTAGATTATCTGCTCTTATTATGAGCAGATCTTTTGAAGGTGTAAAATCTAATTGACAATTATATTTTTTAATAAAATCTATGCCTAAAATTCCATCACACGGTACAGAAAAAGTTGAATCGACAATATGAAAGTTGTGTGGAATTATATATTTAGTTGTTTGTATTTCTAAAGAGTTTAGTCCTTTGGATTGAATCAATGCTTGATTGATTCCCTGAATATTAACTTTATTGTTAATGTTTATATCATTGAAAGTGTTGGAATTTTCTTTAATCAAAGATATATCTGCACCAGTGTCTATCAATAATATTAGTTTCTTGCCTGTAGCTACATTTGTGAATGTTACGAATATATTTACACTAAGATTAATCGAATGAACCTTTTTACTATCTATTGCTTTGTACCTAAGGGCTGTTGGGAGTTTCCCGAAGTATTTTGGGATACTCTCACATCATTGTTATTGTTATTGTTGTGGCCTCCGTTTGAGTTACCACGGCCTCTAGAGTTTCCTCTATATTGGCCTTTATGTCTATTGTTGCCATTATTATTATTATTATTATAATATCTATTGCCATTATTTAGGTAATTTCCGCGGTTGTTTCCGCGGTTATTGCCTCGGTTGGATCTATTTCTCTGATGCTGCGCAGCATATAGGACTGTGTTTGGATGTCCTATCGAGTCTGTGCAGCTATCGACAAAGACAGTTGTAACATCAGTCATGTTATTGAAATTTCGTGATTTCATTACAGACCTGACTTCGTAAATTGTGCTGTTTGTTATAATAGATTTTACAGCCACTTGTAGGCTTAATTCTTCGGCATATTCTTGTGATACGCCGTTTACCATATGTGTTGCTTGCAAAGCCTTTGTCAACTGTTCAACTTCTTGAATATATTGACTTGCTGTCTTTTTGCTTTGCTGCAGGTTAAACAATTTAGCGGATAATGCTTTTGCTGATTCGCATTTTATGCCGCTTTTAAGTTTGTCTATTATAGCCATAATTGTTTGTTCTGTATTGATTAGGATTCGAACATGGCCCTTGAGTCTAGTTTTTATTAGGCTTACTGCTGTAGTTTCATGTGTTCCTTTTAGTGAATCCACTAAATTAAGAGCATCAATGAAACTTTGTAAATTCTCAGACTTTCCACTAAACTCAGGTATGAGTGAAGAGGCTAGTTTAAGGAATTATACTTGTGTCATGGCCATGTTTGCAGTTTTCTCTTCAATTATGAACTCTTGTTCGGACTCAGATAGCTCGGGTAATGTGATTACCGCTGGTATCGTAAGATCGTGTAGATCTTCGTCTTTTATATATTGGTCTGAACCGCTTGCGATTTCAGAATCGATTAATGTCTCTATGTCTGTGTTTGCATCTTCTTCTACTAAAACTGGGGTATTTAAAATCGAAGGTATTGTTATGTCTAGTGCATATTTTGTTTTAATGCTTTTTTTTTCAACCTATTTAAAAATCTGGATACATACGACCAATGTTGGGTATTTAATTTTCCTTTATTGTCGTGTATCAGTGATCGTGCTTGGTTAAAACATGCAACTAGTGTTGTTGCATGTCTTCTTATAGTTTCATTAGAAATATTCCTATTTTGTGCTAAACACTTGTATGATTTGTCGAATTTTTCTTTGATATTAATTAATTCGGCATTAATCTTTTGCCATTCCATTTCATTTTCAAAAAAATTCTTGGTTGGTCTATATCATTTTTGAATGTTTACAGGAAATAAGAATAAAATCTTACTTTGCAGACAGATTTATAAAATAACCAATAAAATTTGCAAAAACATATATAAATTTAATAAGCAAATAGCCATATATTTTAGTTAGTTTGTTTTCTCAATAATGTTTTTAAGCAATTACTGTTACTAATTACGAGTAATTTTATTTTAAATTTTATCCAGGTCGTTTGCCTGGCTCTGGTATCGCTTCTTAATGCATCTGTTGTGGTACTTATATAATTTGTATAATAGATGCGCTAGTATTATAATAAAAATTATAACAATAAGTATTGTTATTAGTTTAAGGTCGGTGTTTTCGACTTCGACTTTGTTTATTACATTAGCTGTCGAGTCTACCGTTTTTACGTCAACAATGCCCATTTTGGCTGAATTTTCAAAATTTTCTACTAATTTACTTATTTCATTAGTTTCTATTGACATATATAAAATTGTTTGTTTGTTTATATTGTTTGGAATTGTAAAAAGTTAGTTTACATGTTTTCCTGCCTAGTATTTGCGTGGCTTTACAGGCCGCACTCTAATTGTGCAGATGTTATTCCGCTCAATTTTACAATTTTAAATTTTAAAATTAAATTTTATGCATCGCAGTGCATTAAAAAAAATGTTATTGGTGGGCGTTCTTGGAAACGCTGTCGGTTCACTGATCCGGACTAGCTTGTTGCGCTAGTCGAGGCCGGTGCTGGCTGCACAGGCTGCTACTGCTTCTGTGTTGGGGCACCGGTGCAGGCTGCACAGGTGTAGTCGCAATACGGTGAGTATAGCGGTCCCTTGCAGCCACTCGGGCATGTCCTCCTTAGCGTTGGTATTTCCTTTGCTTGGGGTGGTTTACTTTTGATTAGTATTTTACTAATATTTGGGATTGCAGTGTAGGTGGTTGAGTGCATAGGCTCTTGTGACAGGCTCTTTTTCTTTTCTTTTCTATTAGCAACGATTTTATGTGTTCAAGCTCTGCGTGTAATTTCACAGTTGTGCTCCACGGTAAGGTATCGTTGCTATTTAGAAGTTTGAGCAGTTTTGCCTTTCGGATTCTCAGGCGTTTTACTACGCCGCCTCTTCTGCCACACATACCACTCTACTTACTGCGTTCAATTTTTAATTTTAAAGTTTCTTCTTCTTGGTGTTGTCCAGCGCAGCAACTGTTGCAGACTCAGACCGAGTCACGGTCGCCATGTAATGTCGATGGGCACGAGTTAAAATGAATGCACGTCTTCGTTGTTTGAGTTTGGTTTTATGAATGATTTATTCAATATATTCTTATCGTACGCTTAGCCTATGTACATAAGTGCTTCGGCTAAAGCCGCGTAGCTGCGCTGCCGGTTACGCTAGCAGCGGAGCGGCTGCATATATGTATATGTCTTAACAGTATCAGAGAGCGAGAGAGTCTTATGTGCATATATATATATATATATGTTATTGGCGGTCAGCGTGGGAATGCTGACTTAGCGTAGTTCATAAGTGGGTGATCATATTTCACGCTCACTTGAATTGGTTTTGTTTATTTAATGCAACAAAGTGTTGCTGTTATATTTATGCTGAGTTCTTGGTACAGTGTACCCTCGATATACGCACTTACTTCACTGCGCCTGCTGATTCATCGTCAATTGCTTCTTTCTCTAATTCATCGCCATCTACCTCTACCTCTCTCGTTGCCCAGTATTTAGGCAGTGATGTTGCCCTGTTGGCTGCTGCTTTTCTGTTCGTCAAAAATCGGTCCAGCACATTGAAACCTTGTCGTGCCCTTTTGGATTTCGGCTCTTGGATTCATCTGATAACAATTCAACGTACCTCACAGCTCTCGTAGAGCCTACCATAATTAAATGTCAACTATTACCTCTACAAACTGAAAGATTCCCGCTAACATACTACTTGCATATCCTTCTTTCTTCAAGCTACATTGCGTCTCTTTTATGAGCTTCTCTTAGCTTAGATTGTGAAGAGTATTTCTTTATACCAGATTACGTAGTAGCCAATATTCGGTGCGTTAATCCTTCAAGCGAAGTATGGAATTTCTTTGAAAATCATACCAAGAAGTCCTTCGTCGGTTTCTAACCCTGGAATATAAACTTCAAAATCGTCTTCACCTTAAGACTCAATATTTCATATTTGGATCAAGGTTCTGTGTCGCCTGTCGTTTTGTAAATATTTACCACTGCGTCTTTAAAGACGTCGTTTCATCGTCAAAGTTGCGAGTCGGTTTCAACGACTCAGCAGCTACCTCGTTAGGATATGCATCTTTCCTCGCTTTCGTACGTTCTCGATCGCCCTAACTGGAGATATTCGAAAAATGTATCGCTTCTAGAATATATTCTGTGGGACTTGCCACAACAGGATGTCAAGATTTTTAAGCTGGATACGGTTACATATGGAAGAAAACCAGCATTTCTGGATGAGGAAATTGACTGCCAAATAGGATCTCGGATTCTGCGGCGAGAATTTTTCATAGACTTATTTATTTTAGGGGAAGACTCAAATCCAAAGGTAAAGGAAAATCTCAATCAGACTGCTGGAATTCTGGTAAATGGAGGTTTCAAGCTGCGAATGTGGTAATCAAGTAATTCTGCTGTACTGGACGGGATCCCAAAAGAGGACAGAGAATCGTCTCTAAAGGTTGATGATAGGAGCGACATAACCAAAAGTACAATTCTCTCGACTATAGCTCGATTGTATGACCCACTTGGACTTATGGGTCCGGTTATCACTAGGGCTAAGATTTGTTTTGCAGCAGATCTGGAAGGAACAGCTTGATTGGGACGAGAGCCTGCCATCATCATAAGCATCAACTTGGCATGATCTTTGCGGCAGAAGTGAGAAAGCACAGCTTTTTAAATTCCCTCGTCTTATGTCAATACTTGCAGCATACTTACATGTTCGCGGTTTCTGCGACGCCAGCATCCAAGCGTATGGGGCCTGTGTCTATATAATTTCTCGACGACCTCCAGCCAGTTGTTGTGTTCCGAATCTCGTGTGGCTCCTCTAAAAACCATTACAGTACCAAAGCTAAAGCTCTGTGGCGCCGTCTTATTATCTAATCTCATACGCAAAGCCAATCGTCTGGATGGCTGGCAGCGCGAAATACATCTTCAACAACTGTTTTGGTCTGGCTGGCGTGAAGAGTATTTAACTCAGCACTCCAAAGCCAGGCATATGTGTCAACGAACTATTCCTTGTGAAGGATGAAAATCTTCCCCCTCTAAGGCGGCCTCTTGGGAGACTTACAGAGCCATCTTGCGCACCGCAACAGGAGAGATGAGAGCTGTAAGAACTGCATATCAAGGCCTCAGTTGAAAGCCCCTGTCTTTCAAACGGGGGAGAATGTCTGGTTACGCAGCCAAAACAGCTGAGGCGACCTCGCAACTAATAAGAGTGGGACATCTTACTTATAACGTTGTTCTGCGAAGTAACTGTTATGCCTAAATATCTTTTAACCTTGTTTTTCGCGCTATTCTCTCTCACTATCATGTATTGCCCAAGCATTTACTTATGATAAGGTCTCGATGCTGCGCAGCGAGTAAGTTTAATTCTTTCCCTCCGTACACCATCATAATTCTAATAATTTAATTGTCGCCTTGTTGAAATCGGCACGTACCTAATCGGGCTCGCTTGGCTCTGTAAAAACTATTATAAATTGATAAAATAGTACAGTTTAAATCGAGTCTGCCTGCTTCTCGTAATTTGAATTAAATAAACAAACAAATCGGAAATTTATAAATAAAATAGTTAATTTATTTTTATTGTTAAAAGCTATTGAAAAAGCTCGATAGCGCATTACTATTGACCCTTGTATAATACAATCGCAATTTTAATTGTATTGATAAAATTGTAGTCTGGAATGCATGACGATTGCGCTTTTAATTAAATTTATAATATTTCGTGCATGTTTTTGCCATAAACAATTAGCAATAGCTTTTGGTGGTTGTACAAAATGCAAAAAAAAAGTCTTGTAAATTGATACCATTTTAAGACTTAATATTAATAGCCATGGTTATATGCACCAATTATGCGCACACATTGACGAGAAGAAAGATGTCCGGCTAATGTTTTGTAGATGGGGAGAGGAGATGTTGGCCTAATAAGTGGCTAATATGAAAGAGACGAAATTAAGAATTTTGTCTCAAGTAGGGCGATTACGCCTGGGTTCGGAACCGGGATCCTCTGTGAGGTAAACGTAAGTGGATCGGTACTAATTTTTTGTTGGTATTTGAGTCCCATTGTTGTATTTATTATCAGTCTCAGCTGTTTATTTTGTTCATTTTTTGAGGTTCGCTGTAGTGATGTATAAGCCCGTTCGCTACAGATGTTTAGTGTGTAGTGCCGATGTTGATTGTGCGGACTGCGGACTAGGGATGGGACTGCCCCTGAGAACCAATATTCGTAACAATATGGCGCCCAATTTAGAAGAAGCACATAGCTCCGTTGAAATCGGTGCTGTCTCTGAAAAAAAAAATAAAATTAAGCAGTCAACGCCATTACACAAAGAAGTTTCTCTCGGTTTTAGGATTCACTCATCTGATGTGTTATGTGGCACAAGTTGGTGGCTCATAATTTCGCAGCGTGTAGTGGGATTCAAAAAGCGCGATGGAGGCAGATCTCGCCCGAATATTCAAGTTGGCGAAGCGCTTGCGACTGTACATCATAACCTGGTGGTATGCGCAAAGATAAAATAACATGTGATATAAGGGTAGTTTTGTTTGGTGTTATTTACGACTTACTATTTGTTTTGTTTCATTCTGTGTTTACGTTGGGTGTATGCTCTCACACAGCATACCCAAAGAGTGGCTAGAAGTGCGGCAGAAGCCAAATAGTCTTCAAGTTGCCATTTCTGGGATGCCGTTCGTCAGTCAAACAGACGACAAACAAATATATCGTGATTTTTTTTTTATCGATAGTGATTTGTCGTGAATATTCATTTATTTATAATCGCCGATGAACTTTCGAGGATTTCCGGAAAGACAGATCCCGACGAGGGGCATCTGATTGAGCTGGAGAAGGAATTAGTACAAAAAGATAAGCCCCTGCGGAACCAAGAGCTACCAAAAATTCCGAAAGATTCCGTGGTCAGGACAGCAGCGAACTTGGCAATTGCGCTGGCCCGTGAGACGTATCGCCACGCCTTGCCGTCCGGCATCAGCGAGTCCATCCGTGAGGAGATGCGGACAGGCTTCATGGAGCTGATGAAGGGCATCATCGAAGTTCTCAGGCCACGAGGGAGCCACGCCGGAGAGCCCAACTCTATACCAGTGCCACCAAGACCCTTCGTGCCGCACCCGGAAACAGGCGTCATCCTGAAAGACCGCAACTTTCAGCCGGAAGACTGGAGTTCCTACAGAGTTCCTACTCATAGATTGTTCACGAGTTTAAGCAAAAAAATGAAATCAGCCTTTCCCCTTCACCTTTTTCGTGCCCTTCCATACAAGGTACCGTTTCTGTCTCAAAAACTAATATCGTCTTTCGATCTAGTTTGTATTCATTATCAGAAAGCTTAAAATATTTGTATGGCTTCGATTCCATCGATTCGGATATAATCGTATTTTCAGCAACATGGTTAAATTCAACCATATCTGATTTTGAAGTTTATTCGAACTATTTCATTGTGCATAGAAATGATCGGTTGTTTCAGTTAAGGTGATTTTTCCATTACGCGATACTTATATCACATTCTTCTATGTTCCTCCTTCTGATATTTGATTTTATGTGAAACATATTACTTCTGTTAAAGGAGTTTCTAATCATGTGCGTGATAATAACCTATTTATAGTGTTGGGTGATTTTAATTTACCGAACATCTCTTGGTCATTATTCACTGTCGAAAATTATCTAGTACCCTCCGCACAGCATGACTTTATAGATTGCATGCTTGACCTTTCGTTGTTTCAAATCAATTTTATTTCTAATTTTTTGAATATAACACTTGATCTTGTATTTGTCAACGTTTACCTTATTGCTAATGTGTCTAGGTCCCCTCTTTTTTTCTTTCTGAGGATGTATATCATCCTACTTAAGGGGTTGCAATGTTCAATTGCATTCCTCATTTCTCATTCATCATCTACCAATTATCTCCTTGATTAATCAAGGTATTCATGCAACCGATTGGTTTTTTTTTATATGACTCGGCTGGTCTGAATATTGCTGTTAATATTTTCTATAACACCCTAAACTCCCGATGTTTGTATTTCAAACTCAATTCTTGCAATTGTTTCTTCAAAGCCACCTTAGTTTACTCCAAGACTATCAAACCGAATAAGTATTAAGTGTTAATATTTTAAAAAAATTGGTGAGTCTGTTTCGAATATTGACTGGGCTAAATATTGTATAGTCCAGTCAAACTTATTTTTTCTGAATTCTCAGTGCTATGAGAATTTTCTTACTCGTTGCAAAAAACAATTTGCCTAAAATCCAAGACAGTTTTTTAATTTTGTAAACTTGAAGCGTAAGTCTTCAAGTTTGTCTACTTCTTTTTCTCTCGGGATGGTTAAAGCTAGCAACGATTCTGATTTTTTCCAATCAACTTACCCTTCCGTCTGTCCTAATAATAATTCTTACCCATATAACATAACTTCCTCTAGTTGCTATACTTGCTCCTATCATTTCCCATTCGTCTCTCGTTTCTGCTATAAATTCTTTAAGGTCTTCTTACTCTCCTGGGCCGGATAATATTCCTAGTTGTCTACTCAAGGAGTGTAGTTCTTCCCTTCCGCGTCCATTGCTAAAGCTTTGTAATCTATCCCTTGAATCTTCTGCCTCTCCATCTCATTGGGATAAATCTTATATTCCCCTCCACAAGAAAGGTGTTCGCGGTTTCTGCGATGCCAGCATCCAAGCGTATGGGGCCTGTGTCTATATAATTTCTCGACGACCTCCAGACATTTGTTGTGTTCCAAATCTCGTGTGGCTCCTCTAAAAACCATTACAGTACCAAAGCTAAAGCTCTGTGGCGCCGTCTTATTATCTAATCTCATACACAAAGCCAATCGTCTGGATGGTTGGCAGCGCGTAATACATCTTCAACAACTGTTTTGGTCTGGCTGGCGTGAAGAGTATTTAACTCAGCACTCCAAAGCCAGGCATATGCGTCAACGAACTATTCCTCGTGAAGGATGAAAATCTTCCCCCTCTAAGGCGGCCTCTTGGGAGAATTACAGAGCTAATCTTGGGAAAGGATGGAGTCGCTTTTGAAGCCATCTCGCGCACCGCAACAGGAGAGATGTGAGCTGTAAGAACTGCATATCAAGGCTTTAGTTGAAAGCCCCTGTCTTTCAAACGGGGGAGAATGTCTGGTTACGCAGCCAAAACAGCTGAAGCGACCTCGCAACTAATAAGAGTGATACATCTTACTTATAACGTTGTTCTGCGAAGTAACTGTTATGCTTAAATATCTTTTAACCTTGTGTTTCGCGCTATTCTCTCTCACGATCATTTATTGCCCAAGCATTTACTTATGATAAGGCCTCGATGATGCGCAGCGAGTAAGTTCAATTCTTTCCCCCCGTACACCATCATAATTCTAATATTTTAATTGTCGCCTTGTTGAAATCGGCACGTACCTAATCGGGCTCGATTGGCTCTGTAAAAACTATTATAAATTGATAAAATAGTACAGTTTAAATCGAGTCTGCCTGCTTCTCGTAATTTGAATTAAATAAACAAACAAATCGGAAATTTATAAATAAAATAGTTAATTTATTTTTATTGTTAAAAGCTATTGAAAAAGCTCGATAGCGCATTACTATTGACCCTTGTATAATACAATCGCAATTTTAATTGTATTGATAAAATTGTAGTCTGGAATGCATGACGATTGCGCTTTTAATTAAATTTATAATATTTCGTGCATGTTTTTGCCATAAACAATTAGCAATAGCTTTTGGTGATTGTACAAAATGCAAAAAAAAAGTCTTGTAAATTGATACCATTTTAAGACTTAATATTAATAGCCATGGTTATATGCACCAATTATGCGCACACATTGACGAGAAGAAAGATGTCCGGCTAATGTTTTGTAGATGGGGAGAGGAGATGTTGGCCTAATAAGTGGCTAATATGAAAGAGACGAAATTAAGAATTTTGTATCAAGTAGGGCGATTACGCCTGGGTTCGGAACCGGGATCCTCTGTGAGGAAAACGTAAGTGGATCGGTACTAATTTTTTGTTGGTATTTGAGTCCCATTGTTGTATTTATTATCAGTCTCAGCTGTTTATTTTGTTCATTTTTTGAGGTTCGCTGTAGTGATGTATAAGCCCGTTCGCTACAGATGTTTAGTGTAGCAGTGCCGATGTTGATTGTGCGGACTGCGGACTAGGGATGGGACTGCCCCTGAGAACCAATATTCGTAACAATATGGCGCCCAATTTAGAAAAAGCACATAGCTCCGTTGAAATCGGTGCTGTCTCTGAAAAAAAAAAATAAAATTAAGCAGTCAACGCCACTACACAAAGAAGTTTCTTTCGGTTTTAGGATTCACTCATCTGATGTGTTATGTGGCACAAGTTGGTGGCTCATAATTTCGCAGCGTGTAGTGGGTTTCGAAAAGCGCGATGGAGGCAGATCTCGCCCGAATATTCAAGTTGGCGAAGCGCTTGCGACTGTACATCATAACCTGGTGGTATGCGCAAAGATAAAATAACATGTGATATAAGGGTAGTTTTGTTTGGTGTTACTTACGACTTACTATTTGTTTTGTTTCATTCTGTGTTTACGTTGGGTGTATGCTCTCACACAGCATACCCAAAGAGTGGCTAGAAGTGCGGCAGAAGCCAAATAGTCTTCAAGTTGCCATTTCTGGGATGCCGTTCGTCAGTCAAACAGACGACAAACAAATATATCGTGATTTTTTTTTTATCGATAGTGATTTGTCGTGAATATTCATTTATTTATAATCGCCGATGAACTATCGAGGATTCCCGGAAAGACAGATCCCGACGAGGGGCATCTGATTGAGCTGGAGAAGGAGTTAGTACAAAAAGATAAGCCCCTGCGGAACCAAGAGCTACCAAAAATTCCGTAAGATTCCGTGGTCAGGACAGCAGCGAACTTGGCAATTGCGCTGGCCCGTGAGACGTATCGCCACGCCTTGCCGTCCGGCATCAGCGAGTCCATCCGTGAGGAGATGCGGACAGGCTTCATGGAGCTGATGAAGGGCATCATCGAAGTTCTCAGGCCACGAGGGAGCCACGCCGGAGAGCCCAACTCTACACCAGTGCCACCAAGACCCTTCGTGCCGCACCCGGAAACAGGCGTCATCCTGAAAGACCGCAACTTTCAGCCGGAAGACTGGAGTTCCTACAGAGTTCCTACTCATAGATTGTTCACGAGTTTAAGCAAAGAAACGAAATCAGCCTTTCCCCTTCACCTTTTTCGGTCCCTTCCATACAAGGTACCGTTACTGTCTCAAAAACTAATATCGTCTTTCGATCTAGTTTGTATTCATTATCAGAAAGCTTAAAATATTTGTATGGCTTCGATTCCATCGATTCGGATATAATCGTATTTTCAGCAACATGGTTAAATTCAACCATATCTGATTTTGAAGTTTATTCGAACTATTTCATTGTGCATAGAAATGATCGGTTGTTTCAGTTAAGGTGATTTTTCCATTCTATGTTCCTCCTTTTGATATTTGATTTTATGTGATATATTACTTCTGTTAAAGGAGTTTCTAATCATGTGCGTGATAATAACCTATTTATAGTGTTGGGTGATTTTAATTTACCGAACATCTCTTGGTCATTATTCACTGTCGAAAATTATCTAGTACCCTCCGCACAGCATGACTTTATAGATTGCATGCTTGACCTTTCGTTGTTTCAAATCAATTTTATTTCTAATTTTTTGAATATAACACTTGATCTTGTATTTGTCAACGTTTACCTTATTGCTAATGTGTCTAGGTCCCCTCTTTTTTCTTTCTGAGGATGTATATCATCCTACTTAAGGGGTTGCAATGTTCAATTGCATTCCTCATTTCTCATTCATCATCTACCAATTATCTCCTTGATTAATCAAGGTATTCATGCAACCGATTGGTTTTTTTTTATATGACTCGGCTGGTCTGAATATTGCTGTTAATATTTTCTATAACACCCTAAACTCCCGATGTTTGTATTTCAAACTCAATTCTTGCAATTGTTTCTTCAAAGCCACCTTAGTTTACTCCAAGACTATCAAACCGAATAAGTATTAAGTGTTAATATTTTAAAAAAATTGGTGAGTCTGTTTCGAATATTGACTGGGCTAAATATTGTATAGTCCAGTCAAACTTATTTTTTCTGAATTCTCAGTGCTATGAGAATTTTCTTACTCGTTGCAAAAAACAATTTGCCTAAAATCCAAGACAGTTTTTTAATTTTGTAAACTTGAAGCGTAAGTCTTCAAGTTTGTCTACTTCTTTTTCTCTCGGGATGGTTAAAGCTAGCAACGATTCTGATTTTTTCCAATCAACTTACCCTTCCGTCTGTCCTAATAATAATTCTTACCCATATAACATAACTTCCTCTAGTTGCTATACTTGCTCCTATCATTTCCCATTCGTCTCTCGTTTCTGCTATAAATTCTTTAAGGTCTTCTTACTCTCCTGGGCCGGATAATATTCCTAGTTGTCTACTCAAGGAGTGTAGTTCTTCCCTTCCGCGTCCATTGCTAAAGCTTTGTAATCTATCCCTTGAATCTTCTGCCTCTCCATCTCATTGGGATAAATCTTATATTCCCCTCCACAAGAAAGGTGTTCGCGGTTTCTGCGATGCCAGCATCCAAGCGTATGGGGCCTGTGTCTATATAATTTCTCGACGACCTCCAGACATTTGTTGTGTTCCAAATCTCGTGTGGCTCCTCTAAAAACCATTACAGTACCAAAGCTAAAGCTCTGTGGCGCCGTCTTATTATCTAATCTCATACACAAAGCCAATCGTCTGGATGGTTGGCAGCGCGTAATACATCTTCAACAACTGTTTTGGTCTGGCTGGCGTGAAGAGTATTTAACTCAGCACTCCAAAGCCAGGCATATGCGTCAACGAACTATTCCTCGTGAAGGATGAAAATCTTCCCCCTCTAAGGCGGCCTCTTGGGAGAATTACAGAGCTAATCTTGGGAAAGGATGGAGTCGCTTTTGAAGCCATCTCGCGCACCGCAACAGGAGAGATGTGAGCTGTAAGAACTGCATATCAAGGCTTTAGTTGAAAGCCCCTGTCTTTCAAACGGGGGAGAATGTCTGGTTACGCAGCCAAAACAGCTGAAGCGACCTCGCAACTAATAAGAGTGATACATCTTACTTATAACGTTGTTCTGCGAAGTAACTGTTATGCTTAAATATCTTTTAACCTTGTGTTTCGCGCTATTCTCTCTCACGATCATTTATTGCCCAAGCATTTACTTATGATAAGGCCTCGATGATGCGCAGCGAGTAAGTTCAATTCTTTCCCCCCGTACACCATCATAATTCTAATATTTTAATTGTCGCCTTGTTGAAATCGGCACGTACCTAATCGGGCTCGATTGGCTCTGTAAAAACTATTATAAATTGATAAAATAGTACAGTTTAAATCGAGTCTGCCTGCTTCTCGTAATTTGAATTAAATAAACAAACAAATCGGAAATTTATAAATAAAATAGTTAATTTATTTTTATTGTTAAAAGCTATTGAAAAAGCTCGATAGCGCATTACTATTGACCCTTGTATAATACAATCGCAATTTTAATTGTATTGATAAAATTGTAGTCTGGAATGCATGACGATTGCGCTTTTAATTAAATTTATAATATTTCGTGCATGTTTTTGCCATAAACAATTAGCAATAGCTTTTGGTGATTGTACAAAATGCAAAAAAAAGTCTTGTAAATTGATACCATTTTAAGACTTAATATTAATAGCCATGGCTATATGCACCAATTATGCGCACACATTGACGAGAAGAAAGATGTCCGGCTAATGTTTTGTAGATGGGGAGAGGAGATGTTGGCCTAATAAGTGGCTAATATGAAAGAGACGAAATTAAGAATTTTGTATCAAGTAGGGCGATTACGCCTGGGTTCGGAACCGGGATCCTCTGTGAGGAAAACGTAAGTGGATCGGTACTAATTTTTTGTTGGTATTTGAGTCCCATTGTTGTATTTATTATCAGTCTCAGCTGTTTATTTTGTTCATTTTTTGAGGTTCGCTGTAGTGATGTATAAGCCCGTTCGCTACAGATGTTTAGTGTAGCAGTGCCGATGTTGATTGTGCGGACTGCGGACTAGGGATGGGACTGCCCCTGAGAACCAATATTCGTAACAATATGGCGCCCAATTTAGAAAAAGCACATAGCTCCGTTGAAATCGGTGCTGTCTCTGAAAAAAAAAATAAAATTAAGCAGTCAACGCCACTACACAAAGAAGTTTCTTTCGGTTTTAGGATTCACTCATCTGATGTGTTATGTGGCACAAGTTGGTGGCTCATAATTTCGCAGCGTGTAGTGGGTTTCGAAAAGCGCGATGGAGGCAGATCTCGCCCGAATATTCAAGTTGGCGAAGCGCTTGCGACTGTACATCATAACCTGGTGGTATGCGCAAAGATAAAATAACATGTGATATAAGGGTAGTTTTGTTTGGTGTTACTTACGACTTACTATTTGTTTTGTTTCATTCTGTGTTTACGTTGGGTGTATGCTCTCACACAGCATACCCAAAGAGTGGCTAGAAGTGCGGCAGAAGCCAAATAGTCTTCAAGTTGCCATTTCTGGGATGCCGTTCGTCAGTCAAACAGACGACAAACAAATATATCGTGATTTTTTTTTTTATCGATAGTGATTTGTCGTGAATATTCATTTATTTATAATCGCCGATGAACTATCGAGGATTCCCGGAAAGACAGATCCCGACGAGGGGCATCTGATTGAGCTGGAGAAGGAGTTAGTACAAAAAGATAAGCCCCTGCGGAACCAAGAGCTACCAAAAATTCCGTAAGATTCCGTGGTCAGGACAGCAGCGAACTTGGCAATTGCGCTGGCCCGTGAGACGTATCGCCACGCCTTGCCGTCCGGCATCAGCGAGTCCATCCGTGAGGAGATGCGGACAGGCTTCATGGAGCTGATGAAGGGCATCATCGAAGTTCTCAGGCCACGAGGGAGCCACGCCGGAGAGCCCAACTCTACACCAGTGCCACCAAGACCCTTCGTGCCGCACCCGGAAACAGGCGTCATCCTGAAAGACCGCAACTTTCAGCCGGAAGACTGGAGTTCCTACAGAGTTCCTACTCATAGATTGTTCACGAGTTTAAGCAAAGAAACGAAATCAGCCTTTCCCCTTCACCTTTTTCGGTCCCTTCCATACAAGGTACCGTTACTGTCTCAAAAACTAATATCGTCTTTCGATCTAGTTTGTATTCATTATCAGAAAGCTTAAAATATTTGTATGGCTTCGATTCCATCGATTCGGATATAATCGTATTTTCAGCAACATGGTTAAATTCAACCATATCTGATTTTGAAGTTTATTCGAACTATTTCATTGTGCATAGAAATGATCGGTTGTTTCAGTTAAGGTGATTTTTCCATTCTATGTTCCTCCTTTTGATATTTGATTTTATGTGATATATTACTTCTGTTAAAGGAGTTTCTAATCATGTGCGTGATAATAACCTATTTATAGTGTTGGGTGATTTTAATTTACCGAACATCTCTTGGTCATTATTCACTGTCGAAAATTATCTAGTACCCTCCGCACAGTATGACTTTATAGATTGCATGCTTGACCTTTCGTTGTTTCAAATTAATTTTATTTCTAATTTTTTGAATATAACACTTGATCTTGTATTTGTCAACGTTTACCTTATTGCTAATGTGTCTAGGTCCCCTCTTTCATTTCTTCCTGAGGATGTATATCATCCTACTTAAGAGGTTGCAATGTTCAATTGCATTCCTCATTTCTCATTCATCATCTACCAATTATCTCCTTGATTAATCAAGGTATTCATGCAACCGATTGGTTTTTTTTATATGACTCGGTTGGTCTGAATATTGCTGTTAATATTTTCTATAACACCCTAAACTCCCGATGTTTGTATTTCAAACTCAATTCTTGCAATTGTTTTTTCAAAGCCACCTTGGTTTACTCCAAGACGATCAAACCGAAAAAATATTAAGTGTTAATATTTTAAAAAAATTGATGAGTCTGTTTCGAATATTGACTGGGCTAAATATTGTATAGTCCTTCTGTCTTTCCTTCTTCTATAACACCCTATGTTTGTATTTCAAACTCAATTCTTGCAATTGTTTCTTCAAAGCCACCTTGGTTTACTCCAAGACGATCAAACCGAAAAAATATTAAGTGTTAATATTTTAAAAAAATTGATGAGTCTGTTTCGAATATTGACTGGGCTAAATATTGTCAAACTTATTTTTTCTGAATTCTCAGTGCTATGAGAATTTTCTTACTCGTTGCAAAAGACAATTCCAAGACAGTTTTTTAATTTTGTAAACTTGTAGCGTAAGTCGTCAAGTTTGTCTACTTCTTTTTCTCTCGGGATGGTTAAAGCTAGCAACGATTCTGATTTTTTCCAATCAACTTACCCTTCCGTCTGTCCCAATAATAATTCTTACCCTTATAACATAACTTCCTCTAGTTGCTATACTTGCTCCTATCATTTCCCATTCGTCTCTCGTTTCTGCTATAAATTCTTTAAGGTCTTCTTACTCTTCTGGGCCGGATAATATTCCTAGTTGTCTATTCAAGGAGTGTAGTTCTTCCCTTCCGCGTCCATTGCTAAAGCTTTGTAATCTATCCCTTGAATCTTCTGCCTTTTCATCTCATTGGGATAAATCTTATATTCCCCTCCACAAAAAAGGTGGAAAGTCTGACATACAAAGTTACGGGGGCATTGCAGGACTGTCCGCTATCCCTAAATTATTTGAAAAAATATTTACCTCGAATTTGCAGCATTTCTGCAAATTAGTTGTCTTCCCTGCTCAACATCAATTGATAGAGATTCGGTCAACTACGACCAATTCGCTTGAATTTACTTCCATGGTTAATTTTGCATTCCTTTCTAAAATGCAAACTGATGTCATTTACACTGACTTCAGTAAAGCGTTTGACTCTTTAAAACATGATATTTTACTTCTTGAACTTGAGCTTTTAGGTTTCCCTCCGCCTCTTATTTAAAAGGAAGGACCCAACGAATAATGCTGACTATCTAAAAACTGGTTCACGTTACTTATGATGTTCCTCGAGGTATCTTGGACCTTTACTCTTTACACTTTTTATAAGTGATCTCACATTCCCGTGTACTTATGTATGCGGACGATGTTGAACTTATTCGCTCATGCACTAATCCCCTACATAACTCTCGTCTACACGATGATTTGAACCTTTTGCCTTACGAGGTTTAAACTGGGACTCCAATCTTCGGCTGCCATCCAACTCCAGCAGGCATCTTCTTCTTTTTTTCCGTCGTTAAACAACCGTAGGACAAAGCTCGTTGTTGTCTTCCTATATAAGTTGATTGTTGGCTACATAGATTCTTCCTTTCTGTTGGGGCGTCTTCATTTTTCTATTTCGTCTAGACCTACCAGGAATTATCGCCCCTTATTTCAATCTACGTGCCATCTAGATAACGTTATGTACAATTGTAGTTTGTATCACGTTCTCGTCACCGAACACTCTCCCCCTAATAAAATCGTTGCTTTCAGGATAACTTCGGGAACTCACTGACCATTCCCAGCTATAAGCAGGGGATCGGTGATTTCTCATCACCTTCTCTCTATCCTATCTACTTAATACTCTGTATATCTATTATTTCCTTACTTTATTAATTATTTCTCTCTAATTTTTTTTTCTTTTTTTTATTTATTTCCTTAAATAATATAGTAAATTAAGATTATTTTCAATTTTTACTTAAGAACACTCTTTTCTCTTCGCACACCGATACGGACAACTATCCGGGCTCTATGGCCTCTTCCCACGGCCTGGGCGAAAAAAAAGGACCTTGGAACGGACTCCCTCTGCTGGACAATTTTCGCTGTCGTAGTCCCGTCTGGCCGCGCCTAGGATCTCCGTGCCGGGGAACATTTTGGTGGGCCTGGTTGGCGTTCTTTGGCGTGGAACTCGGTTATATCTCTTCTTGGGCTGTTTAGATATATACATTTTTTCTCTTTGGTGGTTTAAGTTTCGGCGTGTACATTTTTGTATTTTTAATTTTTTTGCGTTTTATTAAACAAGGTATATTTATATTTTTTTTTGGTTTTTGTGCAGCACTAGTTACGGCTGCCTGGCAACTTTTGTACATGTAGAAATTTTATGCATGTTTAGGTGTCCTCGCTGGCAGGATCATATGTTATTTTCTTTGTGAGTTTCATGATTATACAATTAAATTTTATTGATGCCTCGACCGCGGGAATGTTTATTTTTCTTTTCTTTCAAGACATTGAAACTTAGTTAAGAGATATTATGCCAGCACACCCGCCGTTGACCGCTGACAAACTCGAACTCCCTGCTGGGCAGCAATATCATCGGTGCCGAATTTCGGCACACGCATACATCGAAAAGTGGTCACCGTTGCTACCCATGTGCACTGCTGCATCACTGGGTCAACGGCCCAGTTTAAGGCCAAGGGCATTACGAAGGGCACCCGATTCGCTTCCCTCCTACTCTCTTTGTGAGCGAATCGGGTGGCCAATCGCATTCACCCTTCTGCGTTCTCCCGCTTAGCGCAGTGGATCGCAAGATGGACGTTGCCACCCTCCGCGTATTTCTAGTATGAAAATTGCCCCTCGCTTTAGCTATGGAGTATGTTAAGCGTAAAGATATGCACATACATACAGAAGTATGAGTCTGCAATGTGTGGGCCTAGAGGTGAGCAAATTTTGACAATGAACAGGATGGGATTAGTGCATTCCTACTTTTCTTGATTGATTTTTGCGTCCACAGAAGGTAAGGGCGATGAATTTTTTGCTGCTCATAAAAATGGCTGATCTCTCCTAGGCTAAAAAATCCTCTCCTCAAAAAAACAAGCTCGTTGTGACCGCTTTGAAATGTTTTCCATATTAAATTATGCCTAAATTGGATGTTGTTAATAGTAAGTGAGTTGAAAAACAATTTGGTTCAGTTTGCGGATTCAGAGTCAAACTTCTGTGCAGCACTGCTGACGGTCCTTCACCTTCATCCATCTTGGGTGAACGTCCGCCACCATGCATACTGCAATCGCATGTTGTCACATGTAGGATGACTTCTCGCTTGAAGCTAGAGGTCCTGGAGCGGATGAAAGCCGTGCAAGCGCAGTCGGTACCGACGCGGATGACGGAAGGCCCGATGGCCGTTGCCAATGAAGCGTCGATAAGACACACAGGACAGCACGGGTCGTATAGTGTTTTAGTGCTGGATGTCACCTTGCCGGTTACGAGACGGATCATTGCTCTCGGGAGCACGGTCGTCCAGTTAGGTTCCATTAAGGTGGACAGCGAGATGGAGCCGGCAGTCAAAGGCGGCATGTGGCGGTACGCTTGGGTTTTCGTGATTCAAGCTGGAGGGGATCGCTCTGTGGACTGTGATGGCGTGCAACGCTGTTCGGGGAAGTGCAGCCTGTGTGATGGCCGCCCTGGCAATTGTTACACTTGTCTTTGCGCCGACATGAAGTCCCGAAATGCTGGTGGGCCAAGCAGTTTGGACAGTATGAATCACATGAATCGTTGGTACTTTCGCAACGTTCGGATAGGGCATTCTGTGGAGACATCGTGCTGCTAAATGAAGGAATTAAAAGGTATATAATGGAAATTAATTAAGCTGCAGTATACGCATGGTTTATCTGTGTATCTAGGATTCTAGTCTCTACTGGGGGCAGGATTGATGGAAGATTGGATAAAAGGTTCTACCGAGAGCAGGATCAGATCCGAGATTGGTCTCTGAGATACACTTAGGGTGATTAGCACAACGACCACTCGGACTCTTTGGTCGTCGCTAGGATAGGTCGCTTAGATTCGAACCAGACGCTAGTTATTAACTGGAAGATTGCCTTCCTTCATATTGACTAGGTCGTCACGTTAGAGGTTTCGAGTTGGGGATTGCCATTTATTTATTTTTTGCGATTCTAACAAATATTCATGATTCCAACGAAGACAGAACTGTTGTTGCACAGCCTTAAAGCTCTGCCAGCGATTGATAGTAGACGTGGCGTGAAAGTGCAGGTCCCCCGACTAGGAAGGGTCCCGGAGTCTGAGCGAAGAGATCAGAAGCATATTTCGACTTTAGAGAAATCGGTCTTGAGTTCAGGCATGCTTCAGCTTTGGATAGGAGCGGAAAGCGCTCTTCGAATGTATTTTTGAAAGACGAATTGAACTTAAAACAATTAAGAGGTTCTAATCGGGAGCTCCCGACTAGGGGATACCCTGAACCCTCTTATTCTTATGTACACCAAATGCAGCTCGAGCTTCGCGCTCGCTTGCTTTAGTAGTAATAAAGATAAATTAAAAAAAAGTTCCCTTGGCAGGGTTTGAACTCGCAACCAACCGACTTGCTGCCGCCTCTACGCAACAGCCACACCAGCAAAAAAAAAAACGTTTCCTCGGCAGGGTTCGAACTCGTAACTGACCGCGCAACTTTTCGCCACCTCTGCTCATAAGTCACACCAATAATTAAGTTTTAATGAGAAAAAGACGAATTAAAATAGCAGAAAAGAAAACAAGACAATCGCAATTGCAATGATGTTGATAAAATTCAAAAAAGACGCGCATGAATGTGTGTGTGTACAAGTATACAGAAGTTCGTGGAATTTGTGCTAGCTGCTGCTAACACGTGCGTACATAACTTTTGTGTTTTTTAACCCATCTTAATGAAATTTTGGTTAGTACATTTTATTGTACTATAAAATATTCGTGTATTCTTACAATGAAAATTGCTTTTAAATGGTTATATTGGCTTGCAGCACAAATTGGTTTATTTACTTGATTTATAGCTATAAGGTAGTAGCGGGGAGATGGTGATAGCTATAAAATTAAAGATACTTGATATATATATACTATTCTGGAAGCTACATGTCATGATTGGTGACTCTGTCTCTTATTATTTACTAAAATTGTTCAAAAACAGAATATTGATATTTTTTTATTTTTATTTTATCGACTACATGGAAACGGGGTAAGTTATCGAATATAGGAAGCAAACTTGATCTGCGCGGGCACTAGGAGAATCTACAGCTAAAATTTCAAGTCTCTAGCTTTTATAGGTTCTGAGATCTTTGCGTTCATACATACGGACGGACGAACGGACGGACGGACAGACAGACGGACATAGCTAAATCGACTCGGCTATTTATGCTGATGAAGAATATATATACTTTATGGGGTCGGAGATGCTTCCTTCTGCCTGTTACATACATTTGCACAAATACATTATACCCTTTTTACCCATTTTCAATGGGTTCAGTGTATAAAAAACAGGAGTTTCAAAACTCTTCTCACCGGCTTCCCACAGACCGTCTATATGCAAAACGCTAGGAGGGTTGGAGTGCCAGGAGAGTTTTTTATAATTATATGTGGCCTGGATTAACCACTTTCACAAAATGGTGCCAAAGGAGTTTGGAAGCTGTGTCGAAACTTTAGCCATTGTCGAAATTTGTTTGCGCTGTGCACAAGCGTCATGCCACAAATGCCACTAGGAATTTCTCCGTAGTCAGTTCAGTGTATTGCTTTGGTGCTAGGTCAGGCACGATTTGTGTACAAAATCGACTGCTGTGTGAGTGAATGGCCGAGAAAATGTAACTCTCTCAACAGGTAAGTCGCTCATTAGATCCGTTTGTACATTTTTTGGTTGGATTACGCAGAGTTTGCAGGAGTTTATTAAGCTTTGGGATCCAGTACTATGATCGTAGTAGACGCATCATCAGCTGATTGCCTCCATATAGGAATATGCGAATAAACGAAAAAGAGAACAAGAGACGTTAAAATGTAAACGGTTACGGCAGTATTATCACATGTCACTCATCGTAACTGAGTATTTTTGAAACTCCTACACGACCATATGCTTGAATGATTTCCTTGCTATCGAGAAAGGGATTCAAATTAAGTAGCTAGCTAGAAGTGAACGTTTTTTTACAGCTTAAGAAAGTGTGCTCTGATAAGCATTCATGTTTTTGGCTGAGGAGCAGAAGTCTATATTGTGCCTAAGAAATCTTGTTGTCTGCAGGTTTTTTTGTTGAGGGGAATGACAATCTTTTGAACTTGACTTTTGTTAAAGTTGGAGAAGCGTTTGAGAAAGGAGAATGAGGTAGCCGTGTTAGCGAGGCTTACTTTAATCACGCGTTTCTGTATGTTCGTATCTTGCAGGAGCTCGGTTGGAAGTAGCCATTGATTTCGATGCAGAAGTAGCCATTCTGACCCATGAAACCACAGCTTGTTGTTTACCAGCTCGTGTGGTGGGCACCTCTACTTGCTAGGTCAGCGGTTGGTACTCGGGTCGCACATGGGCATTCTTCGCTACTATATTTGCTACAAATGTAGTCCCTACGCCTGGGATCTTATGAAGACAGACTATTGTAGAATCTCTCCAATGGAAACACTTAACGCCCGCGGAAGGTAGCTGGGGGATGACTACAGTCAACAGTTCGGACAACAGAGCTGCCCCGCACAACTCCAGACTGCAGCGTTTTCGCTGTAATGAAGTCGACGCATGTAAATGACAGCTCGTATGCCCGCTGCGAAGCGTCATATTCCCCTCTTTGTGGAATTCGACCCATTTCTTTTTGATGAATACATGCCACTTATTAAGAAGACCCTCAGGTTGTGGATCGTCCCAGCACGTACGCCGAACGAAATTGTGCTATTTATTTTAATTACTGTGTGTGATTATAAGAAAAATTAATAAGTGGACAAGGGTTATATTCCATCGAAATGTTGAATGACGAAAATTACGCGGTGTGGTCAGTGCAAAATAAAAGCATTTTGGTACAAAACGATCAATGGCCGATAGTGTGCGGAAGAGTTGTTAAAAATGAAGGGGGCCAGCAAGAAAAATTGCGTTATTTAAAAGTTTGCTACGACTGAGTATGCCAGAAGGTGCGAGTGTGCAAAACTATGTGATCGAGTTTTCCAACAAAGTTGAAAAATTAAAAGAAATCGAAATGAATATAAATGAAGTCATGCTCACAATTTAGCTGTTAACGGGACTAGGCAAAAAGTTCGAAAACCTTGTTGTAGCGATCGAAACGCGTGAACCGCTGCCGTCCTTGTCAGATTTGAAAATCAAGATTATTTAAGAAGGACAAAGACAACTAGTGAACAACGAAATCGCGGGTAATGGCATACCACAAGCGTTTGTGTTGCGTACAAAGGGATGAAAAATGTCATAGATGCAGCCGCGAAGGTCATTTTATTGGTGAGTGCATGGAAAAAGAGAAAAGTAAAGAAGGCGAAGAGAGAAATGCTGAAGTGAAACGATCGTTAGCCAAATTTGCGAATGTGCAGAAAAGCGACAACTTGACAAAATCGATGAGGTGTCTGGATAGTGGCGCCACTGCTCACATGTGTTGTGATAAGGAATTGTTCGTAGAAATTAGAGAGCACAAAGAGAAAATATTGCTTGCAGGAGAAAATTTCATATATGCCGACGGCATTGTGTATTAACGTGGGAAATTGTGGTCTTAAACTGCTCAATGTTTTGTATGTTAATGAGTTGCAATCAAACTTTATATCGGTATCAAATCTGTCGAAAAAGGATACAGAGTTATTTTTGATAAAGACAGAGCAATAATAAAAGACAGAGAAAATGTGAATATACTGCAAACCTACAGAAGCGGCGATTTGTTAACCATTGATGTAAAAATGAAGCAGTGTATGTACTCTATGGCAAACAGCAGTGAGTTATGGAAATGGCATTATCGCTTGGCCACTTAAATCTGGCCAGTTTAAAAAAATTGCAAGTGATGAGATGCTGTATGGGTTAAAATCAATCAATACAAATTTTGAAATGAAAGATGACCTGTGTGAAACTTGCGCAAAAAGTAAAATTAGTGTATAGACATTTCCAAAAGCATCTGAAAATCGTTCAGTTCAACTATTGAGTTTGATTCACATTGACATTTGTGAACCAATAAGCAGTCCATCTGCCGGAGGCGCACGATGCTTTGCAGCACTCATTGACGATGATTCACGTTACACAGTTGTGTATTTTTGAAGTCTCGCGGCCGAATATTAAGCGAGTTTGAGGACTTTGTTGTGTTTGCCGACAAACAATGCGGCTAAAAGGTAAAAACGATTCGTAGCGATAACGGGTGCGAGTATGTTAGTCATGAAATTGAAAAATTCTTCTCGGAACACGGAATTATAAGACAACTGACAGTACCCTATATTCCGCAGCAAAACGGAGTTGCTGAGCGAGCAAATCGCACACTGGTAGAGATGGCCAGAAGTGTGCTAGTACACTCGTGCGTAGAGGAAACACTATGGGGTGAGGCAGTAGTGACTGCAGCATACTTACGCAACAGGTCAGAAACCAAGACCATTGGCTAACAAAACACCATTTGAGGTTTGGACTGGCAAGAAACCGTCTGTGTCGCATTTGAAGGTTTTCGGCTCAAAAGCAATTGTCTTAAATAAGGGCCACAGCAATAAGTTTAGTCCGAAGTGTAAGAATCGTCGGGTGGACTGAGTAATATTAGGTAGTGATATTATTGAAGGAGAGGATAGTTTAATATCGTTAACTTTACAACGATGGGCTTAGAAATTATATTCTTAAGTAACGTCCGTCTTCTTAACTAATTGGCCTGCTGCTTCGCTTCCCACTCTAGTGATGTTCGATACTTCCACCCATAATTATCGCTTCGCTGCGAATGGCCATAGGTCGAGGTTGCCAGACGCTTACAGAAGGGAATCGAATATATAATGATTGGGTTTTCGATGGCAGCAAAAGCATTGTGTTATGCGCACATATCGAATGCTCACTGTAGTCAAGTACAGTGCAATATATTACACATATATATATACAACTTATAAGTACAAACACACTGTAGCACTTTGTTGCAGTATTTACATAAATAACCAAGTTCAAGTGCGAGTGAAACATGATCACCCACCTATGCTCCATGTATCATAAATGCAGAGTCAGCGATCTCACGCTGACCGCCTAGCCATGTACATGCATATGTGCACATAACATACTCTCTCTCTTAGCGCTGTTAACAGCAATATATATATGATATACATAATGTAGCCACTCCGCTGCTGGCGTTACCGGCAGCGCAGCTACGCGGCCTAAGCTAAGTTAATGCTAAGACGACTTGTAACGATTCATTCAATAAAAACATCATATGACATGCCGACCGTGACATGGTCCGGGCCTCGTCTGTAAACGACTACAGCTGCAAAAAGAACCACGACTACAACTACCGAGTCTACAAAGTCTGAGTGAGTAGAGTGCAAGTTATGGGAAGACGGGGAGGTGTAAATGTAAAAATCAAGAAAAGAATATAACACATTAACTGCCTATTATACACAAATACACCACCTCCCGCGTGGGCAACAGCCCAGAAGTTACGGCCGAGCTTGATTTTCTCAAATCAGGTCTCGAGCATAAAATCCCCAACACCGCATCTAACTCAGCTAAAATAAAAAATTTTAATGAACTAACTGCCAAAGAAGCCTGACTCTGCCCAAGTGACTGCCCTGGACCGCTCTACAGTGGAGCGTGCAAATCAACTTGCATGTTAACCGCGACCTGTACGATGACCGGCACCGGCCCCGCCTGATCCCATAGGCACATCAGCAGCGGCGAATCAACAAGCGCGATGAGCACGCCACCACTTGCGTCATCAAGGAGCCTCAGCGTGCCACATCCGGCGACGCCCAGCTGATGAGCAGCAGATGCAGTAAATCTTAATATACATATTCTTTATACATATGTATATATAAACTTTTGTAAAATTGAGCGCAAATGTCATAAATTAAGTAGAAGTAGAAAATCAGGATTTAAGCTTTATAAGCACACTGTTAATCGTAATTGTAATACTAATGTTAAGTAGCTTATTTTACAAAATATATAAACTTCATAATAAATACCTTAAAAAGAGGTATTTGAGTAATGCTAATGACTTGGATAAGATTAAAAAAAAAAAATTGAGAATAAATTTATGATTGATTAATTAATATATTAAAAATTGTAATAATTGACTCGATGTATTTTTGCATAGTTCATTATGAAATGACAACATATTTTGGACACAATAAATGAAATTAAATAAAATTTCGATAGATCATATAAATGTCTGTCTCAGAATATAATTGTTCAGGCGGTAACTGTCAATAAGCATGCAAAATGTAAGTAGTGTGTTTTAACCGGGCACGTACGTTAAATCACGACCAAAGAGAAAAGTTAAATCAGACTCAGTGGTCATATGTTTCAAACTTTTCGTTTAAACTAAGATCAAATTTAATAACCATAAAAGGGACAATCCTAAATACCCCTTTGACAATTGAAACTGGTGAAGAACCGGAGTCGATAGATTCAGCAAGCAACTCTGACACCGAAATAAAAGAAAAAGATCTGCACGATCTAACAATACCAGCGGTATTAACCGAATTGGTATAAGAAGAAACTTCTGAGTCTGATACAAACCTCAGTATAGTAGAACAAAAGGCCGTTACAATGGCGTACAATTAATAAAATCAAAAATAATAGGAACAACCCTGTACAAAGTACAAAATGAAACTTCGATAGATGCAATCATATACAAATTGTAGACTGTAATTGTGGGCGAAACATTCCAAATTGTTAAAGCCAAAATGGCAACTGTACAGCAAAAAGGGAAAACGGCCACGCAATATACTAATGAAATCGATAATTTACGTAAGCTATCCGAAGCCTCGTTTATCGATGAAGGTATACCGGCAGAACATGCTAATACTCTAAGTACTAGAGAGGCAATTGATTCTATGATCAAAAAAGCCGAGCATGAGAGCATCAAAATCGAAGCTGGAACATGCACAACAATGGATGCAGCTATAAGCGCATACATTAGAACTAGTACGAGACTTACTGGCAATGGGAATACTGTATTGTATTCCAAAAGAGGTAATTCCTATCGCTGTAATAACTACAGAGGTAATTATCGTGGTAGAGGAAATGCTCGTAATAACAACAGCAACTATAATAACAACAATAATCAAAATAAGTAAGAGGTTCAAGTCGGGAGCTCCCGACTAGGGGATAACCTGAACCCTCTTATTCCAATACCAAATGCAACTCGAGCTACGCGCTCGTTTGCTTAAGTAGTAACAAGTAAGAGGTTCTAGTCGGGAGCTCGCGTCTAGGGGATACCCTGAACCCTCTTATTCCAACCCCAAATGCAGCTCGCACTACGCGCTCGTTTGTTAGTAGTTATAAAGATAAATTACAAAAAAAAAGTTCCCTTGGCTGGGTTCGAACTCGTAGCCTCGAACTCGTAGCAGTCCGCACTTCCTGCCGCCGCCTCTACCCAACAGCCTCACCAATTATTGAGTCTTAATGAGAAAAGCAAATTTAATTAGCAGCACAGAAAACGATACAATCGCAATGCAGTTGACTGAATTCAAAGAAGACGCGCATGAATGTGTGTATACAGAAATTCTTGCAATTTTTCTTTTGTGTTTCTTACCCGATCTTGATGTAATTTTCATCAGAAGATCTTATTGTACTTGTATTATTTACCCAATTTGCTCAATAAACAGGATATCGATTTTTATCGATTACTTGAAAACGGAGTAAGTTATCGAATATCGATAAACAAACTCGATCTGCGCGGGCACTCGGAGGACCTACAGCTAAAATTTCAAGTCTCTAGCTCTTATAGGTTCTAAGATCCTTGCGTTCATACATACGGACAGACGAACGGACGGACGGACGGACTTGGCTGGATCCACTCGGCTATTGATGCTAATCAATAATATATATACTCTATGTGGTCGGAGATGCTTCCTTCTGAATGTTACATACATTTGCACAAATACATTATGCCCTTTTTACCCATTTTTAATGGGTGCAGCGTAATTACAACAAAAACAGTTTCGCATGAAAACATGCCATTTATTGAGAAGACTCTCAGGTTGTGGATCGTCTCAGCTCAAACCTTGGAGCCAGATGTTCTAAATAAACACATTAGCCTGGACAATGACCGGAGTCAGCCAACCTGCTAGATCGAACAGTTAGGCAATATGTGACAAGACCTCACGTTTGGATACGGACTAACTAGTTGACAGCTCCGATGGGGAGAAAAAGAACACCTAGGTGTCAGCTTTCCATCTGATCCCGAGAGTCTTCGCCAAACAGGCCCCTCGATTTCCAAGAAATCGGCGCGAAGCCGAAGGTCCTTGGGAATCGCTTTTAGCAAACTGGGAACGGTTGAATTCAACGCGGAGCTTAGTCGTCAGGCTGCAGTCCAGCTTGTTCACAAAATGGTGCGGAAGATAGAACTTTTCTTAAATATTGCTTGGTGGGACTTTTCGCACATGACCTAAGCCCAGATACTCCTGGATAACTGCGTCGTACTGCTCTTTTAGGGGTAATTTTTTGCCAAACTATTTTCGTTGCGAAGGAATTAAGCAAGAGCGATAGACCTTGAGTGGCCCAACTGAATGTGATCGGAGATCTTGAATGGCAGTGTGACCAAGTATCTGCCATTTTTATACTTCCTGGTCGCTTACCGGAATCGAAACTTGTAAGAATCTAGTCGAGAATCATTTCTTGACCTAGGAGAGTGCCACACATATTGGGATAGCCACCTAATAATATGGATAGAAGGATATAAGCGCCCATAAGCATGTTTATCTGTGAGCTCCTTTAGAAAAAGGGAGCGGCTAATTAAGAAGTTCTTTTAAAGCATTCTGTAAGATAGTGAATGAAGGCTGATTTCCTGCTAGCATTGGAAGCACATACGCAGGGGCTTCAACATGAACCCTGGGCATGGCGTGCCCTGTACACTGGACACAAAATCGGTTAGCTAGTGGCGGCTGCGCAGTCCTCGTCCGGAGTAACTTGGTGCACTTCCCGCAATTGAGCATTGCTAATCGTGTTTACCAATATTCGACTGTGAAAATCTCCACTGATGCTGGTAATGTGGACTTTGGAGCAGTCTATTGCAGACCAAATGAGCAGACGTCAACTGAAGACTTCAACGTCATACTTAACTCGGCTGGAAGCAGATATCTGGTGAGAGGCGAATGGAATGCACATCACTGGCTGTGGGGCGCAAATAGCAGCAATGCGCGCGGCTTCACCTAGCTAGCAGCCTAGCGCATCGTCAAGCGAAGGTACTGGCCACAGGTTCTCCCACAAGATACCCGTTTGGCAGCAGAGACACTCCGTCTTGTATAGACTTCGCCATCTACCAGGGGATCCCTGACCAGCTCCTCTCAGTTGCTGCCGATTGGGACCTCCCGAGCGACCACCTGGCCCTGATAGTTACCCTGGAGAGCAGGGCCAGGGTGGTCAGCGCAATACCGAGGCTGATCAACGCACGCACTGATCTCGAGAAAGCTGCACTGGACTGGATGTAGAGGACTCCATTGAGCTGCTCATCGCAAAGATTCGCGCAGCAGCAATCGCAGCCTCACCCCCTCCAGTGAATAGTGCTGGCAACGGACTGACCGCAGACATAGCCAACCTGCTCAGGATCAAGAGGCGGCGCAGACGTTGGTTCCAGGCGACACAGCATCCGTGGGACAAGGCGGAGTGGCGAAGAGCGGATCGGCAAATCAAGGAGGCCCTTCGCAAACTCAAAGAAGTATCCTTCTCCAGAAGGTTGGAGAGCATGGAATGTACCCATGACTCAGGATAATCGCTCTGGCGAACAACTAAAAACCTGAAGCGCCAACCCTGGACAACCGTTCCCCTTCTTCGCCACAATGGAAAATACTGCCTTACAGACGAAGAGCAAGCTGATACCTTCGCCAAACACCTGGAGGAACGGTTTATACCTTTCGATCTGGCCTCCCCAGAAGAGCTCGATGAGACCACCCGAGCGTTGGAGACTCCGCTTCAGATGTCACCACCTATCGGCCCTATCCGCTTATAGGAGGTGATCAACGTCGTGAAAGTCCTTCACAGGGCTGAAGCACCGGGCTTTGATGGAATATGCCACACCGCCCTGAAGGCCCTGCCAATGTGCGGGCTCCTTTTTATAACGTTGATCTTCAACGCCATGTTAAGTCTCCTGCCTTCCTTGTCGAAGGTCTGGGAAAGACTGATTGTCGCCCGACTTGCAAGGCTTATGGATCACATGACCATCCTTCCTGATCACCAATTTAGGTTGAGGAGAGGGCATGGCGCTGTTGAACAGGTTCGCAGAGTGATTAACCATATTCTCAAGGCTAACGACGACAAAGACTACCGCTATGGAGTCTTTGTAGATGTTAAGCAGGCCTTCGACCGAGTCTGTATTGACAGATTGGTCAGAAAATCAAGATGAGTATCCCCGCCCCCTTCTTTCTACTTCTGCGCTCGTATCTAACGGAGCGAAATTTCGAAGTCAAATTTAGGGCAGCAATCTCTCCTGTTCGCAAGATGAAAGCGGGTGTCTCTCAAAGCATCGTACTAGGTCCCTTTCTCTACAATTTGTACACGGCATCTCCACTCCGGATGACCTATACAAATTTGCCAACCAAGGCAAACACGCGATAGCCACATTTGCCGATGATGTGGCAATATTTTACTCCGCCCATTGCGAGTGCGAAGCCAGGAATACACAGCGACGGGCCCAGGAATACATCCACTTGCCTGTAAGCTAGGCACGCAGGTGGAACATCAAGTTCAATGCCTCGAAGTGCCAGATGGTTAACCACACACTGAGGCGTGGCAAGACTCCAGCAGTCTGGATAGATGGCTGCCCCCTTTACCCTGGCAGAAGCGCAAAGTATCTTGGAATTGTACTGGATAAGAGGTATAGCTTTCGGGCGCACACCGACGGCCTTCTCAAGCAGTGCCGCTTTAAGAAGGCCAACTGGATGCTAAACTCCAACAGCCCATTGCCACTTCGCTGCAAACGGGCAGTTTACAACGTCGTGGTGGCAACAACTTAGGGATACGGTATTCAGGTTTGGGGCATTGCATCTCGGACAAATAGAAGACGGATTCAGACACTCCAAAACTTGGTCTTGCGCCGAATTATTGGTGCTGACTGGTACGTCAGAACTTTTACCTTGCACAGAGACCTCAAAATGGAGAGCACAGACAGTAAAGTCAGAGCATTCGCCAACCGGTACAACGAACGCTTGCACAGCCACTGCAAACGGGTAGCAAAAGACTTCGATGGAAGGTGTGTAGTCTGGAGGCCCAAGAGAAGATCGTTCAAGGACCTCCTCCAATCACAACAACTGTGTTGTAATAATAATGTATGCTATAGACGCCCAAGCGAGGCGACTAGACGATTGGTATAAAAATGTGCTTTGCGAGAGCCAGATTCCCGCTACCTCCTCGAGTTCGGTCTACATCACGACCATAGCCAACGCCTCCGCTATTACCGCAGTCACATACGCAGTGGCTTCAGCTACTTCTGCGAAGGCTCGCAACACAGCAGGCCCCAACAATGCACAAGGCAGCAGCAGAAAGCCATCATGCCAACAACCACCCCATGCGCCGCTAATATGCCCATCAACACCCCTGTATCACCTGCAATTAACACCAGCACACAAGTCGGTACTGTGCCTTATATCGATCCCCCGAGTTCGGAATGGCAAAAAGGCGGCACTGCCACTAGCGCTCCCCTCTCGCCTGACCAAACCAACAAAAAGGGGAAGACCAAAATCCTATCTAACCAGCAAGCATCAAGGGTAGTCCAAACTAGCCGGTCAAGCGATGACATCCCATCTACGTCAAAAGATGCTCGTCTAAGGACGAATCGATTTGCAGCCCTTGACACTGCCGACAACGGAGCTGACGAAAATCAGAAAGATACGGAATTAGATGATATGGAGACAGAAGCCAGCATGCTGGAGGACCTACCACTGCCTGCGACAACTCCACCGTCTCCTAAGTCTAGGAAACCTGGTCCCATCATGGTTCCGGGTGTAACAGATATTCACAAATTCCAGGATGCCTTGGACCAAGTCATTCCACCTAGCAGCTACTCAACTCGTACGTCTGGCTCAGGCCTAACTAGGCTATACACCAAGGACGTTCCAACCTTCCGTAAAGTAATTGCTTTCATGGAAAAGTCTAAATGCCAAAACTACCACTACCAACTCCAAGAAGACAAACCTTTTCGCATTATCATCAAACAGATGGCGTCCTCTACAGCCCAAGGCTTTATAATAAAGGAAATGCTAGACAAAGGACACAAGGTAGTCAACATCTTCAATCCTAAAGGCAAGACCTCAAATGGCACTGAGCAAAGCAGGCTAAATATCTTTTTCTTAGACCTCAAACTTCTCCCAACAATAAGGAAGCACTAAAAATAAACCTTTTGTGCCGTCAAGGAGTCTAAGTGGAGCTCCCCCGCCGATCTGCTGACGTTGTCCAATGCCACCGCTGCCAAGATTATGGCCATTCTTAAAATTACTGCATGAAGCAATTCGTTGGTGGTAGATGTGCTGAAGAGCACCCAACAGGATCGCCCCTTTGCAAATCAGTCCAGGAAGGCGACTTCTTTTGCGCCAACTGTGGCGGAAACCACTCTGCCAACTACAAAGGCTGCAAATAGTACATAGACCAAATCAATAGACCAGGAACTAAGGACTTTTCTCGCCACCCACGTCATTGACATAATGCTCCTAACTGAAACGCACATGCACATGTGCTCAAAAATATATGTTCCTAGTTATACTACATATATAGCTCAACATCCCTGCAACAACCGCAGAGGAGGTGCCGGCATCTTAATCCGCCATAGCCTGAGCCACCACCCCTTTGGAACACATTTCCCAACCACATCTGCAGATGGCCGCAGTCAAGATAAGCACTAGCAGAGGTGACTTCACAATTGCTTCTCTTTACCTCCCGCCGGCTGTGCCATGGACCAACGCCAATTTTGAGTTCCTAATAATGAACCTAGGACAAAAATTCATTGCCGGAGGGGACTGGAATGCGAAACACAGACTATGGGGAAACAACAAAAAGCTTTAAAAGACAGCCCGTCCGCAAAAGTCTCATAAAAAGAGAGGATGGTTCCTGGGCCCAGATCGAGCTTAGAACGCGCTGAAACTTTTGCCACGCACCTAGAGGAGCGATTTAAACCGTTCGATTCCCCCCACTCGCTCCATGAAGGATACATAGACAGGACCCTCGAAACACCACAAAAACCTGATCTGTCCACTCTCCAGGTGACCCTCAAAGAGGTCGAAACACAAATCCAAGCGCTAAAGATTAGAAAAGCCCCTGGATCTGATGAACTGGACAGCAGAACAATACATCTGCTCCCCACCAAAGGCACACTCTTCATTGTGCTCTTAAATAATACAATGCTTCGAACCGGACACTTTCCAAGGCAATGGAAAAGCACTCTGATTGCCATGATTCCAAACTCAAAAAATCGCTCACACAAGTCGAATCTTATCGACCAATCAGCCTGCTTCCGACCCTCTCCAAAATATTCGAAAGAATATTAATGGCCAGAGTGTCGGAGCTGGATTGTGTTTAGCGCATCATACCAAGGCATCAGTTCGGATTTCGAAGACGGCATAAGAGCACCGGAGCAGCTCCACCGAGTGGTGGATTTCATCCTCGACAGTTTCGAAAACCTCGAGTATTGCGTCGCGGCATTTGTTGACATCAAACAAGCGTTTGACCGATTGTGGCACAAAGGACTCCTGTTCAAAATAAAAACTTTGCTTCCCCCCTCTCTTTTTCATATAATCCACCGCTTCCTCAAAAACAGAAAGTTAGTAGTGGTAGTCGGCGGCACGTTCTCTGGAAACAAGGAAATCCAAGCTGCAGTCCCCCAGGGCAGCGTCCTTGCTCCGTGGCTTTACACTGTTTACACAGCCGTCATGCCGACAGTGGACCCGACGACACTGGATCATCCCGATAGCTTCAACCTCGCCACGTTCGCCGACGATACAGCAATCCTCTTAAAAGCCAGCTGTGTTTACCAAGCTGCACTGACCAACTGCAAGAATACCTGCACGAGTTTGAGACGTAGGCATCAAAGTGGAGAATTGCCATCAACAGGCAAAAATCGATATGCTGCACATTCGCGATCCGGAGAGATTCCTCGCCAGGAGTATTCCTCCAAGGCGAAATTCTTGATCATAAAGACGGCCATCGCTACCTGGGAGTCTACCTTGATCGCAGGCTCACTTGGAGCAAACACATCGCAACAACATGCCACATCGTACGTCAAAAACTGAAAAGTATGGCTTGGCTCCTTAAGGCAAGCAGCAAGCTTTCTCTGAGAAATAATGTGCTTTATAAAACCCTCCTGGCCCCAGTCTGGCGCTATGCAAGTCAAATTTTTGGCACGGCAGCAAAATCTCACTTGAGGAAAATAAGTGTCTTCCAAGCAAGGTACTCAGACTGAATACTGGGGCTCCCTGGTACATCCGCAACCGGGCCCTAGCAAGAGACCTAAAGGTCCCCTTGGTGGGTGACCTTCTACGTCAGCAGTCCACCAGCTACATGGCCCGTCTTTCTGCCCACCCCAATATATTGGCTAGAAGACTTTTCAGAAGAAAGCGACGGAGACTTCACAGAATCCACAGAATCACAGAATCGACCTCCCAAACCGGGTAAAAAAATAAATAAAAATAATAATAATCATAATAAAAATATAAGATAAATTGAATACTTATAAATCTTATTAGGTAATATTAAGTATGTTTATCTCATTAAAGTCAAGCTAAGTTAAGATGCTCATGAATAGTATCAATAAATTAGCTAATAAAGAGAGAAAAAAAGCCTTAATGAGAAAAAAACGAATTAAAATAGCAGCACAGAAAACAATACAATCGCAATTGTAATGCTGTTGATAGAATTCGAAGCACAGAAAACAATACAATCGCAATTGCAATGCTGTTGATAGAATTCGAAGCAGACGCGCGAGAATGTGTGTGTGTACATGTAAAAAGAAATTCTTTAAAGTTCGCTTGCTGCCCCAAACTCGAGGCCAGCAATAGCATGCTTTACTTTAAAAGAAAATTCTGATTATTTCAATGACATCCAAATTGACAATAGAATCAATATTCAAGGCATAAGTCAAGAAGTAATAAAATCTAAAGGCTTAACCTCAATTAAGATACAGACAGATAAATATATAATTCCACACAATTTCCTCTGTATCTTAATTGAGGTTAAGCCTTTAGATTTTATTACTCCTAGCAAACGAGCGCGTAGTGCGAGCTGCATTTGGGGTTGGAATAAGAAGGTTCAGGGTATCCCCTAGACGCGAGCTCCCGACTAGAACCTCTTACTTGTTACTACTTAAGCAAACGAGCGCGTAGCGCGAGTTGCATTTGGTATTGGAATAAGAGGGTTCAGGTTATCCCCTAGTAGGGAGCTCCCGACTTGAACCTCTTACTTATTTTGATTATTGTTGTTATTATAGTTGCTGTTGTTATAACGAGCATTTCCTCTACCACGATAATTACCTCTGTAGTTATTACCGCGATAGGAATTACCTCTTTTGAAATACAATACAGTATTCCCATTGCCAGTAAGTCTCGTACTAGTTCTAATGTATGCGCTTATAGCTGCATCCATTGTTGTGCATGTTCCAGCTTCGATTTTGATGCTCTCATGCTCGGCTTTTTTGATCATAGAATCAATTGCCTCTCTAGTACTTAGAGTATTAGCATGTTCTGCCGGTATACCTTCATCGATAAACGAGGCTTCGGATAGCTTACGTAAATTATCGATTTCATTAGTATATTGCGTGGCCGTTTTCCCTTTTTGCTGTACAGTTGCCATTTTGGCTTTAACAATTTGGAATGTTTCGCCCACAATTACAGTCTACAATTTGTATATGATTGCATCTATCGAAGTTTCATTTTGTACTTTGTACAGGGTTGTTCCTATTATTTTTGATTTTATTAATTGTACGCCATTGTAACGGCCTTTTGTTCTACTATACTGAGGTTTGTATCAGACTCAGAAGTTTCTTCTTATACCAATTCGGTTAATACCGCTGGTATTGTTAGATCGTGCAGATCTTTTTCTTTTATTTCGGTGTCAGAGTTGCTTGCTGAATCTATCGACTCCGGTTCTTCACCAGTTTCAATTGTCAAAGGGGTATTTAGGATTGTCCCTTTTATGGTTATTAAATTTGATCTTAGTTTAAACGAAAAGTTTGAAACATATGACCACTGAGTCTGATTTAACTTTTCTCTTTGGTCGTGATTTAACGTACGTGCCCGGTTAAAACACACTACTTACATTTTGCATGCTTATTGACAGTTACCGCCTGAACAATTATATTCTGAGACAGACATTTATATGATCTATCGAAATTTTATTTAATTTCATTTATTGTGTCCAAAATATGTTGCCATTTCATAATGGATTATGCAAAAATACATCGAGTCAATTATTACAATTTTTAATATATTAATTAATCAATCATAAATTTATTCTTAAAAAAATTTTTTTTTAATCTTATCCAAGTCATTAGCATTACTCAAATACCTCTTCTTAAGGTATTTATTATGAAGTTAAAATATTTTGTAAAATAAGCTACTTAATATTAGTATTACAATTACGATTAACAGTGTGCTTATAAAGCTTAAATCCTGATTTTCTACTCCTACTTAATTTATGACATTTGCACTAGAGTCCACTGCCTTTGTATCTAATAAACCCAATTTGGGTATGTTTTGTGCAATTTCAAGAAAATCTGTCTTTTTTTTCTATTATTTTGTTTTATCTTATTTCTTCATAATACAAATTTTTTTTTTACATATTTCTACCTATTTTTTTGCATAGCTGTTCAGGCTATGCTTCTAATTGGGCAGAAATAGTTCCGCTCAATTTTACATATGTTTATATATATGTATAATGAATATGTATATAAAGATTTACTGCATTTGCTGCTCATCAGCTGGGCGTCGCCGGATGTGGCACGCTGATGCTCCATGATGACGCAAGTGCTCATCGCGCTTGTTGATTCGCCGCTGCTGATGTGCCTATGGGATCAGGCAGGGCCGGTGCCGGTCATCGCACAGGTCGCGGTTAACATGCAAGTTGATTTGCACGCTCCACTGTAGAGTTGTCCAGGGCAGTCACTTGTGCAGAGTCAGGCTTCTTTGGCAGTTGCTTTGGGGATGGAGGTTTTGTTATTAATTTTTCATTTAAATTTTTTATTTTAGCTGAGTGAGATGCGGTGTTGGGGGTTTTATGCTCGAGACCTGATTTGAGAAAATCAAGCTCGGCTTGTTACTTCTGGGCTGTTGCCCACGCGGGAGGTGGTGTATTTGTGTATAATATGTGATTTTTATATTTACACCTCCCCGTCTTCCCATAACTTGCACTCTACTCACTCAGACTTTGTAGACTCTGTAGTTGTAGTCGTGGTTCTTTTTGCAGCTGTAGTCGTTCAGAGACTCTGCATTTATGATACATGAAGCATAAGTGGGTGATCATGTTTCACTCGCACTTGAACTTGGTTATTTATGTAAATACTGCAACAAGTTGCTACAGTGTGTTTGTACTTATAAGTTGTATATATATATGTGTAATATATTGTACTGTACTTGACTACAGTGAGCATTCGATATGTGCGCATAACACAATGCTTTTGTTGCCATCGAAAACCCAATCATTATATATTCGATTCCTTTCTGTAAGCGTCTGGAAACCTCAACCTATGGCCATTCGCAGCGAAGCGATAATTATGGGAGGAAGTATCAAGTCACTAGAGTGGGAAGCGAAGCAGCAGGCCAATTAGTTAAGAAGACGGACGTTACTTAAGAATATAATTTCTAAGCCCATCGTTGTAAAGTTAACGATATTAAACTATCCTCTCCTTCAATAATATCACTACCTAATATTACTCAGTCAACCTGACGATTCTTACAGTTCAGAAGTGGGATATATGTATGCCGTGTTCGCCTGCACACATATACAAGCACAAGCAGAGAAGAAACGCAGAGAAGTCTGAATGAGAAGTTTGCGGTGGGATATGTTCCCGAAGGTCTAAGTGACAACGGATACTGCAAACTGGGATAGGTTCCCTCGATCTTAACGTCAGACAGCTTTCTAAGTTGGAATACGTTTCCTGTAGCGTCTGTGTGTATATACAAATAGAAGCCCTGTATGTACGTATGTGTTGGTGAATTTCACAAGGGAATTTCACCATTGAATTTCACAACTTAAGCTAGCATTACGATTGTTGTTGCGGAGAAGCAATTGACATCATTTGTATGAGCAGTTTATAGAGAAAAGTTGAAAAACGAAAATAACAAACTTGGAAACATGAAAAGAATAGGAGATTTTAAAGTTGACAAGCTAAAATTTCTTTTGCGAGAACGAGAATTGTCGACATGTGGCACACGGGATGAATTAACCCGACGATTACAGGAGCATGAAGGCTCAGATGAGGTTGAAATGCCACATGCCCCTCGGCATAGTCATGGAGAAGAAGGAGGATCAATTTATCAGCTGCAAAATAAAATAAAAAGGTTAAGTGAAATAATGAGTCAGTTTATAAGCATGCAATGCCCTATTGCTAACGGACAAATATCGAATTCACAACCAGCTATAAACAACTTAGTGTAAGATACAGAAAGGGAGGTGGATGATGAGTATCAACAAAGCACAAACACACGTCAAGATTCGGTCAAGGAAATTGCCAACACGTTGCCTGAGTTTGACCCGACAGATGAGAATCCCATTTCAGTCAATCAGTTCATTGATCGTATCAACAAAGTGGTTGAGGCATATCGGTGGGACGAAAAGTTTTTGTTGCTCGCAATCTACACTCGACTCAAAGGTCCAGCTAGAATGTGGTTTGACTCTTCGTATATACTTCATACGACATGGCACGACTTTACAGACGCACTTCGCAACGAATTTGGTGTTACACCAGATGAAGCAGAAATCCACTACGCCATGGCAAAACCGATTAGACGTCCAAAAGAGGCAATAAAAGGAATATTGTTTTCGTATGTCCGCCCTGGGAGTTCGATTTAATCTTAGTGAGGCAGCCGTTATACGATACACACGATCAGGTCTTCAGCACCGTGAACTGCAGCAAAGTATCGCAGCAATGCACTTCTCAACAATGAAGCAGATGCGAGAAATGGCGGAATCCTATTTCGCCAATCGAGGTAGACAAGAAGAAGTCAAAGACAACCCAGTTCTAAAGTATAATAACGTAGAGCAAAAGCCAGAGAAAAATTCAACGACAATAAAACTAAAAGCGACACTCAAATGTTATAATTGCAACGAGTTTTGTCACTTTGCAAATCAGTGTCCAAAAGAGCAGAAATGTCAGCGCTCTACTAATTGCAACAAACTCCACCCGATTAATGTCAAGTGCAAGTCAGCTGTGGTGTAGCATGCGTACATATGTATATACATACATACATATGAATAAGGCTGCAACACTTTGTTGTTATGCCAACAGAATGCAAACATAAGCAGCGACTTTGTCGCAGCGCGCCTAACGCTAAGTGCCCTCTGCGCATATTCAAGTGCAGACGAAATATGATCCGCACTTGATAACAACGACCGCCCAAATAGCTAAGTCAGCGTTCTCACGCTTGACCGTCGCTGTGTATACATATGTGCACGCATGACTCTCTCTGACACTCTTGTTGTATATAATAAGCCTAAAAACCATGTTTGAAAAACGGCTGCTCACTGCTTCACGGTGGACAGCTCTAACTCTAAGAGGCATTGAATAAATAACCATCAGAGAAGACTGACGTCTTCTCGTCATAGAAAATCAACGAACTGTTATTTAAAATGGAAACTATTATATGGCGACCGTGACAGGACCGGATTTCACCGGGCTGCAAAAAAAAAACTGAACAACAACACTAGCAACAGCAGTCAGAGCAACAACATAAAAGCCGAGACTTAAACAACTATAACTATTGAAGAGGACGAAGGAGGCAACAACAACAAGCAAAGGCGGAACAAAAATTAACAAAAAAAGGCTGAGTGAGTAGAGTGTAGAGAGTGTTATGGGTCGCGTTGGCCGGGTTAAAAAATTGAATAAAGAAATTGCTCACATTAAGTGGCAATTATATTCACCCAAGGCCAACACACCGTGGAAGGCAACAGCAAGGCTACAGGCCATGCTTGAATTTTATCAGCAACAGCTGAAACAGATAAAAGAAAACCCTACACCACATACTCACTCAGTGAATATCAAAAAAATTAAAGTTGTTAATGACAAAACTATAACCACACCACCTCCCAAAAGCAAAGTGCCTCAGTACGTCAAGCAATGCCCAGCAGATTGCCTTGGACCTCTGGACAGCCCACACTGCAGATCGACTTGCCTGGTAAGGCAGTAGCCTGTGCGAAGACCGGCACCGGTTCCGCCTGAGCCCATAGGCCCAGGACAACAGCAGCTGAGAAATCAACAAGCGCGAGAGGCATCCCCGCCCCTTGCGCCTTTGAAGGGAGCGTCAGCGCAACCATACTGGTGATGACCAGCTGACGCGGAAGAACAGGAACAGCAGACACCAGCAATAATTTTAATATATATATATATATATATATATATATTATATTATCGAAACAATTTATGGAAAATTGAGCAGCAAATCTTTTGCCCAATCAGAAGTGAGGCCCATAAAGCCAAACTAAAAAATTAGGCAGGTTGCTATGTAAAAAAAAAAAAATTTTTTACACGTCTCAGGCACTGGGTAAATTATCCAGTAGCAAACAAATTAATCCAAATCTTAAATTCCAAATAAATTTGAAATTTTAAAATGAAAAAAAATAATAATAAGTTTTCAGTTCAGTCAGTTTAATCAGAAATAAAAAAAAAAAACAAATTGAATCAAATTAAAGCCATAGGCAGGAAAAATGTTCAATTTATGAATAGTAATGCAATAAGTAAGTTTTCCAAAGATTTTCTAATTGAATCAAATCATAATTCTAAACAGAACTCCAAAATGGGATTATTAGACGTTAAGTCAGTGGATTCCACTGCTAACGTTATAAATAAAGTTGAATCAAACAACACAGATTTAGAATTAACAAATATATTACTGGTAATCATAGTTGTTATAATGTGTGCAAATTGTTTTTATAAAATATATAAACTGCATAACAAATGCCTTAAGAAAAGATTCATGAGCCGAGCAAATGACTTGGACAAAATTTAAATTTGCACAGCACAAACAACAATGATTAATCATAATTGACAATATCATAATAACTATAAGATACCAATTAAACTAAATAAATAAAAAAAAAATAAATAATAATGAACACACAGTATGATGAATAGTAAGAAATTCCCAGAATAATCTTGAAAAACAAAGTAGCTTGTCAATATTATGGAATGGCCAGAACTTTCTGAGCGGATCCAAAATATTAAAACGACATTTGAAAAAGCGTATAAATGTCTAACACAAAATAGACAAACGCATATAGATACAGTTAATAGGCACTCCATAACATTGATCGACAGCTTTAACGAAGCTCGATTATTGATATATCAACATAAAGATGTATTAACCAATGAACATTGGTCAGAAACGTCAAGGTTGCTAATAAGACTGAGAAATAATATACAAACAGTTAAAGACAAGCATAATTTAAATTTAATACTACCTTCTATTTTGAATACACCTGCAAAGTTGGAACTCGGTGAAAACCTCGAAGCTCGGACTGAGGATATTCAATTAGAAGAAGAAGATTTAACAAATCTAACAATCCCTGCTGTTATCACACTGGATTCCAAAGATATTTTACCCGAAAGTGAAGAAAGTGCTGATAATAGCCGTATAATGGTTGACACAACCGCTGCCGAGAGGGCATATATTAGGGAAATTGCACAAGCAGTCCCAGAATTTGACAGAAAGAAAACCCGTCTTGAAAAATTCTTAACGGCATTAAGGCTTGTCAACTTAACAAAGGGAACTTATGGGAACTCAACAAAATAAAAAATGAAACCACAATAGATGGAATTATTGCAAAATTAAAAGCCGTAGTTGTCGGTGAAACACCCGCCAACATAAAGGCAAAAATGGACACTTTAACGCAGAAAGGCAAAACAGCCACTCAGTTCACAACAGAACTAGAAAATCTGCGACAGCTTCTTGAAGCTGCTTATATTGACCAAGGCATACCATCTGAAAATGCTGACACGCTCAGCACTACAGAAGCCGTTAACTCAATGATTAGTAAAACTAGTCACGAAAGTGTTAAAACCATTATGGAGTCTGGTGTTTTCACTACCATGGATGCTGCCGTTAGTGCATACATCCGTACTATTACAAGACTTACTGGTAGTGTGAATACAGTGATGTACTCTAAAAGAGGGAATAACAACTACCGCGGTAGTAACAATCGTGGTAACTATCGTGGTAGAGGCAATGGTAACTACCAAAACAGAGGAAATAATAACTACGGTAATCAAAACAACAATTACCGTAGAGGCCGAGGAAATGGAAACAACAATTCCAACCGAGGCCGAAATAACCAAAATAATAATAATACAAACAATGTTAGAGAACAATCAGGGAAACTCTCAACAACCCTCAGATATTCAGCAGTAGGAATTATGCGGTTCATACCATCAATCTTAGTTTGAATATATTTGTAAACTTTTTCAATGTGAAGTCAAATAAAAAACTTGTATTTTTAATAGATACTGGTGCAGACATATCTCTGTTAAAGGAAAATTCTGATATCTTTCATGATATCCAAATAAATAAGAAGATCAATATTCAAGGCATAGGCCAAGACATAATACAGTCCAAAGGACTGATTTCAATAGAGATACAGACAAGTAAATACATAATTCCACACGATTTTCACTTAGTAGATTTGCATTTCGCAATACCTTGTGATGGAATAATAGGCATTGACTTCATTAAGAAATTCAATTGCCAGTTAGATTTCAAACCAAATGAAGATTGGCTCATAATGAGACCAAATAATCTAAATTTCCCAATTTATGTTCCAATAACATACAGTTCTGGTAATAATTCCATTGTTCTACCAGCAAGATCCCAAGTAGTCAGAAAAATTCACCTATCATCAGATGAAGATAGTGTACTAATTCCAAACCAGGAAATTAAAGAAGGCATTTATGTTGCAAACACAGTTGCAACAACCAAAATGCATTTGTCCGATTACTGAATACGACCAGTACCGATCAAGTAGTAGATTTTAAAAATTTGTCATATGAACCACTTTCGAGCTACGACATAGTTCAAAACAATCCAGAAAATAGAGAAAAAACTGTCTTATCTCAATTAAATAAAAATTTTCCACCACAATTCAAAAACGAATTGATCCAAAATTTAGTGACGTATTCGGACTCGAAACCGAATCGATCACTACCAATAACTGCTACAAACAAAAGCTAAGATTGAAGGATGATGAACCAGTCTTCATAAAAAATTATAGAAACCCTCAAAGTCAAATAGATGAGATACAAGTACAAGTACAAAAATTAATCGACAATAAAATAGTCGAACCGCCTGTATCCCCTTATAACAGCCCACTTTTGTTAGTTCCGAAGAAATCTCTTCCAGGTTCTGACAAGAAAAAATAGCGATTAGTAATTGAATATCGTCAAATTAATAAAAAACTGTTGTCGGATAAATTCCCGCTGCCTAGAATTGATGACATTTTGGATCAACTAGGAAGAGCAAAATACTTTTCATGCCTTGATTTAATGTCAGGATTTCATCAAATTGAACTCGAAAAAAGTTCAAGAGATATAACGTCTTTCTCAACAAGGCTCGTATCGCTTCACGCGATTGCCATTCGGTTTAAAAATAGCGCCAAATTCTTTCCAGAGAATGATGACAATAGCATTTTCCGGATTAGAACCTTCTCAAGCTTTCCTTTATATGGATGATTTAATAGTCATTGGTTGTTCCGAAACACATATGCTCAAAAACTTAACTGATGTTTTTGAGAAATGTAGGAAATACAATCTTAAATTACATCCTGAAAAATGTTCATTTTTCATGCATGAAGTCACATTTTTGGGACACAAATGCACGGATAAAGGAATCTTGCCTGACGACAAAAAATACGACGTCATTAAAAATTACCCAGTTCCACATGATGCGGACAGCGCCAGACGATTCGTTGCATTCTGCAACTACTATAGACGTTTTATCAAAAATTTTTCCGACTATGCTCGTCACATAACAAGATTATGTAAAAAAGATGTAGAATTCGAATGGACAGTTGATTGTCAGCATGCTTTCGAACATCTCAAATCGGCACTAATAAATCCGAATTTATTACAATACCCAGATTTCAGCAAAGAATTTTGCATAATAACAGATGCAAGTAAACAAGCATATGGAGCAGTTTTAACTCAAAACAAAAATGGACTCCAACTTCCAGTTGCTTATGCATCAAGATCGTTTACTAAGGGTGAAAGTAATAAAAGTACAACAGAACAAGAATTGGCAGCAATTCATTGGGCAATAAATTAATTCAGACCATATATTTATGGTAGACACTTCAATGTCAAAACAGATCACAGACCATTAACATACTTGTTCTCAATGGTAAATCCAAGCTCAAAGCTAACGCGTATGAGACTTGAACTAGAGGAGTATAATTTTACAGTCGAATATCTGAAGGGTAAAGATAATTTTGTAGCGGATGCGTTATCAAGAATAACCATTCAACAGCTACAACAAATAAATGGATCAATAAAGAAAGTCACTACAAGATATCAAAGTAAACAAAATTCCTGCGCAGGAAAAGAAAAAATAGAATTGCCATGACAATCTATAGAAAAAGCTTCAAAGCCCAACGTATATAAAGTCATTAACAATGACGAAGTACGTAAAGTAGTGACCTTGCATGTAAAAAATATGCTATGTTTTTTTAAACATGGTAAGAAAATTATTGCAAGATATGATGTTAGCGATTTATATACCAATGGAACTCTTGACTTAGGTCAATTTTTCCAAAGGCTTGAAACGCAAGCCGGTATAAATAAAATCAGCCAACTCAAAGTGGCACCGTGAGAAAATATCTTTGAACACGTTTCAATCGATGATTTCAAAAATATGGGCAATAAAATATTAATTTCATTGAGACTAGCGCTACTCAACCCGGTGACCCAAATAGAAACAATAAAAGAAAAAGAAGCTCTATTGTCTACGTTCCATGATGATCCAATACAAGGAGGTCACACAGGCATCTCAAAAACCTTGGCCAAGATCAAAAGACATTATTATTGGAAAGGTATGACTCGAGATATTACTGAGTACATACGAAATTGTCCAAAATGCCAAAAATCAAAAGTGACAAGAAAAATAAAAACTCCTTTAACAATAACTGATACGCCAATACACGCTTTCGACAGGGTTATAGTAGACACCATTGGTCCACTACCCAAGTCTGAAAATGGAAATGAATACGCAGTCACATTAATTTGTGATCTGACTAAATATCTAGTCGCGATTCCAATTCCAAACAAAAGTGCTAACACAGTAGCAAAAGCGATTTTTGAGAATTTTATTCTAAAGTACGGTCCAATGAAGACGTTCATTACGGACATGGGAACAGAATACAAAAATTCTATAATAAATGATTTGTGCAAGTATTTACAAATAAATAACATAACATCAACTGCACACTACCACCAGACAGTTGGAACAGTCGAAAGAAGTCACAGAACTTTTAATGAATACATACGTTCATATATATCGGTTGATAAAACTGATTGGGACGTATGGATCCAATATTTCGTTTACTGTTTCAACACAACCCCATCTATGGCACATGACTATTGTCCATATGAACTTGTTTTCGGTAAAAAAAAACAATTTATTTAAACATTTTAATAGCACAGACACCATAGAACCTTTATATAATATAGATGATTATGCTAAGGAAAGTAAATATAGATTAGAAATAGCATATAAAAGAGCTAGAATTATGTTAGAAGAAAATAAGAGAAATAATAAGGAATTATATGATAAAAAAGTAATAAACATAGATTTATCGGTAGGAGATAAAGTCCTACTTAAGAATGAAACAGGACATAAGTTAGATCCAACTTATTTAGGACCCTATACAGTAGAAAAGTTAGAAGATAACGATAATATAATAATTAGGGACACTAAAAAGAAAAAACAAAAAGTACATAAGGATAGATTAAAATTTTATAATAATTGAATTGAAAACTCTAATATAAACAAAGAAAATTGTTCGAACAAAATAATACAAAACAATAAAAAGGAAAATGGAATTTAAGAAAAAAAAACTCAAAAAGAAAGAAAAATTCTTTTCTTTTATAAAAAGAGACAACATTTAAAATAAAATACTAGCACATACATATATTTTTTTTAAATACACATAGTTTTAAACATATACATTTACACATACATATTAACAAACATTTTTATATTAAAATAATATAAACAAAAAAATTTAAAAAAAAACACACACAAACAAAAATAATTAACATTAATACTTAAAATAACTACATAAATTACATTATTTTTTTTAAAGGAGGGAGATGTAGCATGCGTACATATGTATATACATACATACATATGAATAAGGCTGCAACACTTTGTTGTTATGCCAACAGAATGCAAACATAAGCAGCGACTTTGTCGCAGCGCGCCTAACGCTAAGTGCCCTCTGCGCATATTCAAGTGCAGACGAAATATGATCCGCACTTGATAACAACGACCGCCCAAATAGCTAAGTCAGCGTTCTCACGCTTGACCGTCGCTGTGTATACATATGTGCGCGCATGACTCTCTCTGACACTCTTGTTGTATATAATAAGCCTAAAAACCATGTTTGAAAAACGGCTGCTCACTGCTTCACGGTGGACAGCTCTAACTCTAAGAGGCATTGAATAAATAACCATCAGAGAAGACTGACGTCTTCTCGTCATAGAAAATCCACGAACTGTTATTTAAAATGGGAACTATTATAGCGGTAAATGTAAATCGTCTTGGTACTCTAAATAGAGACAAATGGTTCTCTAAACAGATAATCGTCCAAAAACAACCGTAGGTAGCTTTTATTGATACTGGTAGTCAAGTAAGTATTGTTCTCAAGTCGGTTGCTCAATTTATTAATGCTGATCGTCAAAAATGCTCAATTCATATAAGAGGCATTTGCGGTGGTACACGTATTTTTACTGAATCTAGCATTGTGGATATATGGATTGACGGAAGGATCGTTAAGGCCCAAGATTACATCGCCGATGATGAGCTCTTGCAGGAAGACTTCTTGCTGGGTCAGGATGTCATAGTCGATGCGCATCTCACGTTTACATTCGAAAATGGACAAACGACTTTTGAGAGCAAAAGAGCAGTTCAAGTAACAAGTGATACCAAATTTCCTAAACTTCTTTCTAATTTTGAGCATGAAGCTGATAAATCCCGAATGCATTACATTATGTGTTTTCAAGTGGTCTAGAAGGAATTGGCCGCACAAACGTCATACAAACCAGCATCAACCTTGAGGGAAGACAGATTGTTTCTCAAGCACCATACCGCATACCCGAACCGAAGCGAGATATTGTCACCGCCATAATTGACGAACTCTTACAAAAAGATATAATCTCCATCTCAACATCCGAGTACGCCAGTCCTATTGTACTAATCAAGAAGCAGAATGGAAGTAATCGTCTATGTGTCGACTACCGTCGTCTCAATAAGCTCATTAAAAAGGAAAACAGTCCAGTTCCCAACATCGAAGAGCGTTTACAAGAAGCCAAACGATTTTGATATTTTTCATCGTTAGATTTAAAAAGCGGATATTATCAGATTGAAATAGCCCCTGATAGTCGAAAGTATACGGCTTTCATTACAACATATGGACTTTTTAAATTCAAACGCATGCCATTTGGATTGAAGAATGCGCCAGCTGTGTTTAAACGACTTATGGCAGAAATTCAAAAGCGCGTTCATAAGGGTGATATGTTGCACTATGTGGATGACATTCTTATTGGAAGCAATTCATTGGACGAAATGCATGAAAAGCTTGCACGTGTTCTAAAAGTTTTGTAAGAATGCGGCTTGACATTGAATATCGACAAATGTGTGTTAAATAAGCTGACAATAACCTTTTTGGGACATCAGATACATCCAGATGGTATCAGTCCTGGTGAAATAAAGACCAATGCCATCTCTTTGTTTGCTGAGCCAAGCAACGTGACTGAAGTAAGAAAGTTTTTGGGTCTCAGCGGATATTTTCGAAAATTTGTGGCAGGGTATGCGATAATATCTGAGTCATTGCGTATGCTACTACGTACAAATCAACAGTTTAAATGGGATCAACAGCAGAAGGATGCATTCACCGAATTGAAATAATGCCTCATATCAAAACCAGTACTTGCAAGTTATCGATTGGATGCTGATCACGTGCTCCATAAGGATGCAAGCTCCATTGGATTAGCCGGATTGCTGCTACAGGTGGAAGATAGCCAGCTGAAACCGATTGCCTACTTTAGTCAAGCAACTTCTAAGAACGAAAGACACTTTCATTGCTATGAACTTGAAGCATTAGCAGTGGTTGAATCGTTGGAGCGTTTTAAGTATTACATTTGTGGAAAACAGATCAGAGTAATTACTGATTGTAACGCATTATGAACTTCAATGGAAAAACGGGAGTTAATACCACGAATTGCACGATGGTGGTTGCGTATTCAAGAGTTCGATATCGAAGTAATTCACCGATCAGGCTCTATGCCTTAAACCGTGCTCCATATGAGGATGCACGCGAGATGGAAACAGCCAGCTTGAAGATATCCAAAACGATCATCGATGAAGCGGATTGGTTATTTGCTATAGAACTTCAAGATGAGAAGATCCAAAACACCGTAAGCAATATGAAATCTGCCAAAGTAACAGATAATGACGAGTATGTCATTGAATTAGATCGGCTCTATCGCAAATATAACAAAAAACTCTTGTGGGTTGTTCCTAGGAAGTTACGGTATCAGATCCTTCATGAATGCCATTATAAATCAGGCCATATAAGCATCGAGAAAACAATGGGCCGTATTAGAAATGTATTTTGGTTTCCACGTATGCGATATTATGTCAAAGGCTATATTAAGTCCTGTGTGGGCTGCGCATTTTATAAGCAACGAGGTGGTCGCAAGGAGGGTCAATATTATTATGACGACATCAAGCCAATACCATTTTCAACGATTCATATCGACCACCTGGGACCCTTTCCAAAGAGTTCGAAACGCAACGAGCACATACTTGTTTGTGTCGATGCATTTACCAAATTTACGATTATGCGCGCCGTTAAAAGCACAGCAACCAAGCACGTCATCGATATCCTTAAGGAAGTTACCAGCTATCTGGGGATGCCACAAAAAATTGTTTCCGATCGAGGAACAGCCTTCATATCATTTCGGAAAGTTCATTTTGGAAAGTTCTGTTAAGAAAATAATATAAAACACGTGCTTAATGCTGTTCGAACACCCAGAGCCAACGGACATGCTGTACGCACTAACAGAATCATCTTGTCAATGTTGCTGTCTATGTCTGACAATGACAAACGTTGGGATGATAAGATGCACTCCATCCACTGGAGTATTAACACAATGGTTTACAAATCTACTAAATGTTCTCCGTTCCAGCAATTATATGGTTACGAGCCTCGTGACATGCTACAAAATACTTTAGTGAACTTGCTCCAAAACCAGAATCCTACTATGCTGACAGACACCGAATTAAACCAACTCAGAAGAGACGCTGCCAATCGCGTCAATGATCATCGAGCTGAAGCCAAAAGAGTATATGACGACAGACACGCCTGGAGATATTGTATTGGTCGAAAATGAACCATGCAGCACGGGCACATCACGCAAGCTGGAACTACATTTTAAAGGACCCTTTATAATCAACAAAGTTTTGCCAAAGGACCGATATCTTGTTGAGCATATCCCGAATGCTGAGCGAACACAAAGACATTATAAATCAGTGTATTCTTCAGACAAAATCTAGCCATGGTGTCAGTTACCGCCAGAGGAACCCGACGAGGATGATAACTTCGTTGATGACCAAGTATCTCGCGAGTACCTATGGCCATTCGCAGCGAAGCGATAATTATGGGAGGAAGTATCAAGTCACTAGAGTGGGAAGCGAAGCAGCAGGCCAATTAGTTAAGAAGACTGACGTTACTTAAGAATATAATTTCTAAGCCCATCGTTGTAAAGTTAACGATATTAAACTATCCTCTCCTTCAATAATATCACTACCTAATATTACTCAGTCCACCCGACGATTCTTACACTTCGGACTAAACTTATTGCTGTGCCCCTTATTTAAGACAATTGCTTTTGAGCCGAAAACCTTCAAATGCGACACAGACGGTTTCTTGCCAGTCCAAACCTCAAATGGTGTTTTGTTAGCCAATGTCTTGGTTTCTGACCTGTTGCGTAAGTATGCTGCAGTCACTACTGCCTCACCCCATAGTGTTTCCTCTACGCACGAGTGTACTAGCACACTTCTGGCCATCTCTACCAGTGTGCGATTTGCTCGCTCAGCAACTCCGTTTTGCTGCGGAATATAGGGTACTGTCAGTTGTCTTATAATTCCGTGTTCCGAGAAGAATTTTTCAATTTCATGACTAACATACTCGCACCCGTTATCGCTACGAATCGTTTTTACCTTTTTGCCGCATTGTCTGACGGCAAATACAACAAAGTCCTCAAACTCGCTTAATATTTGGCCGCGAGACTTCAAAAATACACAACTGTGTAACGTGAGTCATCCTCAATGAGTGCTGCAAAGCATCGTGCGCCTCCGGCAGACGGACTGCTTATTGGTTCACAAATGTTAATGTGAATCGAACTCAAAAGTTGAACTGCACGATGTTCAGATGCTTTTGAAAATGGTAATAGCTCAATATTATTACCAACAAGATCCCAAGTTATCCGCAAAATCACTATAGCCTCAAGTGAAGAAAGTGTACTAATTCCATACCTGGAAATTCACGCTGGTATTTACGTTGCAAATACCATTGCAACTTCTCAAAACACATTTGTCCGACTTCTAAATACAACCAATACAGATCAATTAGTTAATACAAATGACTTAGAATATGAATCACTTTCAAACTACAATGTGGTTCAAACAAACACGAAAACCAGAGAACAAACTGTCATATTCCAATTATGTATCTAAAAATTTTCCACCACAATTCAAATCACAGCTATCAAAGTTGTGCAATAAATATACAGACATATTCGGACTTGAAACCGAATCTATATTAACATATAATTTTCACAAACAAAAATTGAGATTGAAGAATGATGAGCCAGTTTACATAAAAAAATTTTAGAAACCCTCATAGCCAAATACAAGAAATTTAAGCTCAAGTACAAAAGTTAATTGACGACAAAATTGTCGAACTGACTGTATTAGGATATAATAGCCCGCTTTTATTAGTACCGAAGAGATCTCTTGCGGATTCTAACACGAAAAAATGGCGATTAGTGATTTACTATCGTCAGATTAATAAAAAACTGTAGACTGATAAACTTCCACTAACTATAATTGATGATATTTTAGATCAATAAGGAAGAGCAAAATATTTTTCATGCCTTAACCTAATGTCTGGATTTCACCAAATTGAACTTGAAAAAAATTCAAGAGATATCTTTCTCAACGAGCAATGGCTCACATCGCTTCACGCGACTACCATTTAATTTAAAGATAGCGCCTAATTCTTTCCAGAGAATGATGACTATAGCATTTTCGGGACTACAACCGTCTTAAGCATTCCTTTATATGGATGATCTAATAGTCATTGGTTGCTCCAAAAGGCAAATGCTTGATGTTTTTGACAAATGCAGGAAATACAACTTAAAGCTACATCCTGAAAAATGTTTATTTTTTATGCATGAAGTCACATTTTTGGGACACAAATGCACAGATAAAGAAATCTTGCCAGATGACAAAAAATACGATGTCATTCAAAATTACCCAGTTCCCCATGATGCGGATAGTGGTGCTGTTTTAACTCAAAACCACAATGGCTACCAACTTCCAGTTGCATACGCATCTAGATAATTTATAAGAGGTGAAAGTAACAAGAGCACACCTGAACAGGAACTAGCAGCCGTTAATTGGGCAATAATACATTTAAGACCCTATATTTACGATAAACATTTCACCATCAAAATAGATCACAAACCACTCACTTACCTTTTCTCAACAATTTACCCGAGCTCAAACTTGAATTGGAGGAATATAATTTTACAGAAGAGTATCTAAGGGGCAAATATAATTATGTAGCTTATGCGTTATCAAGAATAACCATCAACAAATTAAAAGAAGTTACAGGAAATATTAAGAAAGTCACTACAAGACATCAAAGTAGACAAAAGTCCTGCGCAGGAGATGAAAAATTGGAATTGCCTAGACAATCTCTAGAAAAAGCCTCAAAGCCCAACGTATATGAAGTCATTAAAAATGACGAAGTAGTGACCTTGCATGTAAAAAATATGCTATGTTTCCTTAAACATGGAAAGAAAATTACGGCAAGATATGATGTTAGCGATTTATATACTAATGGAATTCTTGACTTAGGTCAGTTTTTTTTCAAAAGACTTGAAACGCATGCCGGTATATACGAAATCAGCCAACTCTAAGTGGCACTGTGGGAAAATACCTTTGAACTAACTAATACCCCAATATATGCTTTCAACAGAGTGATAGTAGGCACCATTGGTACACTACCAGGATCGAAAAATGGCAACGAATATGTAGATACTCTCATATGTGACTTAACTAAATATTTAGTTGCCATACCGGTTGCAAACAAAATCGCAAATACTGTCGCTTAAGACGTTCATTACGGAAATTGGAACAGTATATAAAAATTCAATAATTAGTGATTTAATATTTAAAAATTAAAAACATGACATCTTCTGCACACCACCATCAGACAGTTGGAACAGTCGTAAGAAGTCATAGAACTTTTAATGAATACATACGATCATACATATCAGTCGATAAAACTGATTAGGACGTATGGCTTCAATACTTTGTTTACTGTTTCAACACGACCCCCTCTATGGCACACACTTATTGTCCAGATGCGCTTGTATACAAATTAATCAGAAGGCTGAGGCTGAGAATGCCCTGCAGACACAGGCAGAAATCGGAGGACAAAATACTGAAAAGGAAGATACTGACGAATATGAGTGATGATGCAGAGCCGCCCGTAAATTGTGAAGCTCGTGGTCCAGGGCGTCCACGAAAGGAAAAAAACAGGAAAATCAGGTAGAGCCCGTAAGCAGTATAATTGCCTGAATATGCTGAAGGCAGAGGAAATCGTCATTCCTGAAAATGTTAGCGACGCAAATGAATCAATCAAATGAATGGAGCTTGTGCATTTGCCATCGAATAAGAACGCTATAGGATGTAAATGGGGTTTTGGCATAAAAGTTGACAAGGAAGGCTATATAGAACGCTTTAAGTCAAGATTAGTGGCCAAAGGGTGTGCGCAGCGAAATGGCGGTGATTTCTTTGAGACGTTCTCTTCAGTTTTTAGATATACATATGAGATATATATATGTACTAACTAAAAATTTGCAAAAGAACAAACATGTAAAATGTATTAATGAAATTAATAGCTAATAATAAGTTATCAAGTATATAATTGTTGAGAAGGAGTATTGAAATATGCATAAGTTTTCGGAAATAACTAATATTTGAATCCTAGTCACACTTAAGTCTTTTGTTTTGCTTTGTGCTAATTCTTATTCATAAGTATACCATAGTCTGTCGCTTACGAATTATCGAACAATGTACAGATGCGTAATAAGTAGAAAAAGCCATTGAATCCCTTTCAATTGGCGCGAAGCAGAAGGCCCAAGAGCTTTACGCAGTTTCGCAATGGCCTGACCTGCTATTGATTTGGCCGTCAACACATCGTCGACATGCATATGGTAAGTGATAGTGTGACTTGCTAAGGAGTACAGAGAACATACATTACCGGATAATTGATGTAGTACCCGGATTGCTAAGAAAGGGTGCTAACACCAAGTGTGACTGTGTTGAGCTCGAAGTCATAAATCTCGTTGTCCTCTGTTCGGAACAGGATTCTCTGGTAGAGCGTGTGTTTGCGATGTACTCGGATTTCCCAATAAATTTTTGTAGTGTCGGCATTGAAGGCATATCGGAAGAACCGCCATCTTAGGATTTGAACAGTTAAGCCGAGATTAAGATTACTAAACGGGCTCTGGACGCAGCACATCGTCCAGACTTTTGCTATTCCATGACGGGTGAGAACCTTTTAATCCTACGCGGAGCTTAGTCGTGGTGCAGGCGGGCTTGTTGCCAGCATGGTGCAGAAGATAGAAGTTTTCCGAACTATTGCTTGGAAGGACTTGTCGCATATGACCTAAGTCCAGATATTCCTTAATAACTGCGGTGTACTGCTCTTTTAGGGGTTATTTTTTGCCAAATTATTTTCGTTGCAATGGAGTTGAGCTCGTGCGATAGACCTTGAGTGGCCCAACTGAATGTGATCGGAGATCTTGAATATTTTCACATCGAGGTCGTATGCCTCGTTCTTTGTTTTCTTTATTGCACTTGCCAAAAAAATACTAAAAATATATTAAATCATAAAAGTTTGCTGCGGAGTTAAATAAATCTGTATCGTAAGATATGCGAATCGTAATTGTGTTATGTCTTTATTTGGATATGTGTATTTATTTTATTTCGCATCAATATGGCGATCGGTTTTTTCGGGGTTGTGCTTGTACATATATGTATTATTTTCTCTCACTTACTTTTCGAAAAGTTCGTTTTCTAGTAAATCCACCTCGACCTGGATGTTATGTTGAATATATATCGGTCTCGAAGGATCAAATGTTGTATTAGGGCAAAAGATTAAGGTGTTGAACTTTCTGCTGATCGCAAAAATGACCGATCTCTCTTGGGCTGAAAAATTCTTCCCCAAGAAAAAAACACGTTGTGTCCAGTTCGAAATATTTTCTTTATTAAATAAAGCCTACATTGCATGTTGGTTATGGTAAGTGAGATGACAAACAATTTGGTTCAGGTTCAAACTTCTGTGCATTGGTGACGACTATATACCTTTCTTGAGTGAAAGTGCCGTCCTCCTTACAGTATTTAAATAAAAAAGGAGAAGATCCGGACAATACTCACCCAAGCACCGTGTTTTGGGCCAATAGTGCCCATTGGAACCACTCACCGCCCGCGGAAGTTAGCTGGGGGATGACTACAGCCCACCAAAATGAAAAATCTCCCACCGATTCAAGCAAACCGAAGCCGCAGCAATAAAGTTCATGGGCAACACCTGTTGACTTCCCCCGTGCAGCACTCTATGAACAAGTAGAAGGGCATTTATACGCCGCTGCCACCAGAAGAGGACTGGCTGCATTCAGCAAAGAAAACAACGCCCTCAGCTCTAGTCAGCGAGAAGGACCTGTAGAGGGAACAGCAACAGCAGAGGCTGACTGCGCAACGACAGCAACAGCAGACATCTGAAAACGGGGAAGGACTTTACTCTACCATCAAGGACATGAGCCGAGCTATCGAGAGAATGGCAGAAATGCAAAAGCAAATGAACACACCACTGAAGGAATGCCAATGGCATTTCAGGTAAATTACTAAACCTGGAGGCCCTAGTACAAAAACACGCCATCGGAATAATTCTGCTGTTAGAAAATAGAACCAGCGGTCCTACTTTGCCAAAAATCTTCGGCCCTGTATACTGGACACAAAATCCTCGTCCGGAATAACTTGGTTCACTTCCCGCAATTGAGCATTGTTAATCGTGTTTACCAATATTCGACAGTGAAAGTCTCCACTGATGCTGGTAATGTGGACTTTGGAGCAGTCTATTGCAGACCAAATGAGCAGACATCGACTGATGACTTCAACGTTATACTTAACTCGGCTGTAAGCAGATATCTGGTGAAAGGCGAATGGAATGCACATCACTGGCTGTGGGGCGCAAATAGCAGCAATGCGCGCGGCTTCACCTAGCTAGCAGCCTAGCGCATCGTCAAGCGAAGGTACTGGCTACAGGTTCTCCCCCAAGATACCCGTTTGACAGCAGAGGCACTCCGTCTTGTATAGACTTCGCCATCTACCAGGGGATCCCTGACCAGCTCCTCTCAGTTGCTGACGATTGGGACCTGCCGAGCGACCACCTGGCCCTGATAATAACCCTGGAGAGTAGGGCCAGGGTGGTCAGCGCAATACCGAGGCTGATCAACGCACGCACTGATCTCGAGAAATCTGCACTGGACTGGATGTAGAGGACTCCATTGAGCTGCTCATCGCAAAGATTCGCGCAGCAGCAGCCGAAGCCTCTCCCCCACCAGTTGCCAGGTGGCTGGATAGTGCTGGCAACGGACTGACCGCAGACATAGCCAACCTGCTCAGGATCAAGAGGCGGCGCAGACGCTGGTTCTAGACGACACAGCATCCGTGGGACAAGGTGGAGGGGCGAAGAGCGGAGCAGAAACTCAAGGAGGCCCTTCTCGAGAAGGTTGGAGAGCATGGACTATACCCATGACTCAGGATATTCGCTCTGGTGAGCAACTAAAAACCTGAACCCTTCTTCGCCACAATGGAAAATACTGCCTTACAGACGAAGAACAAGCTGATATCCTCGCCAACCACCTGGAGGAACGGCTTACACCTTTCGATCTGGCCTCCCCAGAAGAACTCGATGGGACTACCCGAGCGTTGGAGACTCCGCTTCAGATGTCACCACCTATCGGCCCCATCCGCTTATAGGAGGTGATCAACGTCGTGAAAGTCCTTCACAGGGCTGAAGCACCGGGCTTTGATGGAATATGCCACACCGCCCTGAAGGCCCTGCCAATGCGCGGGCTCCGTTTTATAACGTTGATATTCAACGCCATGTTAAGGACGCAACACTTCCCTGCCCAGTGGAATTTAGCGAGGATCCATATGATCCATAACTCGGGCAAGTCGGAAAATGACCCTGAGTCATATCGGCCAATCAGTCTCCTGCCTTCCTTGTCGAAGGTCTGGGAAAGACTGATTGTCGCCCGAATTGCAGGGCTTATGGATCACATGGCAATCCTTCCTGATCACCAATTTGGGTTGAGGAGAGGGCATGGTGCTGTTGAACAGGTTCACAGAGTGATTAACCATATTCTCAATGCTAACGACGACAAAGACTACCGCTATGGAGTCTTTGTAGATGTTAAGCAGGCCTTCGACCGAGTCTGTATTGACGGATTGGTCCAGAAAATCAAAATGAGTATCCCCGCCCCCTTCTTTCTACTCCTGCGCTCGTATCTAACGGAGCGAAATTTCGAAGTCAAATTTAGGGCAGCAATCTCTCCTGTTCGCAAGATGAAAGCGGGTGTCTCTCAAAGCATCGTACTGGGTCCCTTTCTCTACAATTTGTACACGGCAGACATCTCCACTCCGGATGACCTACACAAATTTGCCAACCAAGGCAAATACGCGATGATGTGGCAATATTTTACTCCGCCCATTGCGAGTGTGAAGCCACTGACGGGGCCCAGGAATACATCTACTTGCTTAAGAGCTGGGCTCGCAGTGTTCCACCTCAAGCTCAATGAATCGAAGGTGGTTAACTACACACTGAGGCGTGGCAAAGCTACAGCAGTCTGGATAGATGGCAGCCCCCTTTACCCTGGCAGAAGCGCCAAGTATCTTGGAATTGTACTGGATAAGAGGCATAGCTTTCGGGCGCACATCGACGGCCTTCTCAAGCAGTGCCGCTTTAAGATTGCCATTGCCACTTCGCTGCAAACGGGCAGTTTACAAGGTGGTGGCGCCAACTATACCAATATCGTATCCAGGTTTGGGTCTTTGCATCTCGGACAAATCGACGACGGATTTAGACACTCCAAAACTTGGCCTTGCGCCGAATGACTGGTGCTGACTGGTACGTCAGAAATTCTACCCTGCACAGAGACCTCAAAATGGCGACCATAGTCAGCCAAGTCAGAGCATTCGCAAACCGGTACAACGATAGCTTGCAGTGACACTGCAACCGGGTAGAAAGAGACCTCGCTAGGAGGTGTGTAGTCAGGAGGTTCAAGAGAAGATCGTTCAAGGACCTCCACCAACCACAACATAGGGTACGCCCCAGAGTCCCCCGACTACCTGTATGCTATTTTTGATTAAATACAATAAAAAATTATTAAAAAAAAAGTAAGAGGTTCTAGTCGGGAGCTCCCGAATAGGGGATACCCTTAACCCTCTTATTCCCACTTCAAGTGCAGCTCGCTCGCTACGCTCTCGTTTGTAGTAATAAATTAAAATAAAAAGAGTTTCCTCGATAGGGTTCGAACTCCTAACATACCCATAATTGAGTCTTAACAAGAAATAAAACGAATTAAAATAGCAGAACAGAAAACAATACAATACGCATGTATGTGGGTGTGAACATTTATACAGAAATTCTTGGCATTTGCGCTTGCTGCCCCAAACTCGAGGCCAGCAACAAGATGCTTTATTTAATAACTTCTGTGTTTCTTAACTGATTTTGCAAGTTTCTACATCTTATTGTGCTATAGAATATTCGTGTATTATCAAAAAGTCAATTACATTTAAATTGTGTCTTATGTTGGTGGGCAGCATAATTGATGTTTTTACTTGATTTATAGCGATGAGGTAGTAGTAAGGAAGTGGTGGTAACTATAAAATGAAAAATACTTTATATATATACTATTCTAGAAGCTATATGTCAAGTTTGGTGACTCTGGCTCTTATTATTAACAGGATTTCGATATAGATTTTTGTCGATTACTTTTAAACGGGCCAAGTTATCGAATATCGGAAATAATCTCGATCTGCGCGGGCACTCAGAGGACCTACAGCTAAAATTAAAGTCTCTAGCTCTTGTTAGTTCTGAGATCCTTGCGTTCATACATACGGACGGACGGACGGACAGACAGACGGACATGGCTAGATCCACTCGGCTATTGATGCTAATCAATAATATATATACTTTATGTGGTCGGAGATGCTTCCTTCTGCCTGTTACATACATTTGCACAAACACATTATACCCTTTTTACCCATTTTTAATGGGTGCAGCGTAATTACAACAAAAACAGTTTCACATGAAAACATGCCATTTATTGAGAAGACTCTCAGGTTGTGGATCGTCTCAGCCCAAACCTTGGAGTCAGCCACCCTGCTAGATCGAACAGTTAGGCAATATGTGACAAGACCTCACGTTTGGATACGGACTGCCTAGTTGACAGCTCCGATGGGGAGAAAAAGAACACCTAGGTGTCAGCTTTCCATCTGATCCCGAGAGTCTTCGCCAAACAGGCCCCTCGATTTCCAAGAAATCGGCGCGAAGCAGAAGGTCCTTGGGAATCGCTTCTAGCAAACTGGGAACGGTTGAATTCAACGCGGAGCTTAGTCGTCAGGCTGCAGTCGGGCTTGTTCACAAAATGGTGCGGAAGATAGAACTTTTCTTAAATATTGCTTGGAGGGACTTTTCGCACATGACCTAAGCCCAGATATTCCTGGATAACTGCGTCGTACTGCTCTTTTAGGGGTAATTTTTTGCCAAACTATTTTCGTTGCGAAGGAATTAAGCAAGAGAGATAGACCTTGAGTGGCTCAACTGAATGTGATCGGAGATCTTGAATGGCAGTGTGACCAAGTATCTGCCATTTTTATACTTCCTGGTCGCTTGCCGTATGTTCTTCTAACAAAATAGGTCGGATTTCTTTCCCAGCTTTACTGGGAGATCATCCACCACCCAAAATGCTGTGAGAAGTTTCTCTAGATTCGCGTTTGGATTGAGTGGATTGAAAAGAATGAAATATATTTCGCAATTGCCTTAGAAACGGAACTTGTAAGTATCCAGTCGAGAATCATTTCTTGACCTAGGAGAGTGCCACACATATTGGGATAGCCACCTAATAATATGGATAGGAGGATATAAGCGCCCAGAAGCACGTTTATCTGTGAGCTCCTACAGAAAAAGGGAGCGGATAATGAAGAAGTTCTTTTAAAGCATTCTGTAAGATAGTGAATGAAGGCTGATTTCCTGCTAGCATTGGAAGCACATACGCAGGGGCTTCAACATGAACCCTGGGCATGGCGTGCCCTGTACACTGGACACAAAATCGCTTAGCTAGTGGCGGCTGCGCAGTCCTCGTCCGGAGTAACTTGGTGCACTTCCCGCAATTGAGCATTGCTAATCGTGATCGTAATATTCGACTGTGAAAATCTTCACTGATGCTGGTAATGTGGACTTTGGAGCAGTCTATTGCAGACCAAATGAGCTGTAAAATGAACACTCTTTAATAAAAAGGCCAGCAAGTCAGTGCTGTTTTGTATCATTGTTCAGAATGAATTTATTCGGTTTTAATAATGTGCGCTTAGCCTATGGATATACATATATACTTATGCTGTTATTCGTTAACAGCTACAAAGAGAGGGAGAGTGAGTAGCTCGCATATGCCTGTATTAGTGAGCATATATATTGCTCACGGAATGCGCTCAGACGGAGCGTGGGATATGCAGCGTAAGCATAAATGGTCAGCTAGTGAGGCTAGTGAACCGCGCTGCGTAATATGAGACCGAGCCAATACATAAAGTGGCTCTGGGCTTGTGGCTTTATGTTTGTTATTGTACGCAACAAAGTGTCGCATACATATGTATTTAAATACAGGGTGTTATTTAATGCATATACACACTACACCTCCCCTTTTAGGAAAATAACGTAATATAATGTAGTTGTTCAATTAACTTATATATTAGTTTTGTATCGATAAATTTAATGGGGTCTTGATGAATGATAAGTGAGATGATGTAGAAAAATAAAAATTTTATTATAATTTTTTTTTGTTGGTATTATTCAAATTTTTATATTCATAAACTCTTTTTTTTTTGACAAATTTTAGATTTTTACTTTATGTAATATATTTTTAATATACATGCATATATCCTTTTTCTCGATTGGACAAAGAATGTATTATAAAATAAAATTTTGGTAACGATATTTTTTTTTTCTTTTTATTGTATTTTTGTAATTAAATATTGATAGTTACTTTGGCTGATCAGGCCTAATAATGTAATATGTTCTATGCTCGAGCTAAGCTAAGTTTTGAATAATTTTAACCTGTTCTTATTTACTACTTGGGGTTTCTTTTTTCCTACATCTATTTTTATGTTGTTTCTATCTTCTATGCTTAAAACTTTATAAGGGCCTATGTATCTACTTTCTAACTTATGCGCTGTATCGTTCTTTAGTAGAACTAAATTTCCTATTTCTAGTTCTATTTCATTAAGTTTTTTATCGTATTCTATCTTTCTATCTTTCTTTTTTCTTTTTCTAAATCTACTAAAGTTTTTACTCTTTTATAAGCTATTTCTTACCTAAATTTAAATTATTTTGCGTAGCTGTCTATGTTATATAGGGTCAATTCTAGTTTGGTTATTAAATTCTATAAACTGTCTTGGTAATCTACCATAAACAAGTTAGTATGGACAGTATCCATGTACTGTCGATGGTGTAGTGTTGAAACAATATGTGAAATAATTCAACCATATGTCCCAATCGTCTTTGTCAATCGAAGTATATGAGCGAATAAATTCGTTAAATGTTCGATGACTTCTTTCTACTGTTCCTAATGTCTGGTGATGATGTGCTGTTGATTATATATTACTTATATTCATATACTTGCACAGGTCATTTATTAGTGAATTTTTGTATTCAGTACCCATGTCCGTTATGAACGTCTTCATAGGACCGTACTTTAATACAAAAGATTCAAATATTGCTTCACCTACTGTTTTTGCACTTTTGTCAGTTACTGGTAATGTAACTAGATATTTAGTGAGGTCGCATATTATAGTAATTGCTTACTCGTTGCCATTCTCTGTACGAGGGAATGGACCGATTGTGTCTATTAAAACAGTGTCAAATGCAGTATTTGGAGTTTTCGTTAATATCATTGGGGCTTTAGTATGTGTTGTGGTTTTTGCTAATTGGCATTTCGCACAAGTTTTCACATACTTTGTAATAGTCTTAGTCATTTGAGGCCAGTAATAGTATTTCTTAATTTTTAACAAGGTACGCGTAATCCCTGTATGGCCTCCCTCTGTAGGATCATCATGATATTTCGACAGTATTGCTTTTATTTGACTTTCGTCATTTTTGTCTATTTGTGTCACTTTTGTAAGTAGCGCTACTTTTAATGTATTTAAATATTTATTGCCCATATTTTGAAATGCATTTAATGATACAAATTCGAAAATTTGTTCATTTGGTGACAACTGTAAGTTATCAATTTTATGTATTCCGGCTTCTGAATTAAGCCTTTGAAAAAATTGACCTAAGTCGAATTTTCCATTGGGATACAAATCATTAACTGAAAATTGTGAAATGATTCGTTTTCCTCTTTTAAGTAAACAATTTATTTTACCGAATTTTAGTTTCACAAATTTCTTTACGTCGTTATTACTAACGACTTCATAGACATTGGGGTCTTTTAGATCTTTTTGATCTTTTTGCAATTTTATTTTGTCATCTGCGCAGATGTTTGCCTGCCTTTTTGATGATCTTATTTGAACCTTTAATTTTTTCCTATTCATGTCAATTAGTGTTTCTATGCTTATGCGGGATAATGCATCCGCTACATGGTTATCTTTCCCCTTGAGGTATTCTACCGTGAATTGGTATTCTTCTAAGTCTAGTCTCATCCTGGTTAATTTTGATGTGGGATTTTTCATCGAAAACAAATATGTTAAGGGTCTATGGTCTGTTTTAACTAAGAAATGCCTTCCATAAACATATGGTCTGAAGTGTTTTATTGCCCAATGTATAGCTAATTCCTGCTCTGTAGTTGATTTATTGCTTTCTCCCTGAGTGAAAGCTCGGGATGCGTATGCAATTGGCAATTGTACACCGTTGTACTCTTGGGATAGTACAGCACCACATGCATGTTTACTTGCATCTGTGGTTATGCAAAATTCTTTGCTGAAGTCAGGGTATTGCAATAATGTTGGTTTCATTAATGCCTTTTTTAAATATTTAAATGTATCTTCGCATTCTTTTTTCCATTCGAATTGGACATTCTTTCTGCACAATCTAGTCAAATGACGTGAGTGTTGTGCGAAGTTGTGTATAAATCTTCTGTAGTAATTACAGAACGCGACGAAACGTCGTGCACTTTCCGCATCAGTAGGGGTTGGATAGTTTTTTATAACATCGTACTTTTTGTCATCTGGAAGGATGCCATGGGGTGTGCACTTATGCCCAAGGAATGTTACCTCGTGCATGAAAAACGAACATTTCTCTGGGTTTAATTTTTTATTGTTTTCGACAAAGATCAAATATGCTTGTCAAGTTCTTGAACATGTGCTGCTCTGAGCAGCCGATAACTATTAGGTCATCCATACAGAGAAATGCTTGGGATAGCTCTAGGCCTGAAAATGCGGGTGTCATCATTCGCATAAATGAATTTGGTGCTACCTTAAGACCATATAGTAACCGCGTGAAGCGATAAGAGCCAGTGCTCGTTGAAAATGATGTTATATTTCTAGATTTTTCATCTAGTTCAATTTGGTGAAAACCTGACATAAGATCGAGACATGAAAAATATTTAACTCGTCCTAATTGGTCAAGTATTTCCTCAATTCTTGGCAGTGGCGATTTTGGCGATAATCAACTACTAAACGGCATTTTTCTCCTTTGAATTTGGGAGAGATTTCTTGGGTACCAAGAGAAGTGGGCTATTGTATTCTGAGATAGATGGTTCTACTATACCATCTTTTATTAGTTTTTCGACCTGCCTATTAATTTCTGGCTTTTCTGTTTCTGCATTTCTGTAGTTTTTAATATATACGGGTGTTTTGTCTGCTAATCTTTATTTCTGTTTATAAAAATTGTTACTTGAAATTGCTTCTGTTTCTAGACCAAATATGTCACTGTATTTGGTACATAAGTCAGTAAGCTTGTTTTTAAATTGGTCGGGGAAATTTAATTTATTTATGACTTCATCTGCTCTATTGCCGGTATTTATGTTATTTATTTTGATGTCATATTGTTGTAATGACTCAAATTTTACTTCGGGATTTTGAATTTTTATATGGGTAGTATTTGTATTTAAAATACGGACTATTGCGCTATAACTTTTTACGATACTGTTTGCTATTATTACCCCAGAGTGTATTTCCTGGTTTGGTATAAGAACTGTATCTTCATTTGTCAGAAGCGTAATTTTTATTATTACTTCTGATCTAGCTGGTAACAATATTGAGTTATCAATATCATTATGTAATAGCGGTACATGTATATGATAATTAAGTGATTCTGGTTTCAACTTGAGCTCATCATGTTGGTAATCTATTATGCAATTGAATTTTCTGATGAAGTCTAGTCCAAGAATTCCATCGCAAGGTATGGGAAATTCATTGTGGACTATTTGGAAATTGTGACTGATTACGAAGTAATCGAAAAGTAGATCAATTGTGGATTGTCCAATTGACTCTATTGTTTCCTGTCCAATTCCTGTTAGACTTGTTTTATAGTCTTGATTTACATTTGAATCTGTTTTATTGTTCTTTAAAATCGAAACATTTGCTCCTGTATCTACTAGCAGAGTCAATGGTATATTTTTTTTCCTATTGTATATTTTGATGAGACTACTGAGACTTAGATTTATATGAAAAATTTTTATTACTCGTTGCTCAAGGGGGTTTGTTAGTTTTCCGAGTTGCTCTGTTTGAGCCGCCTCTATATGAGCCGCCTCGAGGATTGCCTCTGTTATCATTGTTTCTATTACCATTATTATAATTTCTGTAGCCGCCTCTGTTGTATGGTCGGCCTCTATAATTACCTCTGCCGCGGTCTCCACCACGAGGATAGTAATTTTGGTAATAAAGGACAGTATTGGTTTGTCCGGTTGCTTCTGTGCAACTATCGCCAAATTTGGAGATAGCATCATTCATGTTGCTAAATGTGCCTGCCTGCATGATAAGTTTTACCTTATCTATAGAGCAGTTCTTGGTCATTGCCTTTACAGCTTGGGTTGTGCTATATTTATTAGCCAATTCTGGTGTTAAACCATCGATTATATAAGCTCCTTCTAAAGCTTTTGTTAACTGCTCAACCTCTTGGGTGTATTGCTTAGCCGTTTTATTTTTCTGTTGCAGATTAAGAAGCTTAGCAGATACAACTTCTACCGATTCTCCTTTTACTGCATTTGATAGTTGCGTAATGATTGCAGCAATTGTCTGCTCATTACTTATTAAATTTCTCGCATGGCCTTTTAGCTTTGTTTTTATAAGGCTTATGGCTGTTAGCTCATGTGTGCCTTTTAAGGTTTCTAATAGATTCAAAGAATCTAGAAAACTTTGTAGATTTTCCGGCTTACCGTCAAACTCTGGTATCAGAGATGTGGCTAGCTTGATAAATTCTACAACTGTTTGTGCCATGTTTACTAATTTTGTGTCTTCTATTTGGTCGTTTGTCAGGAGTGACTTATCAAATGTTACCGGTGTATTTAACACTGATGGTAGATAAAGCTGGAGATCATACTTTTTATTTAAGTTTACCAGATTATCCCTTAGACGCTGTGAAACGTCTGAAGTTTGGACTCTGTGTAAACTTGTCAGTTTATTTTGACACTCAGTAACTAGACTCCTGATTTCATTGTACTCATATACAAGGATCTCAGTATGTTTAATTATGGTGGGTCTTAAAACTGGTGCGCTTTTATTAAGGCACTTGTATGATTTATCAAAATTTTCCCTATGCCGCTTTATTTTTTCTACTATTTGGGGCCAGTCCATGTAAACTTCCGCTACTTAAATATTTTATTTAAGCACTGGCTTAGACCTTGTCTAAGTCGTTGGCTCGACTCATGTAACGCTTCCTCAGTGATTTTTTATGAAGAAGATAAATCTTCAGAAGGATGTTTGCTATTACAATGAGTATTATTAGCTGTATGTTTGTTAACTGCACATGGGGAGTGGTGTCTACAACTTCAACTACATTAACTACATTGGCAGTGTTATCATCCGCCTTTGATTGTTTCCTGGGCGTGCTGGTATCTGTCTTGGCGGTGGACGATGATTCTTTGTTAGTTATTTAATATTTATATCTGAGGGACATGGCTCGCTCTTTTATTTTAATAACGACTCGAGATGTTCGAGTTCGTCATTTTTTGCCTTAGAGCTCATGCCCTGTACTCACTCAGTATATTTTTTGTTTTTTCCAACTCCAGTCCAGCTCCAAGCAGGTTGTAGTTATTTTTTTTTTATATATATGTATAGCTGCTGCCGCTCCTGCACCTCCAGTTATATTTTTGTTGATAATGTTGTTAATCCATGGTAATCTTCTCCGTATCGTTCCAATTTTCGTATGTGTTCTGCCGATGATTGTTGTTGCTGCTGCCGCTGCTGCACCTCCGGTTGTATATTTTATATTTTATATTTTATATGCACATGTTATTTTTTAACATGTTCGTGACACTTGTCACGGTCGCCACGTAAAATGAACACTCTTTAATAAAAAGGCCAGCAAGTCAGTGCAGTTTTGTATCTTTGTTCAGAATGAACTTATTCGTTATGCTGTTATTCGTTAACAGCTACAAAGAGAGGAGAGTGAGTAGCTCGCATATGCCTGTATTAGTGAGCATATATATTGCTCACGGAATGCGCTCAGACGGAGCGTGGGATATGCAGCGTAAGCATAAACGGTCAGCTAGTGAGGCTAGTGAACCGCGCTGCGTAATATGAGACCGAGCCAATACATAAAGTGGCTCTGGGCTTGTGGCTTTATGTTTGTTATTGTACGCAACAAAGTGTCGCATACATATGTATTTAAATACAGGGAGTTATTTAATGCATATACACACTACAGAGCAGAAGTCGACTGATGACTTCATCGTCATACTTAACTCGGTTGGAAGCAGATATCTGGTGAGAGGCGAATGGAATGCACATCACTGGCTGTGGGGCGCAAATAGCAGCAATGCGCGCGACTTCACCTAGCTAGCAGCCTAGCGCATCGTCAAGCGAAGGTACTGGCCACAGGTTCTCGCACAAGATACCCGTTTGGCAGCAGAGGCGCTCCGTCTTGTATAGACTTCGCCATCTACCAGGGGATCCCTGACCAGCTCCTCTCAGTTGCTGACGATTGGGACCTCCCCAGCGACCACCTGGCCCTGATAGTTACCCTGGAGAGCAGGGCCAGGGTGGTCAGCGCAATACCGAGGCTGATCAACGCGCGCACTGTTCTTGAGAAATCTGCACTGGTCTGGATGTAGAGGACTCCATCTGCTGGTCATCGCAAAGATTCGCGCAGCAGCAATCGCAGCCTCACCCCCTCCAGTGAGGATAGGGCATGGCGCTGTTGAACAGGTTCACAGAGTGATTAACCATATTCTCAATGCTAACGACGACAAAGACTACCGCTATGGAGTCTTTGTAGATGTTAAGCAGGCCTTCGACCGAGTCTGTATTGACGGATTGGTCCAGAAAATCAAGATGAGTATCCCCGCCCCCTTCTTTCTACTTCTACGCTCGTATCTAACGGAGCGAAATTTCGAAGTGGCAAGGCTCCAGCAGTCTGGATAGATGGCAGCCCCCTTTACCCTGGCAGAAGCGCCAAGTATCTTGGAATTGTACTGGATAAGAGGCATAGCTTTCGGGCGCACATCGACGGCCTTCTCAAGCAGTGCCGCTTTAAGATTGCCATTGCCACTTCGCTGCAAACGGGCAGTTTACAACGTGGTGGCGCCAACTTTATCAATATCGCATCCAAGTTTGGGTCTTTGCATCTCGGACAGATCGAAGACGGATTTAGACACTCCAAAACTTGGCCTTGCGCCGAATGACTGGTGCTGACTGGTACGTCAGAAATTCTACCCTGCACAGAGACCACAAAATGGCGACCATAGACAGCCAAGTCAGAGCATTCGTCAACCAGTACAACGAACGCTTGCAGTGGCACTGCAACCGGGTAGAAAGAGACCTCGCTAGGAGGTGTGTAGTCAGGAGGTTCAAGAGAAGATCGTTCAAGGACCTCCACCAACCACAACATAGGATACGCCCCAGAGTCCCCGACTACCTGTATGCTATTTTTGATTCAATACAATAAACAATTATAAAAAAAAAGTAAGAGGTTCTAGTCGGGAGCTCCCGACTAGGGGATACCCTTAACCCTCTTATTCCCACTTCAAGTGTAGCTCGCGCTACGCTCTCGTTTGTAGTAATAAATTAAAATAAAAAGAGTCTCCTCGATAGGGTTCGAACTCCTAACATACCCATAATTGAGTCTTAACAAGAAATAAAACGAATTAAAATAGCAGAACAGAAAACAATACAATACGCATGATTGCGGGTGTGAACATTTATACAGAAATTCTTGGCATTTGCGCTTGCTGCTCCAAACTCGAGGCCAGCAAAAAGATGCTTTATTTAATAACTTCTGTGATTCTTAACCGATCTTGCTGCAATTTTCTACATCTTATTGTACTTTAGAATATTCGTGTATTATCAAAAAGTCAATTGCATTTAAATTGTGACTTATGTTGGTGGGCAGCATAATTGGTGTTGGTAGTCGTAGTGGGGAAGTGGTGGTAACTATAAAATGAAAAATACTTCATATATATATATACTATTCTAGTAGCTACATGTCGAGTTTGGTGACTCTGGCTCTTATTATATACCAAAACTGCCCAAAAAACAGGATTTCGATATAGATTTTTGTCGATTACTTCTAAACGGGCCAAGTTATCGAATATTGGAAACAATCTCGATCTGCGCGGGCACTCGGAGGACCTACAGCTAAAATTAAAGTCTCTAGCTCTTATTAGTTCTGAGATCCTTGCGTTCATACATACGGACGGACGGACGGACAGACAGACGGACATGGCTAGATCCACTCGGCTATTGATGCTAATCAATAATATATATACTTTATGTGGTCGGAGATGCTTCCTTCTGCCTGTTACATACATTTGCACAAACACATTATACCCTTTTTACCCATTTTTAATGAGTGCAGCGTAATTACAACAAAAACAGTTTCGCATGAAAACATGCCATTTATTGAGAAGACTCTCAGGTTGTGGATCGTCTCAGCCCAAACCTTGGAGCCAGATGTTCTAAATAAATATTTTAGCCTGGACAATGACTGGAGTCAGCCACCCTGCTAGATCGAACAGTTAGGCAATATGTGACAAGACCTCACGTTTGGATACGGACTGCCTGGTTGACAGCTCCGATGGGGAGAAAAAGAACACCTAGATGTCAGCTTTCCATCTGATCCCGAGAGTCTTCGCCAAACAGGCCCCTCGATTTCCAAGAAATCGGCGCGAAGCAGAAGGTCCTTGGGAATCGCTTTTAGCAAACTGGGAACGGTTGAATTCAACGCGGAGCTTAGTCGTCAGGCTGCAGTCGGGCTTATTCGCAAAATGGTGCGGAAGATAGAACTTTTCTGAAATATTGTTTGGTGGGACTTTTCGCACATGACCTAAACCCAGATATTCCTGGATAACTGCGTCGTACAGCTCTTTTAGGGGTAATTATTTGCCAAACTATTTTCGTTGCGAAGGAATTAAGCAAGAGAGATAGACCTTGAGTGGCCCAACTGAATGTGATCGGAGATCTTGAATGGCAGTGTGACCAAGTATCTGCCATTTTCATACTTCCTGGTCGCTTGCCGGATGTTCTTCTTACAAAATAGGTCGGATTTCCTCCCCAGCTTTACTGGGAGATCATCCACCACCCAAAATGCTGTGAGAAGTTTCTCTAGATTCGCGTTTGGATTGAGCGGATTGGAAAGGATGAAATATATTTCGCAACTGCCTTAGAAACGGAACTTTTAAGTATCTAGTCGAGAATCATTTCTTGACCTAGGAGAGTGCAACACATATTGGGATAGCCACCTAATAATATGGATAGGAGGATATAAGCGCCCAGAAGCACGTTTATCTGTGAGCTCCTATAGAAAAAGGGAGCGGCTAATTAAGAAGTTCTTTTAAAGCATTCTGTAAGATAGTGAATGAAGGCTGATTTCCTGCTAGCATTGGAAGCACATACGGGGCTTCAACATGAACCCTGGGCATGGCGTGCCCTGTACACTGGACACAAAATCGCTTAGCTAGTGGTGGCTGCGCAGTCCTCGTCCGGAGTAACTTGGTGCACTTCCCGCAATTGAGCATTGCTAATCGTGATCGTAATATTCGACTGTGAAAATCTTCACTGATGCTGGTAATGTGGACTTTGGAGCAGTCTATTGCAGACCAAATGAGCAGACGTCGACTGATGACTTCAACGTCATACTTAACTCGGCTGGAAGCAGATATCTGGTGAGAGGCGAATGGAATGCACATCACTGGCTGTGGGGCGCTGTGGTAGCAGCAATGCGCGCGGCTTCACCTAGCTAGCAGCCTAGCGCATCGTCAAGCGAAGGTACTGGCCACAGGTTCTCCCACAAGATACCCGTTTGGCAGCAGAGGCGCTCCGTCTTGTATAGACTTCGCCATCTACCAGGGGATCCCTGACCAGCTCCTCTCAGTTGCTGACGATTGGGACCTCCCGAGCGACCACTTGGCCCTGATAGTTACCCTGGAGAGCAGGGCCAGGGTGGTCAGCGCAATACCGAGGCTGATCAACGCACGCACTGATCTCGAGAAATCTGCACTGGACTGGATGTAGAGGACTCCATTGAGCTGCTCATCGCAAAGATTCGCGCAGCAGCAATCGCAGCCTCACCCCCTCCAGTGAATAGTGCTGGCAACGGACTGACCGCAGACATAGCCAACCTGCTCAGGATCAAGAGGCGGCGCAGACGCTGGTTTCAGACGACACAGCATCCGTGGGACAAGGCGGAGTGGCGAAGAGCGGAGCGGCAACTCAAGGAGGCCCTTCGCAAACTCAAAGAAGCATCCTTCTCCAGAAGGTTGGAGAGCATGGACTATACCCATGACTCAGGATAATCGCTCTGCCGAGCAACTAAAAACCTGAAGCGCCAACCCTGGAGAACCGTTCCCCTTCTTCGTCACAAGGGAAAATACTGCCTTACAGACGAAGAGCAAGCTGATACCTTCGCCAAATACCTGGAGGAACGGTTTATACCTTTCGATCTGGCCTCCCCAGAAGAGCTCGATGAGACTACCCGAGCGTTGGAGACTTCGCTTCAGATGTCACCACCTATCGGCCCCATCCACTTATAGGAGGTGATCAACGTCGTGAAATTCCTTCACAGGGCTGAAGTACCGGGCTTTGATGGAATATGCCACACCGCCCTGAAGGCCCTGCCAATGCGCGGGCTCCTTTTTATAACATTGATCTTCAACGCCATGTTAAGGACGCAACACTTCCCTGCCCAGTGAAATTTAGCGAGGATCCATATGATCCATAACTCGGGCAAGTCGGAAAATGACCCTGAGTCATATCGGCCAATCAGTCTCCTGCCTTCCTTGTCGAAGGTCTGGGAAAGACTGATTGTCGCCCGAATTGCAAGGCTTATGGATCACATGGCCATCCTTCCTGATCACCAATTTAGGTTTAGGAGAGGGCATGGCGCTGTTGAACAGGTTCACAGAGTGATTAACCATATTCTCAAGGCTAACGACGACAAAGACTACCGCTATGGAGTCTTTGTAGATGTTAAGCAGGCCTTCGACCGAGTCTGTATTGACGGATTGGTCCAGAAAATCAAGATGAGTATCCCCGCCCCCTTCTTTCTACTTCTACGCTCGTATCTAACGGAGCGAAATTTCGAAGTGGCAAGGCTCCAGCAGTCTGGATAGATGGCAGCCCCCTTTACCCTGGCAGAAGCGCCAAGTATCTTGGAATTGTACTGGATAAGAGGCATAGCTTTCGGGCGCACATCGACGGCCTTCTCAAGCAGTGCCGCTTTAAGATTGCCATTGCCACTTCGCTGCAAACGGGCAGTTTACAACGTGGTGGCGCCAACTATATCAATATCGAAGTTTCTCTAGATTCGCGTTTGGAATGAGCGGATTGGAAAGGATGAAATATATTTCGCAACTGCCTTAGAAACGGAACTTGTAAGTATCCAGTCGAGAATCATTTCTTGACCTAGGAGAGTGCAACACATATTGGGATAGCCACCTAATAATATGGATAGGAGGATATAAGCGCCCAGAAGCATGTTTATCTGTGAGCTCCTTTAGAAAAAGGGAGCGGCTAATTAAGAAGTTCTTTTAAAGCATTCTGTAAGATAGTGAATGAAGGCTGATTTCCTGCTAGCATTGGAAGCACATACGCAGGGGCTTCAACATGAACCCTGGGCATGGCGTGCCCTGTACACTGGACACAAAATCGCTTAGCTAGTGGCGGCTGCGCAGTCCTCGTCCGGAGTAACTTGGCGCACTTCCCGCAATTGAGCATTGCTAATCGTGTTTGCCAATATTCGACTGTGAAAATCTTCACTGATGCTGGTAATGTGGACTTTGGAGCAGTCTATTGCAGACCAAATGAGCAGACGTCGACTGATGACTTCAACGTCATACTTAACTCGGCTGGAAGCAGATATCTGGTGAGAGGCGAATGGAATGCACATCACTGGCTGGGGGCGCAAATAGCAGCAATGCGCGCGGCTTCACCTAGCTAGCAGCCTAGCGCATCGTCAAGCGAAGGTACTGGCCACAGGTTCTCCCACAAGATACCCGTTTGGCAGCAGAGGCGCTCCGTCTTGTATAGACTTCGCCATCTACCAGGGGATCCCTGACCAGCTCCTCTCAGTTGCTGACGATTGGGACCTCCCGAGCGACCACTTGGCCCTGATAGTTACCCTGGAGAGCAGGGCCAGGGTGGTCAGCGCAATACCGAGGCTGATCAACGCGCGCACTGATCTTGAGAAATCTGCACTGGTCTGGATGTAGAGGACTCCATCTGCTGGTCATCGCAAAGATTCGCGCAGCAGCAATCGCAGCCTCACCCCCTCCAGTGAATAGTGCTGGCAACGGACTGACCGCAGACATAGCCAACCTGCTCAGGATCAAGAGGCGGCGCAGACGCTGGTTCCAGACGACACAGCATCCGTGGGACAAGGCGGAGTGGCGAAGAGCGGATCGGCAACTCAAGGAGGCCCTTCGCAAACTCAAAAAAGCATCCTTCTCCAGAAGGTTGGAGAGCATGGACTATACCCATGACTCAGGATAATCGCTCTGCCGAGCAACTCAAAACCTGAAACGCCAACCCTGGAAAACCGTTCCCCTTCTTCGCCACAATGGAAAATACTGCCTTACAGACGAAGAGCAAGCTGATACCTTCGCCAAACACCTGGAGGAACGGTTTATACCTTTCGATCTGGCCTCCCCAGAAGAGTTCGTTCAGACTACCCGAGCGTTGGAGACTCCGCTTCAGATGTCAACACCTATCTGTCCCATCCGCGTGGTGAAGGTGATCAACGTCGTCAAAGTCCTTCCTAGGGCTGAAGCACTGGGCTTTGATGGAATATGCCACACCGCCCTGAAGGCCCTGCCAATGCGCGGGCTCCTTTTTATAACGTTGATCTTCAACGCCATGTTAAGGACGCAACACTTTCCTGCCCAGTGGAATTTAGCGAGGATCCATATGATCCATAACTCGGGCAAGTCGGAAAATGACCCTGAGTCATATCGGCCAATCAGTCTCCTGCCTTCCTTGTCGAAGGTCTGGGAAAGACTGATTGTCGCCCGACTTGCAAGGCTTATGGATCACATGGCCATCCTTCCTGATCACCAATTTAGGTTGAGGAGAGGGCATGGCGCTGTTGAACAGGTTCACAGAGTGATTAACCATATTCTCAAGGCTAACGACGACAAAGACTACCGCTATGGAGTCTTTGTAGATGTTAAACAGGCCTTCGACCGAGTCTGTATTGACGGATTGGTCCAGCAAATCAAGATGAGTATCCCCACCCCCTTCTTTCTACTTCTGCGCTCGTATCTAACGGAGCGAAATTTCGAAGTCAAATTTAGGGCAGCAATCTCTCCTGTTCGCAAGATGAAAGCGGGTGTCTCTCAAAGCATCTCTACAATTTGTACACGGCCGACATCTCCACTCCGGATGACCTACACAAATATGCCAACCAAGGCAAACACGTGATAGCCACATTTGCCGATGATGTGGCAATATTTTACTCCGCCCATTGCGAGTGCGAAGCCACTGAAGGGGCTCAGGAATACATCCACTTGCTTGAGAGCTGGGCTCGCAGGTGGAACATCAAGCTCAATGAATCGAAGGTGGTTAACTACGCACTGAGGCGTGGCAAGGCTCCAGCAGTCTGGATAGATGGCAGCCCCCTTTACCCTGGCAGAAGCGCCAAGTATCTTGGAATTGTACTGGATAAGAGGCATAGCTTTCGGGCGCACATCGACGGCCTTCTCAAGCAGTGCCGCTTTAAGATTGCCATTGCCACTTCGCTGCAAACGGGCAGTTTACAACGTGGTGGCGCCAACTATACCAATATCGTATCCAAGTTTGGGTCTTTGCATCTCGGACAAATCGACGACGGATTTAGACACTCCAAAACTTGGCCTTGCGCCGAATGACTGGTGCTGACTGGTACGACAGAAATTCTACCCTGCACAGAGACCTCAAAATGGCGACCATAGTCAGCCAAGTCAGAGCATTCGCAAACCGGTACAACGATAGCTTGCAGTGACACTGCAACCGGGTAGAAAGAGACCTCGCTAGGAGGTGTGTAGTCAGGAGGTTCAAGAGAAGATCGTTCAAGGACCTCCACCAACCACAACATAGGATACGCCCCAGAGTCCCCGACTACCTGTATGCTATTTTTGATTCAATACAATAAACAATTATAAAAAAAAAGTAAGAGGTTCTAGTCGGGAGCTCCCGACTAGGGGATACCCTTAACCCTCTTATTCCCACTTCAAGTGTAGCTCGCGCTACGCTCTCGTTTGTAGTAATAAATTAAAATAAAAAGAGTCTCCTCGATAGGGTTCGAACTCCTAACATACCCATAATTGAGTCTTAACAAGAAATAAAACGAATTAAAATAGCAAAACAGAAAACAATACAATACGCATGAATGTGGGTGTGAACATTTATACAGAAATTCTTGGCATTTGCGCTTGCTGCCCCAAACTCGAGGCCAGCAACAAGATGCTTTATTTAATAACTTCTGTGTTTCTTAACCGATCTTGCTGCAATTTTCTACATCTTATTGTACTTTAGAATATTCGTGTATTATCAAAAGTCAATTGCATTTAAATTGTGACTTATGTTGGTGGGCAGCATAATTGGTGTTTTTACTTGATTTATAGCGATGAGGTAGTAGTAAGGAAGTGGTGGTAACTATAAAATGAAAAATACTTTATATATATATACTATTCTAGAAGCTACATGTCGAGTTTGGTGACTCTGGCTCTTATTATATACCAAAACTGCCCAAAAAACAGGATTTCGATATAGATTTTTGTCGATTACTTCTAATCGGGCCAAGTTATCGAATATCGGAAAAGATCTCGATCTGCGCGGGCACTCGGAGGACCTACAGCAAAAATTAAAGTCTCTAGCTCTTATTAGTTCTGAGATCCTTGCGTTCATACATACGGACGGACGGACGGACAGACAGACGGACATGGCTAGATCCACTCGGTTATTGATGCTAATCAATAATATATATATATTTAATGTAGTCGGAGATGCTTCCTTTTGCCTGTTACATACATTTTCACAAATACACTATACCCTTTTTACCTATTTTTAATGGGTGCAGCGTAATTACAACAAAAACCGATTCGCATGAAAACATGCCATTTATTGAGAAGACTCTCAGGTTGTGGATCGTCTCAGCCCAAACCTTGGAGCCAGATGTTCTAAATAAATATTTTAGCCTGGACAATGACTGGAGTCAGCCACCCTGCTAGATCGAACAGTTAGGCAATATGTGACAAGACCTCACGTTTGGATACGGACTGCCTGGTTGACAGCTCCGATGGGGAGAAAAAGAACACCTAGATGTCAGCTTTCCATCTGATCCCGAGAGTCTTCGCCAAACAGGCCCCTCGATTTCCAAGAAATCGGCGCGAAGCAGAAGGTCCTTGGGAATCGCTTTTAGCAAACTGGGAACGGTTGAATTCAACGCGGAGCTTAGTCGTCAGGCTGCAGTCGGGCTTATTCGCAAAATGGTGCGGAAGATAGAACTTTTCTGAAATATTGTTTGGTGGGACTTTTCGCACATGACCTAAACCCAGATATTCCTGGATAACTGCGTCGTACAGCTCTTTTAGGGGTAATTATTTGCCAAACTATTTTCGTTGCGAAGGAATTAAGCAAGAGAGATAGACCTTGAGTGGCCCAACTGAATGTGATCGGAGATCTTGAATGGCAGTGTGACCAAGTATCTGCCATTTTCATACTTCCTGGTCGCTTGCCGGATGTTCTTCTTACAAAATAGGTCGGATTTCCTCCCCAGCTTTACTGGGAGATCATCCACCACCCAAAATGCTGTGAGAAGTTTCTCTAGATTCGCGTTTGGATTGAGCGGATTGGAAAGGATGAAATATATTTCGCAACTGCCTTAGAAACGGAACTTTTAAGTATCTAGTCGAGAATCATTTCTTGACCTAGGAGAGTGCAACACATATTGGGATAGCCACCTAATAATATGGATAGGAGGATATAAGCGCCCAGAAGCACGTTTATCTGTGAGCTCCTATAGAAAAAGGGAGCGGCTAATTAAGAAGTTCTTTTAAAGCATTCTGTAAGATAGTGAATGAAGGCTGATTTCCTGCTAGCATTGGAAGCACATACGGGGCTTCAACATGAACCCTGGGCATGGCGTGCCCTGTACACTGGACACAAAATCGCTTAGCTAGTGGTGGCTGCGCAGTCCTCGTCCGGAGTAACTTGGTGCACTTCCCGCAATTGAGCATTGCTAATCGTGATCGTAATATTCGACTGTGAAAATCTTCACTGATGCTGGTAATGTGGACTTTGGAGCAGTCTATTGCAGACCAAATGAGCAGACGTCGACTGATGACTTCAACGTCATACTTAACTCGGCTGGAAGCAGATATCTGGTGAGAGGCGAATGGAATGCACATCACTGGCTGTGGGGCGCTGTGGTAGCAGCAATGCGCGCGGCTTCACCTAGCTAGCAGCCTAGCGCATCGTCAAGCGAAGGTACTGGCCACAGGTTCTCCCACAAGATACCCGTTTGGCAGCAGAGACACTCCGTCTTGTATAGACTTCGCCATCTACCAGGGGATCCCTGACCAGCTTCTCTCAGTTGCTGACGATTGGGACCTCCCGAGCGACCACCTGGCCCTGATAGTTACCCTGGAGAGCAGGGCCAGGGTGGTCAGCGCAATACCGAGGCTGATCAACGCACGCACTGATCTCGAGAAATCTGCACTGGACTGGATGTGGAGGACTCCATTGAGCTGCTCATCGCAAAGATTCGCGCAGCAGCAATCGCAGCCTCACCCCCTCCAGTGAGGGTAGGGCATGGCGCTGTTGAACAGGTTCACAGAGTGATTAACCATATTCTCAATGCTAACGACGACAAAGACTACCGCTATGGAGTCTTTGTAGATGTTAAGCAGGCCTTCGACCGATTCTGTATTGACGGATTGGTCCTGAAAGTCAAGATGAGTATCCCCGCCCCCTTCTTTCTACTTCTATGCTCGTATCTAACGGAGCGAAATTTCGAAGTCAAATTTAGGGCAGCAATCTCTCCTGTTCGCAAGATGAAAGCGGGTGTCTCTCAAAGCATCGTACTGGGTCCCTTTCTCTACAATTTGTACACGGCGGACATCTCTTACCAGGGCAAACACGTGATAGCCACATTTGCCGATGATGTGGCAATATTTTACTCCGCCTATTGCGAGTGCGAAGCCACTGACGGGGCCCAGTAATACATCCACTTGCTTGAGAGCTGGGCTCGCAGGTGGAACATCAAGCTCAATGAATCGAAGGTGGTTAACTACACACTGAGGCGTGGCAAGGCTCCAGCAGTCTGGATAGATGGCAGCCCCCTCTACCCTGGCAGAAGCGCCAAGTATCTTGGAATTGTACTGGATAAGAGGCATAGCTTTCGGGCGCACATCGACGGCCTTCTCAAGCAGTGCCGCTTTAAGATTGCCATTGCCACTTCGCTGCAAACGGGCAGTTTACAACGTGGTGGCGCCAACTTTATCAATATCGCATCCAAGTTTGGGTCTTTGCATCTCGGACAGATCGAAGACGGATTTAGACACTCCAAAACTTGGCCTTGCGCCGAATGACTGGTGCTGACTGGTACGTCAGAAATTCTACCCTGCACAGAGACCTCAAAATGGCGACCATAGACAGCCAAGTCAGAGCATTCGTCAACCAGTACAACGAACGCTTGCAGTGGCACTGCAACCGGGTAGAAAGAGACCTCGCTAGGAGGTGTGTAGTCAGGAGGTTCAAGAGAAGATCGTTCAAGGACCTTCACCAACCACAACATAGGATACGCCCCAGAGTCCCCCGACTACCTGTATGCTATTTTTGATTCAATACAATAAACAAATTTAAAAAAAAAAGTAAGAGGTTCTAGTCGGGAGCTCCCGACTAGGGGATACCCTGAACCCTCTTATTCCCACTTCAAGTGCAGCTCGCGCTACGCTCTCGTTTGTAGTAATAAATTAAAATAAAAAGAGTTTCCTCGATAGGGTTCGAATTCCTAACATACCCATAATTGAATCTTAACAAGAAATAAAACAAATTAAAATAGCAGAACAGAAAACAATACAATACAATTGCGCTTGCTGCCCCAAACTCGAGGCCAGCAAAAAGATGCTTTATTTAATAACTTCTGTGTTTCTTAACCGATCTTGCTGCAATTTTCTACATCTTATTGTACTTTAGAATATTCGTGTATTATCAAAAAGTCAATTGCATTTAAATTGTGACTTATGTTGGTGGGCAGCATAATTGGTGTTTTTACTTGATTTATAGCGATGAGGTAGTAGTAAGGAAGTGGTGGTAACTATAAAATGAAAAATACTTTATATATATATACTATTCTAGAAGCTACATGTCGAGTTTGGTGACTCTGGCTCTTATTATATACCAAAACTGCCCAAAAAACAGGATTTCGATATAGATTTTTGTCGATTACTTCTAAACGGGCCAAGTTATCGAATATCGGAAACAATCTCGATCTGCGCGGGCACTCGGAGGACCTACAGCAAAAGTTAGCTCTTATTAGTTCTGAGATCCTTGCGTTCATACATACGGACGGACGGACAGACAGACGGACAGACAGACGGACATGGCTAGATCCACTCGGCTATTGATGCTAATCAATAATATATATACTTTATGTGGTCGGAGATGCTTCCTTTTGCCTGTTACATACATTTGCACAAACACATTTTAGCCTTTTTACCCATTTTTAATGGGTGCAGCGTAATTACAACAAAAACAGTTTCGCATGAAAACATGCCATTTATTGAGAAGACTCTCAGGTTGTGGATCGTCTCAGCCCAAACCTTGGAGCCAGATGTTCTAAATAAATATTTTAGCCTGGACAATGACCGGAGTCAGCCACCCTGCTAGATCGAACAGTTAGGCAATATGTGACAAGACCTCACGTTTGGATACGGACTGCCTGGTTGACAGCTCCGATGGGGAGAAAAAGAACACCTAGATGTCAGCTTTCCATCTGATCCCGAGAGTCTTCGCCAAACAGGCCCCTCGATTTCCAAGAAATCGGCGCGAAGCAGAAGGTCCTTGGGAATCGCTTTTAGCAAACTGGGAACGGTTGAATTCAACGCGGAGCTTAGTCGTCAGGCTGCAGTCGGGCTTATTCGCAAAATGGTGCGGAAGATAGAACTTTTCTGAAATATTGTTTGGTGGGACTTTTCGCACATGACCTAAACCCAGATATTCCTGGATAACTGCGTCGTACAGCTCTTTTAGGGGTAATTTTTTGCCAAACTATTTTCGTTGCGAAGGAATTAAGCAAGAGAGATAGACCTTGAGTGGCCCAACTGAATGTGATCGGAGATCTTGAATGGCAGTGTGACCAAGTATCTGCCATTTTCATACTTCCTGGTTGCTTGCCGGATGTTCTTCTTACAAAATAGGTCGGATTTCCTCCCCAGCTTTACTGGGAGATCATCCACCACCCAAAATGCTGTGAGAAGTTTCTCTAGATTCGCGTTTGGATTGAGCGGATTGAAAAGGATGAAATATATTTCGCAACTGCCTTAGAAACGGAACTTGTAAGTATCCAGTCGAGAATCATTTCTTGACCTAGGAGAGTGCCACACATATTGGGATAGCCACCTAATAATATGGATAGGAGGATATAAGCGCCCATAAGCATGTTTATCTGTGAGCTCCTTTAGAAAAAGGGAGCGGCTAATTAAGAAGTTCTTTTAAAGCATTCTGTAGGATATTGAATGAAGGCTGATTTCCTGCTAGCATTGGAAGCACATACGCAGGGGCTTCAACACGAACCCTGGGCATGGCGTGCCCTGTACACTGGACACAAAATCGCTTAGCTAGTGGCGGCTGCGCAGTCCTCGTCCGGAGTAACTTGGTGCACTTCCCGCAATTGAGCATTGCTAATCGTGTTTGCCAATATTCGACTGTGAAAATCTTCACTGATGCTGGTAATGTGGACTTTGGAGCAGTCTATTGCAGACCAAATGAGCAGACGTCGACTGATGACTTCAACGTCATACTTAACTCGGCTGGAAGCAGATATCTGGTGAGAGGCGAATGGAATGCACATCACTGGCTGGGGGGCGCAAATAGCAGCAATGCGCGCGGCTTCACCTAGCTAGCAGCCTAGCGCATCGTCAAGCGAAGGTACTGGCCACAGGTTCTCCCACAAGATACCCGTTTGGCAGCAGAGACACTCCGTCTTGTATAGACTTCGCCATCTACCAGGGGATCCCTGACCAGCTCCTCTCAGTTGCTGACGATTGGGACCTCCCGAGCGACCACTTGGCCCTGATAGTTACCCTGGAGAGCAGGGCCAGGGTGGTCAGCGCAATACCGAGGCTGATCAACGCACGCACTGATCTCGAGAAATCTGCACTGGACTGGATGTGGAGGACTCCATTGAGCTGCTCATCGCAAAGATTCGCGCAGCAGCAATCGCAGCCTCACCCCCTCCAGTGAATAGTGCTGGCAACGGACTGACCGCAGACATAGCCAACCTGCTCAGGATCAAGAGGCGGCACAGACGCTGGTTTCAGACGACACAGCATCCGTGGGACAAGGCGGAGTGGCGAAGAGCGGAGCGGCAACTCAAGGAGGCCCTTCGCAAACTCAAAGAAGCATCCTTCTCCAGAAGGTTGGAGAGCATGGACTATACCCATGACTCAGGATAATCGCTCTGGCGAGCAACTCAAAACCTGAAGCGCCAACCCTGGAGAACCGTTCCCCTTCTTCGTCACAAGGGAAAATACTGCCTTACAGACGAAGAGCAAGCTGATACCTTCGCCAAATACTCGGAGGTATTTAAATTCTTTTGCGTAGTTGTCTATGTTATATAGGGTCAATTCTAGTTTGGTTATTAAATTCTATAAACTGTCTTGGTAATCTACCATAAACAAATTCGTATGGACAGTATCCATGTACTGTCGATGGTGTAGTGTTGAAACAATATGTGAAATAATTCAACCATATGTCCCAATCGTCTTTGTCAATCGAAGTATATGAGCTAATAAATTCGTTAAATGTTCGAAGACTTCTTTCTACTGTTCCTAATGTCTGGTGATGATGTGCTGTTGATTATATATTACTTATATTCATATACTTGCACAGGTCATTTATTGGTGAATTTTTGTATTCAGTACTCATGTCCGTTATGAACGTCTTCATAGGACCGTACTTTAATACAAAAGATTCAAATATTGCTTCACCTACTGTTTTTGCACTTTTGTCAGTTACTGGTAATGTAACTAGATATTTAGTGAGGTCGCATATTATAGTAATTGCTTACTCGTTGCCATTCTCTGTACGAGGGAATGGACCGATTGTGTCTATTAAAACAGTGTCAAATGCAGTATTTGGAGTTTTCGTTAATATCATTGGGGCTTTAGTATGTGTTGTGGTTTTTGCTAATTGGCATTTCGCACAAGTTTTCACATACTTTGTAATAGTCTTAGTCATTTGAGGCCAGTAATAGTATTTCTTAATTTTTAACAAGGTACGCGTAATCCCTGTATGGCCTCCCTCTGTAGGATCATCATGATATTTCGACAGTATTGCTTTTATTTGACTTTCGTCATTTTTGTCTATTTGTGTCACTTTTGTAAGTAGCGCTACTTTAAATGTATTTAAATATTTATTGCCCATATTTTGAAATGCATTTAATGATACAAATTCGAAAATTTGTTCATTTGGTGACAACTGTAAGTTATCAATTTTATGTATTCCGGCTTCTGAATTAAGCCTTTGAAAAAATTGACCTAAGTCGAATTTTCCATTGGGATACAAATCATTAACTGAAAATTGTGAAATGATTCGTTTTCCTCTTTTAAGTAAACAATTTATTTTACCGAATTTTAGTTTCACAAATTTCTTTACGTCGTTATTACTAACGACTTCATAGACATTGGGGTCTTTTAGATCTTTTTGATCTTTTTGCAATTTTATTTTGTCATCTGCGCAGATGTTTGCCTGCCTTTTTGATGATCTTATTTGAACCTTTAATTTTTTCCTATTCATGTCAATTAGTGTTTCTATGCTTATGCGGGATAATGCATCCGCTACATGGTTATCTTTCCCCTTGAGGTATTCTACCGTGAATTGGTATTCTTCTAAGTCTAGTCTCATCCTGGTTAATTTTGATGTGGGATTTTTCATCGAAAACAAATATGTTAAGGGTCTATGGTCTGTTTTAACTAAGAAATGCCTTCCATAAACATATGGTCTGAAGTGTTTTATTGCCCAATGTATAGCTAATTCCTGCTCTGTAGTTGATTTATTGCTTTCTCCCTGAGTGAAAGCTCGGGATGCGTATGCAATTGGCAATTGTACACCGTTGTACTCTTGGGATAGTACAGCACCACATGCATGTTTACTTGCATCTGTGGTTATGCAAAATTCTTTGCTGAAGTCAGGGTATTGCAATAATGTTGGTTTCATTAATGCCTTTTTTAAATATTTAAATGTATCTTCGCATTCTTTTTTCCATTCGAATTGGACATTCTTTCTGCACAATCTAGTCAAATGACGTGAGTGTTGTGCGAAGTTGTGTATAAATCTTCTGTAGTAATTACAGAACGCGACGAAACGTCGTGCACTTTCCGCATCAGTAGGGGTTGGATAGTTTTTTATAACATCGTACTTTTTGTCATCTGGAAGGATGCCATGGGGTGTGCACTTATGCCCAAGGAATGTTACCTCGTGCATGAAAAACGAACATTTCTCTGGGTTTAATTTTTTATTGTTTTCGACAAAGATCAAATATGCTTGTCAAGTTCTTGAACATGTGCTGCTCTGAGCAGCCGATAACTATTAGGTCATCCATACAGAGAAATGCTTGGGATAGCTCTAGGCCTGAAAATGCGGGTGTCATCATTCGCATAAATGAATTTGGTGCTACCTTAAGACCATATGGTAACCGCGTGAAGCGATAAGAGCCAATGCTCGTTGAAAATGATGTTATATTTCTAGATTTTTCATCTAGTTCAATTTGGTGAAAACCTGACATAAGATCGAGACATGAAAAATATTTAGCTCGTCCTAATTGGTCAAGTATTTCCTCAATTCTTGGCAGTGGCGATTTTGGCGATAATCAACTACTAAACGGCATTTTTCTCCTTTGAATTTGGGAGAGATTTCTTGGGTACCAAGAGAAGTGGGCTATTGTATTCTGAGATAGATGGTTCTACTATACCATCTTTTATTAGTTTTTCGACCTGCCTATTAATTTCTGGCTTTTCTGTTTCTGCATTTCTGTAGTTTTTAATATATACGGGTGTTTTGTCTGCTAATCTTAATTTCTGTTTATAAAAATTGTTACTTGAAATTGCTTCTGTTTCTAGACCAAATATGTCACTGTATTTGGTACATAAGTCAGTAAGCTTGTTTTTAAATTGGTCGGGGAAATTAAATTTATTTATGACTTCATCTGCTCTATTGCCGGTATTTATGTTATTTATTTTGATGTCATATTGTTGTAATGACTCAAATTTTACTTCGGGATTTTGAATTTTTAAATGGGTAGTATTTGTATTTAAAATACGGACTATTGCGCTATTACTTTTTACGATACTGTTTGCTATTATTACCCCAGAGTGTATTTCCTGGTTTGGTATAAGAACTGTATCTTCATTTGTCAGAAGCGTAATTTTTCTTATTACTTCTGATCTAGCTGGTAACAATATTGAGTTATCAATATCATTATGTAATAGCGGTACATGTATATGATAATTAAGTGATTCTGGTTTCAAGATGAGCTCATCATGTTGGTAATCTATTATGCAATTGAATTTTCTGATGAAGTCTAGTCCAAGAATTCCATCGCAAGGTATGGGAAATTCATTGTGGACTATTTGGAAATTGTGACTGATTACGAAGTAATCGAAAAGTAGATCAATTGTGGATTGTCCAATTGACTCTATTGTTTCCTGTCCAATTCCTGTTAGACTTGTTTTATAGTCTTGATTTACATTTGAATCTGTTTTATTGTTCTTTAAAATCGAAACATTTGCTCCTGTATCTACTAGCAGAGTCAATGGTATATTTTTTTTCCTATTGTATATTTTGATGAGACTACTGAGACTTAGATTTATATGAAAAATTTTTATTACTCGTTGCTCAAGGGGGTTTGTTAGTTTTCCGAGTTGCTCTGTTTGAGCCGCCTCTATATGAGCCGCCTCGAGGATTGCCTCTGTTATCATTGTTTCTATTACCATTATTATAATTTCTGTAGCCGCCTCTGTTGTATGGTCGGCCTCTATAATTACCTCTGCCGCGGTCTCCACCACGAGGATAGTAATTTTGGTAATAAAGGACAGTATTGGTTTGTCCGGTTGCTTCTGTGCAACTATCGCCAAATTTGGAGATAGCATCATTCATGTTGCTAAATGTGCCTGCCTGCATGATAAGTTTTACCTTATCTATAGAGCAGTTCTTGGTCATTGCCTTTACAGCTTGGGTTGTGCTATATTTATTAGCCAATTCTGGTGTTAAACCATCGATTATATAAGCTCCTTCTAAAGCTTTTGTTAACTGCTCAACCTCTTGGGTGTATTGCTTAGCCGTTTTATTTTTCTGTTGCAGATTAAGAAGCTTAGCAGATACAACTTCTACCGATTCTCCTTTTACTGCATTTGATAGTTGCGTAATGATTGCAGCAATTGTCTGCTCATTACTTATTAAATTTCTCGCATGGCCTTTTAGCTTTGTTTTTATAAGGCTTATGGCTGTTAGCTCATGTGTGCCTTTTAAGGTTTCTAATAGATTCAAAGAATCTAGAAAACTTTGTAGATTTTCCGGCTTACCGTCAAACTCTGGTATCAGAGATGTGGCTAGCTTGATAAATTCTACAACTGTTTGTGCCATGTTTACTAATTTTGTGTCTTCTATTTGGTCGTTTGTCAGGAGTGACTTATCAAATGTTACCGGTGTATTTAACACTGATGGTAGATAAAGCTGGAGATCATACTTTTTATTTAAGTTTACCAGATTATCCCTTAGACGCTGTAAAACGTCTGAAGTTTGGACTCTGTGTAAACTTGTCAGTTTATTTTGACACTCAGTAACTAGACTCCTGATTTCATTGTACTCATATACAAGGATCTCAGTATGTTTAATTATGGTGGGTCTTAAAACTGGTGCGCTTTTATTAGGGCACTTGTATGATTTATCAAAATTTTCCCTATGCCGCTTTATTTTTTCTACTATTTGGGGCCAGTCCATGTAAACTTCCGCTACTTAAATATTTTATTTAAGCACTGGCTTAGACCTTGTCTAAGTCGTTGGCTCGACTCATGTAACGCTTCCTCAGTGATTTTTTATGAAGAAGATAAATCTTCAGAAGGATGTTTGCTATTACAATGAGTATTATTAGCTGTATGTTTGTTAACTGCACATGGGGAGTGGTGTCTACAACTTCAACTACATTAACTACATTGGCAGTGTTATCATCCGCCTTTGATTGTTTCCTGGGCGTGCTGGTATCTGTCTTGGCGGTGGACGATGATTCTTTGTTAGTTATTTAATATTTATATCTGAGGGACATGGCTCGCTCTTTTATTTTAATAACGACTCGAGATGTTCGAGTTCGTCATTTTTTGCCATTAGAGCTCATGCCCTGTACTCACTCAGTATATTTTTTGTTTTTTCCAACTCCAGTCCAGCTCCAAGCAGGTTGTAGTTATTTTTTTTTTATATATATTTATAGCTGCTGCCGCTCCTGCACCTCCAGTTATATTTTTGTTGATGATGTTGTTAATCCATGGTAATCTTCTCCGTATCGTTCCAATTTTCGTATGTGTTCTGCCGATGATTGTTGTTGCTGCTGCCGCTGCTGCACCTCCGGTTGTATATTTTATATTTTATATTTTATATGCACATGTTATTTTTTAACATGTTCGTGACACTTGTCACGGTCGCCACGTAAAATGAACACTCTTTAATAAAAAGGCCAGCAAGTCAGTGCAGTTTGTATCTTTGTTCAGAATGAACTTATTCGTTATGCTGTTATTCGTTAACAGCTACAAAGAGAGGGAGAGTGAGTAGCTCGCATATGCCTGTATTAGTGAGCATATATATTGCTCACGGAATGCGCTCAGACGGAGCGTGGGATATGCAGCGTAAGCATAAACGGTCAGCTAGTGAGGCTAGTGAACCGCGCTGCGTAATATGAGACCGAGCCAATACATAAAGTGGCTCTGGGCTTGTGGCTTTATGTTTGTTATTGTACGCAACAAAGTGTCGCATACATATGTATTTAAATACAGGGAGTTATTTAATGCATATACACACTACAGAGCAGAAGTCGACTGATGACTTCATCGTCATACTTAACTCGGTTGGAAGCAGATATCTGGTGAGAGGCGAATGGAATGCACATCACTGGCTGTGGGGCGCAAATAGCAGCAATGCGCGCGACTTCACCTAGCTAGCAGCCTAGCGCATCGTCAAGCGAAGGTACTGGCCACAGGTTCTCGCACAAGATACCCGTTTGGCAGCAGAGGCGCTCCGTCTTGTATAGACTTCGCCATCTACCAGGGGATCCCTGACCAGCTCCTCTCAGTTGCTGACGATTGGGACCTCCCCAGCGACCACCTGGCCCTGATAGTTACCCTGGAGAGCAGGGCCAGGGTGGTCAGCGCAATACCGAGGCTGATCAACGCGCGCACTGTTCTTGAGAAATCTGCACTGGTCTGGATGTAGAGGACTCCATCTGCTGGTCATCGCAAAGATTCGCGCAGCAGCAATCGCAGCCTCACCCCCTCCAGTGAATAGTGCTGGCAACGGACTGACCGCAGACATAGCCAACCTGCTCAGGTTCAAGAGGCGGCGCAGACGCTGGTTCCAGACGACACAGCATCCGTGGGACAAGGCGGAGTGGCGAAGAGCGGAGCGGCAACTCAAGGAGGCCCTTCGCAAACTCAAAAACGCATCCTTCTCCAAAAGGTTGGAGAGCATGGACTATACCCATGACTCAGGATAATCGCTCTGCCGAGCAACTCAAAACCTGAAACGCCAACCCTGGAAAACCGTTCCCCTTCTTCGCCACAATGGAAAATACTGCCTTACAGACGAAGAGCAAGCTGATACCTTCGCCAAACACCTGGAGGAACGGTTTATACCTTTCGATCTGGCCTCCCCAGAAGAGCTCGTTCAGACTACCCGAGCGTTGGAGACTCCGCTTCAGATGTCAACACCTATCTGTCCCATCCGCGTGGTGAAGGTGATCAACGTCGTCAAAGTCCTTCCTAGGGCTGAAGCACTGGGCTTTGATGGAATATGCCACACCGCCCTGAAGGCCCTGCCAATGCGCGGGCTCCTTTTTATAACGTTGATCTTCAACGCCATGTTAAGGACGCAAAACTTTCCTGCCCAGTGGAATTTAGCAAGGATCCATATGATCCATAACTCGGGCAAGTCGGAAAATGACCCTGAGTCATATCGGCCAATCAGTCTCCTGCCTTCCTTGTCGAAGGTCTGGGAAAGACTGATTGTCGCCCGAATTGCAAGGCTTATGGATCACATGGCCATCCTTCCTGATCACCAATTTAGGTTGAGGAGAGGGCATGGCGCTGTTGAACAGGTTCACAGAGTGATTAACCATATTCTCAAGGCTAACGACGACAAAGACTACCGCTATGGAGTCTTTGTAGATGTTAAGCAGGCCTTCGACCGAGTCTGTATTGACGGATTGGTCCAGAAAATCAAGATGAGTATCCCCGCCCCCTTCTTTCTACTTCTGCGCTCGTATCTAACGGAGCGAAATTTCGAAGTCAAATTTAGGGCAGCAATCTCTCCTGTTCGCAAGATGAAAGCGGGTGTCTCTCAAAGCATCTCTACAATTTGTACACGGCAGACATCTCCACTCCGGATGACCTACACAAATATGCCAACCAAGGCAAACACGTGATAGCCACATTTGCCGATGATGTGGCAATATTTTACTCCGCCCATTGCGAGTGCGAAGCCACTGAAGGGGCCCAGTAATACATCCACTTGCTTGAGAGCTGGGCTCGCAGGTGGAACATCAAGCTCAATGAATCGAAAGTGGTTAACTACGCACTGAGGCGTGGCAAGGCTCCAGCAGTCTGGATAGATGGCAGCCCCCTTTACCCTGGCAGAAGCGCCAAGTATCTTGGAATTGTACTGGATAAGAGGCATAGCTTTCGGGCGCACATCGACGGCCTTCTCAAGCAGTGCCGCTTTAAGATTGCCATTGCCACTTCGCTGCAAACGGGCAGTTTACAACGTGGTGGCGCCAACTATACCAATATCTTATCCAAGTTTGGGTCTTTGCATCTCGGACAAATCGACGACGGATTTAGACACTCCAAAACTTGGCCTTGCGCCGAATGACTGGTGCTGACTGGTACGACAGAAATTCTACCCTGCACAGAGACCTCAAAATGGCGACCATAGTCAGCCAAGTCAGAGCATTCGCAAACCGGTACAACGATAGCTTGCAGTGACACTGCAACCGGGTAGAAAGAGACCTCGCTAGGAGGTGTGTAGTCAGGAGGTTCAAGAGAAGATCGTTCAAGGACCTCCACCAACCACAACATAGGGTACGCCCCAGAGTCCCCCGACTACCTGTATGCTATTTTTGATTCAATACAATAAACAATTATAAAAAAAAAGTAAGAGGTTTTAGTCGGGAGCTCCCGACTAGGGGATACCCTGAACCCTCTTATTCCCACTTCAAGTGTAGCTCGCGCTGCGCTCTCGTTTGTAGTAATAAATTAAAATAAAAAGAGTCTCCTCGATAGGGTTCGAACTCCTAACATACCCATAATTGAGTCTTAACAAGAAATAAAACGAATTAAAATAGCAAAACAGAAAACAATACAATACGCATGAATGTGGGTGTGAACATTTATACAGAAATTCTTGGCATTTGCGCTTGCTGCCCCAAACTCGAGGCCAGCAACAAGATGCTTTATTTAATAACTTCTGTGTTTCTTAACCGATCTTGCTGCAATTTTCTACATCTTATTGTACTATAGAATATTCGTGTATTATCAAAAGTCAATTGCATTTAAATTGTGACTTATGTTGGTGGGCAGCATAATTGGTGTTTTTACTTGATTTATAGCGATGAGGTAGTAGTAAGGAAGTGGTGGTAACTATAAAATGAAAAATACTTTATATATATATACTATTCTAGAAGCTACATGTCGAGTTCGGTGACATGGCTCTTATTATATACCAAAACTGCCCAAAAAACAGGATTTCGATATAGATTTTTGTCGATTACTTCTAAACGGGCCAAGTTATCGAATATCGGAAACAATCTCGATCTGCGCGGGCACTCGGAGGACCTACAGCAAAAATTAAAGTCTCTAGCTCTTATTAGTTCTGAGATCCTTGCGTTCATACATACGGACGGACGGACGGACAGACAGACGGACATGGCTAGATCCACTCGGCTATTGATGCTAATCAATAATATATATATATTTAATGTAGTCGGAGATGCTTCCTTTTGCCTGTTAAATACATTTTCACAAATACACTATACCCTTTTTACCCATTTTTAATGGGTGCAGCGTAATTACAACAAAAACCGATTCGCATGAAAACATGCCATTTATTGAGAAGACTCTCAGGTTGTGGATCGTCTCAGCCCAAACCTTGGAGCCAGATGTTCTAAATAAATATTTTAGCCTGGACAATGACCGGAGTCAGCCACCCTGCTAGATCGAACAGTTAGGCAATATGTGACAGACCTCACGTTTGGATACGGACTGCCTGGTTGACAGCTCCGATGGGGAGAAAAAGAACACCTAGATTTCAGCTTTCCATCTGATCCCGAGAGTCTTCGCCAAACAGGCCCCTCGGTTTCCAAGAAATCGGCGCGAAGCAGAAGGTCCTTGGGAATCGCTTTTAGCAAACTGGGAACGGTTGAATTCAACGCGGAGCTTAGTCGTCAGGCTGCAGTCGGGCTTGTTCGCAAAATGGTGCGGAAGATAGAACTTTTCTGAAATATTGTTTGGTGGGACTTTTCGCACATGACCTAAACCCAGATATTCCTGGATAACTGCGTCGTACAGCTCTTTTAGGGGTAATTTTTTGCCAAACTATTTTCGTTGCGAAGGAATTAAGCAAGAGAGATAGACCTTGAGTGGCCCAACTGAATGTGATCGGAGATCTTGAATGGCAGTGTGACCAAGTATCTGCCATTTTCATACTTCCTGGTCGCTTGCCGGATGTTCTTCTTACAAAATAGGTCGGATTTCCTCCCCAGCTTTACTGGGAGATCATCCACCACCCAAAATGCTGTGAGAAGTTTCTCTAGATTCGCGTTTGGATTGAGCGGATTGGAAAGGATGAAATATATTTCGCAACTGCCTTAGAAACGGAACTTGTAAGTATCCAGTCGAGAATCATTTCTTGACCTAGGAGAGTGCCACACATATTGGGATAGCCACCTAATAATATGGATAGGAGGATATAAGCGCCCATAAGCATGTTTATCTGTGAGCTCCTATAGAAAAAGGGAGCGGCTAATTAAGAAGTTCCTTTAAAGCATTCTGTAAGATAGTGAATGAAGGCTGATTTCCTGCTAGCATTGGAAGCACATACGCAGGGGCTTCAACATGAACCCTGGGCATGGCGTGCCCTGTACACTGGACACAAAATCGCTTAGCTAGTGGCGGCTGCGCAGTCCTCGTCCGGAGTAACTTGGTGCACTTCCCGCAATTGAGCATTGCTAATCGTGTTTGCCAATATTCGACTGTGAAAATCTTCACTGATGCTGGTAATGTGGACTTTGAAGCAGTCTATTGCAGACCAAATGAGCAGACGTCGACTGATGACTTCAACGTCATACTTAACTCGGCTGGAAGCAGATATCTGGTGAGAGGCGAATGGAATGCACATCACTGGCTGGGGGCGCAAATAGCAGCAATGCGCGCGGCTTCACCTAGCTAGCAGCCTAGCGCATCGTCAAGCGAAGGTACTGGCCACAGGTTCTCCCACAAGATACCCGTTTGGCAGCAGAGACACTCCGTCTTGTATAGACTTCGCCATCTACCAGGGGATCCCTGACCAGCTCCTCTCAGTTGCTGACGATTGGGACCTCCCGAGCGACCACTTGGCCCTGATAGTTACCCTGGAGAGCAGGGCCAGGGTGGTCAGCGCAATACCGAGGCTGATCAACGCACGCACTGATCTCGAGAAATCTGCACTGGACTGGATGTAGAGGACTCCATTGAGCTGCTCATCGCAAAGATTCGCGCAGCAGCAATCGCAGCCTCACCCCCTCCAGTGAATAGTGCTGGCAACGGACTGACCGCAGACATAGCCAACCTGCTCAGGATCAAGAGGCGGCGCAGACGCTGGTTTCAGACGACACAGCATCCGTGGGACAAGGCGGAGTGGCAAAGAGCGGAGCGGCAACTCAAGGAGGCCCTTCGCAAACTTAAAGAAGCATCCTTCTCCAGAAGGTTGGAGAGCATGGACTATACCCATGACTCAGGATAATCGCTCTGGCGAGCAACTCAAAACCTGAAGCGCCAACCCTGGAGAACCATTCCCCTTCTTCGTCACAAGGGAAAATACTGCCTTACAGACGAAGAGCAAGCTGATACCTTCGCCAAATACCTGGAGGAACGGTTTATACCTTTCGATCTGGCCTCCCCAGAAGAGCTCGATGAGACTACCCGAGCGTTGGAGACTCCGCTTCAGATGTCACCACCTATCGGCCCCATCCGCTTATAGGAGGTGATCAACGTCGTGAAATTCCTTCACAGGGCTGAAGTACCGGGCTTTGATGGAATATGCCACACCGCCCTGAAGGCCCTGCCAATGCGCGGGCTCCTTTTTATAACGTTGATCTTCAACGCCATGTTAAGGACGCAACACTTCCCTGCCCAGTGGAATTTAGCGAGGATCCATATGATCCATAACTCGGGCAAGTCGGAAAATGACCCTGAGTCATATCGGCCAATCAGTCTCCTGCCTTCCTTGTCGAAGGTCTGGGAAAGACTGATTGTCGCCCGAATTGCAAGGCTTATGGATCACATGGCCATCCTTCCTGATCACCAATTTGGGTTGAGGAGAGGGCATGGCGCTGTTGAACAGGTTCACAGAGTGATTAACCATATTCTCAATGCTAACGACGACAAAGACTACCGCTATGGAGTCTTTGTAGATGTAAAGCAGGCCTTCGACCGAGTCTGTATTGACGGATTGGTCCAGAAAATCAAGATGAGTATCCCCGCCCCCTTCTTTCTACTTCTACGCTCGTATCTAACGGAGCGAAATTTCGAAGTGGCAAGGCTCCAGCAGTCTGGATAGATGGCAGCCCCCTTTACCCTGGCAGAAGCGCCAAGTATCTTGGAATTGTACTGGATAAGAGGCATAGCTTTCGGGCGCACATCGACGGCCTTCTCAAGCAGTGCCGCTTTAAGATTGCCATTGCAACTTCGCTGCAAACGGGCAGTTTACAACGTGGTGGCGCCAACTATATCAATATCGAAGTTTCTCTAGATTCGCGTTTGGATTGAGCGGATTGGAAAGGATGAAATATATTTCGCAACTGCCTTAGAAACGGAACTTGTAAGTATCTAGTCGAGAATCATTTATTGACCTAGGAGAGTGCCACACATATTGGGATAGCCACCTAATAATATGGATAGGAGGATATAAGCGCCCATAAGCATGTTTATCTGTGAGCTCCTATAGAAAAAGGGAGCGGCTAATTAAGAAGTTCCTTTAAAGCATTCTGTAAGATAGTGAATGAAGGCTGATTTCCTGCTAGCATTGGAAGCACATACGGGGCTTCAACATGAACCCTGGGCATGGCGTGCCCTGTACACTGGACACAAAATCGCTTAGCTAGTGGTGGCTGCGCAGTCCTCGTCCGGAGTAACTTGGTGCACTTCCCGCAATTGAGCATTGCTAATCGTGATCGTAATATTCGACTGTGAAAATCTTCACTGATGCTGGTAATGTGGACTTTGGAGCAGTCTATTGCAGACCAAATGAGCAGACGTCGACTGATGACTTCAACGTCATACTTAACTCGGCTGGAAGCAGATATCTGGTGAGAGGCGAATGGAATGCACATCACTGGCTGTGGGGCGCTGTGGTAGCAGCAATGCGCGCGGCTTCACCTAGCTAGCAGCCTAGCGCATCGTCAAGCGAAGGTACTGGCCACAGGTTCTCCCACAAGATACCCGTTTGGCAGCAGAGACACTCCGTCTTGTATAGACTTCGCCATCTATCAGGGGATCCGTGACCAGCTTCTCTCAGTTGCTGACGATTTGGACCTCCCGAGCGACCACCTGGCCCTGATAGTTACCCTGGAGAGCAGGGCCAGGGTGGTCAGCGCAATACCGAGGCTGATCAACGCACGCACTGATCTCGAGAAATCTGCACTGGACTGGATGTAGAGGACTCCATTGAGCTGCTCATCGCAAAGATTCGCGCAGCAGCAATCGCAGCCTCACCCCCTCCAGTGAGGATAGGGCATGGCGCTGTTGAACAGGTTCACAGAGTGATTAACCATATTCTCAATGCTAACGACGACAAAGACTACCGCTATGGAGTCTTTGTAGATGTTAAGCAGGCCTTCGACCGATTCTGTATTGACGGATTGGTCCTGAAAGTCAAGATGAGTATCCCCGCCCCCTTCTTTCTACTTCTATGCTCGTATCTAACGGAGCGAAATTTCGAAGTCAAATTTAGGGCAGCAATCTCTCCTGTTCGCAAGATGAAAGCGGGTGTCTCTCAAAGCATCGTACTGGGTCCCTTTCTCTACAATTTGTACACGGCGGACATCTCTTACCAGGGCAAACACGTGATAGCCACATTTACCGATGATGTGGCAATATTTTACTCCGCCTATTGCGAGTGCGAAGCCACTGACGGGGCCCAGTAATACATCCACTTGCTTGAGAGCTGGGCTCGCAGGTGGAACATCAAGCTCAATGAATCGAAGGTGGTTAACTACACACTGAGGCGTGGCAAGGCTCCAGCAGTCTGGATAGATGGCAGCCCCCTTTACCCTGGCAGAAGCGCCAAGTATCTTGGAATTGTACTGGATAAGAGGCATAGCTTTCGGGCGCACATCGACGGCCTTCTCAAGCAGTGCCGCTTTAAGATTGCCATTGCCACTTCGCTGCAAACGGGCAGTTTACAACGTGGTGGCGCCAACTTTATCAATATCGCATCCAAGTTTGGGTCTTTGCATCTCGGACAGATCGAAGACGGATTTAGACACTCCAAAACTTGGCCTTGCGCCGAATGACTGGTGCTGACTGGTACGTCAGAAATTCTACCCTGCACAGAGACCACAAAATGGCGACCATAGACAGCCAAGTCAGAGCATTCGTCAACCAGTACAACGAACGCTTGCAGTGGCACTGCAACCGGGTAGAAAGAGACCTCGCTAGGAGGTGTGTAGTCAGGAGGTTCAAGAGAAGATCGTTCAAGGACCTCCACCAACCACAACATAGGATACGCCCCAGAGTCCCCCGACTACCTGTATGCTATTTTTGATTCAATACAATAAACAAATTTTAAAAAAAAAGTAAGTGGTTCTAGTCGGGAGCTCCCGACTAGGGGATACCCTGAACCCTCTTATTCCCACTTCAAGTGCAGCTCGCGCTACGCTCTCGTTTGTAGTAATAAATTAAAATAAAAAGAGTTTCCTCGATAGGGTTCGAATTCCTAACATACCCATAATTGAATCTTAACAAGAAATAAAACGAATTAAAATAGCAGAACAGAAAACAATACAATACGCATGATTGCGGGTGTGAACATTTATGATGAGGTAGTAGTAAGGAAGTGGTGGTAACTATAAAATGAAAAATACTTCATATATATATATATACTATTCTAGAAGCTACATGTCGAGTTTGGTGACTCTGGCTCTTATTATATACCAAAACTGCCCAAAAAACAGGATTTCGATATAGATTTTTGTCGATTACTTCTAAACGGGCCAAGTTATCGAATATCGGATACAATCTCGATCTGCGCGGGCACTCGGAGGACCTACAGCAAAAATTAAAGTCTCTAGCTCTTATTAGTTCTGAGATCCTTGCGTTCATACATACGGACGGACGGACAGACAGACGGACATGGCTAGATCCACTCGGCTATTGATGCTAATCAATAATATATATATGTCGCATAATGGACGTATTTTGGACACTGTACGCGTCTGTCACATTATGAACATAGGTTGGCCACTGTGCTTGCCAGACCAAGCTGTGCAATGAGTTTGGGATATGGTGAAATGATTTCTTAGGATTTGACTACAACGTAGAATATGACTGGCGCCTAGGTACCGTACGAGTGAGGCGACGGCGTTGTTGCGCTGTCGCCGAGTGTAGTCCAGCTAGCGTGTAAAAATAAGTAGATCGAGGCGTGATCAGAGAATGCGAAGTAGTTGCGTTCAGACAATTGTATGCGCCGGTTGGAATTCGCTTCACTCTCAAAGTTTGTGAGTCAATATGGCAGACCAGCAACCAAAAATAAACGATTCTGCGACATCAGAAGTGGGATCTGCTGTGCCTACAAATATCACCGATGCATACTTGGCAGCTTTATAAGTGCAAAACAACAACCTTTTGGAGATCATTAAAAATATGCAGACACCAAGGGCTCCGGCAACTGATGAAAAGGGAAAACGTGTAACTCTGCCAAAATTTAATCCTGAGGGAGCTGGAGCAGATGCCACAGCTTGGTGTACGACAGTGGATCTCATTTTTGCTGATAAAATGCCCGAAGGAAGCATCCTGATGATAACTTTGAGTAAGGCGCTAGAGGGAAGCGCATCACAATGGCTGTCCCAAATATGCTTTGCTGGCATTACATGGCCACAATTCAAAGAACTCTTCGGGCAACGCTTTGTTGGCAAAGAAACGTCTGCGGCTATACTGATAAAAATTTTGAACGGGCGACCAAAGTCTGGAGAAAGCTACACCGAATATGGCAGCCGAATTGTCACCTTAATAATGTCAAAATTTAAATCTAATGATCTGGAGGAAATCGCGGTTTCACTAGCTCTGGCCCACATGGCACAAATTGATGACAAATTGTCGCGCTGGGTTTTTACAAACAATATCAAAACCCGAAATGAAATGCAACAACAACTACAAGCGCACACTTTTAAGAAGCGGAACCTAGATGACGACTCATCTACAACAGGCTCGGAGCGTAAAAAGTCTAAGTATCTCTCTCAAGTGAAATGCAACTATTGTGGAAAGTCTGGGCATAAATATGCTGAATGTCGTGCTCGGCAGAGGACACCAATTCAAGGAAAAAGCCACTACGGAAGTTCAACGCAAGGATCAAAAGACCGGTCAACTGTAAAATGTTTCAAATGCGACGAGCTTGGACACTTCGCATCCGCTTGTCCAAAAGGACGATCACGAGGAAACGACCGAGTAATTGAGAAACGTGTAGACATCTGTACTGTAGCTCCGCCATCAGGAACAATAAGCAGTTCAACCGGTGAGTCCGTTCCATTTTGCTTCGACTCTGGAGCTGAATGCTCCTTGGTTAAGGAAAGCGTCGCCGATAAGTTTACTGGTAAAAGAATTAATAACATTGTAAAGTTAAACGGTATAAGTAATGATTCAATATGTAGCACTCAACAACTATTATGTAACATAAATATTGATCAATGTTATTTTGAGATTTTGTTACATGTTATTATGGACAAGTATTTGAAACATGACGTACTAATTGGTCGTGAAATTTTTAGTCAGGGCTTTGGCGTAACTATGGACGCTGACAAATTTCAACTTTACAAAACCAAAAGAGTAGAAGCGTTAATAATTGCCAATTATGAAGATGTCATAGAATCGAATAGTGAACTTGATGATCCTGATAAGGCAGCCTTGATAAATATTTTAAAATATTATTCAGATTGGTTTATTGATGGAATACCAAAGACTAGGGTCACCACAGGGTATTTGGAAATTAGACTAATAGATCAGCAAAAGACAGTACAACGGCGGCCATATAGGCTTAGTGAAGAAGAGAAAATCAAAGTGCGGGGTAAAGTTGACGAATTATTAAAAGCTCAAGTTATTCGCCCAAGCTGTTACCCTTTCGCTAGTCCCATGATGCTAGTTAAGAAGAAAAATGGCACCGATCGACTGTGTGTAGACTATCGCATGCTAAACGACAATACAGTTGCTGACAAATACCCGTTGCCCCTCATCTCAGACCAAATTGCCAGACTTCGTGGTGCTAAATATTTTTCGTGCATTGATATGGCAAGCGGCTTTTATCAAATTCCAGTTCACGAGGACTCAATCGAACGAACTGCATTTGTCACGCCAGAAGGTCAATACGAGTTCTTGACAATGCCGTTCGGTTTGAAGAACGCGCCATCTGTGTTCCAGCGGGCTATAATGAAGGCCTTAGGAGCTTTAGCTTACACTTATGCAATCGTGTATATTGATGATGTTCTCATAATAGCAGAAAGCAAAGAAGATGCGCTAGTTAGATTGCGGACAGTATTGGAGACATTAAGTAAGGCTGGATTTTCATTTAATGTCACCAAGTGCTCCTTTCTCACAACTAGAATAGAGTATCTTGGATTTGAATTAAGCAATGGAGAAATCAGGCCAAATTCACGAAAAATTCAAGCTTTAAATGGATTACCACCACCTCAAAATGTTTCACAGCTAAGACAATTTATTGGTTTAGCTTCTTATTTTCGGCAATTTGTGTTAAATTTCTCCCAAACACTTAAACCTCTGTATCTTCTCACCTCTAAGAAAAACACTGACTTTGTTTGGTTACCAGTGCATGAACAGATACGAACAAAAATAATAACTATATTGACTCAGACGCCAGTTTTAATCATATTCGATCCGCAATACCCAATAGAGCTACATACAGACGCAAGTTGTAATGGGTATGGAGCGATCCTGTTACACAAAATTGACAATAAACCTCATGTGGTAGAGTATTACAGTAAGTGTACGTCTCCCGCCGAATCTAAATACCATTCATACGAACTGGAGACGCTAGCAGTAGTAAATGCTATTAAACACTTCCGACATTATTTGCAGGGACGTAAATTTATAGTATATACTGACTGTAATTCATTAAAGGCCAGTCGCACAAAACTAGATTTAACACCGAGGGTGCATAGATGGTGGGCGTTTTTACAGGCATTTGATTTCGAAATAGAATATAGAAAAGGCGAGCGAATGGCGCATGTTGACTTTCTCTCTCGGAATCCAGTGCATGAACAACATAAAAGTCTGATTAAAATACCTGAATTACGAATCAATTTGACGGAGGTATCTGACAACTGGTTGGTTTCGGAACAACAGCGAGATTCCGAGATACAAGAAATAATTTTAAAGTTAAAAAGTAATGAGTTACCAGGAAATATGGACAAAACCTATGAATTGCGAAAAGGTATACTACATAGGAAAATACAGCGAAATAGTAAGACCAAATGTTTGCCGGTAATACCAAGAGCTTTTCGATGGGCCGTCATAAATCACGTCCATGAAGCTATAATGCATCTGGGTTGGGAAAAGACGCTCGACAAGGTCTATGGTTATTACTGGTTCGAAAACATGTCCAAATATGTGCGTAGATTTGTAGAAAACTGCATCACATGTAAAGTATCTAAGCCACTTGTAGGAAAAGTGCAAGTCGAGCTGCATCCTATTCCTAAAATAGAAATACCATGGCATACGATACATATTGACATTACAGGCAAAATGAGTGGTAAAAATGATTTGAAGGAATACGTCATCGTTCTTATAGATGCTTTCACCAAGTTTGTTTATTTTTATCACACACTAAATATAGATTCTGAAAGCTGCATTAAGGCTGTAAAATCAGTCGTATCTTTATTTGGTTTACCCACTCGAGTTATAGCAGATCAATGACGTAGTTTCGCAAGTAAAAGTTTCCGCGAATTTTGCTCATCTCAAAAAAATTAATCTACATTTAATTGCTACGGGTGCCAGTAGAGCAAACGGTCAGGTAGAACGGGTCATGAGTACCCTGAAAGGTATGCTGACTGCTGTCGAAACCAGTCAGAGATCATGGCAGGATGCGTTGGCTGAAGTGCAGCTAGCAATGAATTGCACGATTAATCGTGTGACTAAGTTTAGCCCTTTAGAATTATTGATTGGTAAGGAAGCTCGACCTTTTGGCTTGTTGCCGATAAACGAAGATAACAATGATGAAGTAGACAAAGAAAATTTGAGAAAGGAAGCTAAAAAAAATATGGAAATAATAAATTTCAAAGTGGGTGATCACGTTTTGCTCAAAAACGAAGAACGTCATCAAACTAAACTTGATCCTAAATTTAAAGGGCCATTTGAGATAATTGAAGCTTTGGATGGGGACAGATATTTACTTAAATCTTTAACATGTAATCGAAAGTATAAGTATTCTCATGAATGTTTAAAAGCAATACCAAATAATCAGATACTCGATGAGTTATGTAAAGATAGAGACAGCACAATGGAAGTTGCATCTGTTGCCCAATATGATAACTGAAGACCGCACCATAGCAGAAGAGACGTGTTATGGCGGGGGTCGCATGTGTAGAAGGAATTACACAAATGATAAGTTCGTATGTGTAGAAGGAATTACACAAATGATAAGTTAGTTGTGTGTAAAAGGAACTACACAAATTTGTTTGGTTAAAAAAAAAAAAAATGTGTTTAAGGAATTACACGAATGTTATGATTTATTAAATTAAAATTATGTTACGAAAATGTAATTATGCTATGATAAGAATGAAATTAAAACTGATTTGAATTGTGTTACATAATGAATAAGAATATCGAATAAAAATGTATTGAAATGTCCAGAGAGCCTTTGAATCCTGAAGCGTTGTCACTTATGCGGTTGAGTTAAGACAACACACGAGGACGTGTATTTTGTCAGGAAGGCCGTGTCGCATAATGGACGTATTTTGGACACTGTACGCGTCTGTCACATTATGAACATAGGTTGGCCACTGTGCTTGCCAGACCAAGCTGTGCAATGAGTTTGGGATATGGTGAAATGATTTCTTAGGATTTGACTACAACGTAGAATATGACTGGCGCCTAGGTACCGTACGAGTGAGGCGACGGCGTTGTCGCGCTGTCGCCGAGTGTAGTCCAGCTAGCGTGTAAAAATAAGTAGATCGAGGCGTGATCAGAGAATGCGAAGTAGTTGCGTTCAGACAATTGTATGCGCCGGTTGGAATTCGCTTCACTCTCAAAGTTTGTGAGTCAATATGGCAGACCAGCAACCAAAAATAAACGATTCTGCGACATATACTTTATGTGGTCGGAGATGCTTCCTTTTGCCTGTTACATACATTTGCACAAATACACTATACCCTTTTTACCCATTTTTAATGGGTGCAGCGTAATTACAACAAAAACAGTTTCGCATGAAAACATGCCATTTATTGAGAAGACTCTCAGGTTGTGGATCGTCTCAGCCCAAACCTTGGAGCCAGATGTTCTAAATAAATATTTTAGCCTGGACAATGACCGGAGTCAGCCACCCTGCTAGATCGAACAGTTAGGCAATATGTGACAAGACCTCACGTTTGGATACGGACTGCCTGGTTGACAGCTCCGATGGGGAGAAAGATTTCATCTTTCCATCTGATCCCGAGAGTCTTCGCCAAACAGGCCCCTCGATTTCCAAGAAATCGGCGCGAAGCAGAAGGTCCTTGGGAATCGCTTTTAGCAAACTGGGAACGGTTGAATTCAACGCGGAGCTTAGTCGTCAGGCTGCAGTCGGGCTTATTCGCAAAATGGTGCGGAAGATAGAACTTTTCTGAAATATTGTTTGGTGGGACTTTTCGCACATGACCTAAACCCAGAAATTCCTGGATAACTGCGTCGTACAGCTCTTTTAGGGGTAATTTTTTGCCAAACTATTTTCGTTGCGAAGGAATTAAGCAAGAGAGATAGACCTTGAGTGGCCCAACTGAATGTGATCGGAGATCTTGAATGGCAGTGTGACCAAGTATCTGCCATTTTCATACTTCCTGGTTGCTTGCCGGATGTTCTTCTTAGAAAATAGGTCGGATTTCCTCCCCAGCTTTACTGGGAGATCATCCACCACCCAAAATGCTGTGAGAAGTTTCTCTAGATTCGCGTTTGGATTGAGCGGATTGAAAAGGATGAAATATATTTCGCAACTGCCTTAGAAACGGAACTTGTAAGTATCCAGTCGAGAATCATTTCTTGACCTAGGAGAGTGCCACACATATTGGGATAGCCACCTAATAATATGGATAGGAGGATATAAGCGCCCATAAGCATGTTTATCTGTAAGCTCCTTTAGAAAAAGGGAGTTAGCCGCTCCGCTTAAGAAGTTCTTTTAAAGCATTCTGTAGGATATTGAATGAAGGCTGATTTCCTGCTAGCATTGGAAGCACATACGCAGGGGCTTCAACACGAACCCTGGGCATGGCGTGCCCTGTACACTGGACACAAAATCGCTTAGCTAGTGGCGGCTGCGCAGTCCTCGTCCGGAGTAACTTGGTGCACTTCCCGCAATTGAGCATTGCTAATCGTGTTTGCCAATATTCGACTGTGAAAATCTTCACTGATGCTGGTAATGTGGACTTTGGAGCAGTCTATTGCAGACCAAATGAGCAGACGTCGACTGATGACTTCAACGTCATACTTAACTCGGCTGGAAGCAGATATCTGGTGAGAGGCGAATGGAATGCACATCACTGGCTGGGGGGCGCAAATAGCAGCAATGCGCGCGGCTTCACCTAGCTAGCAGTCTAGTGCATCGTCAAGCGAAGGTACTGGCCACAGGTTCTCCCACAAGATACCCGTTTGGCAGCAGAGACACTCCGTCTTGTATAGACTTCGCCATCTACCAGGGGATCCCTGACCAGCTCCTCTCAGTTGCTGACGATTGGGACCTCCCGAGCGACCACTTGGCCCTGATAGTTACCCTGGAGAGCAGGGCCAGGGTGGTCAGCGCAATACCGAGGCTGATCAACGCACGCACTGATCTCGAGAAATCTGCACTGGACTGGATGTAGAGGACTCCATTGAGCTGCTCATCGCAAAGATTCGCGCAGCAGCAATCGCAGCCTCACCCCCTCCAGTGAATAGTGCTGGCAACGGACTGACCGCAGACATAGCCAACCTGCTCAGGATCAAGAGGCGGCGCAGACGCTGGTTTCAGACGACACAGCATCCGTGGGACAAGGCGGAGTGGCGAAGAGCGGAGCGGCAACTCAAGGAGGCCCTTCGCAAACTCAAAGAAGCATCCTTCTCCAGAAGGTTGGAGAGCATGGACTATACCCATGACTCAGGATAATCGCTCTGCCGAGCAACTAAAAACCTGAAGCGCCAACCCTGGAGAACCGTTCCCCTTCTTCGTCACAAGGGAAAATACTGCCTTACAGACGAAGAGCAAGCTGATACCTTCGCCAAATACCTGGAGGAACGGTTTATACCTTTCGATCTGGCCTCCCCAGAAGAGCTCGATGAGACTACCCGAGCGTTGGAGACTTCGCTTCAGATGTCACCACCTATCGGCCCCATCCACTTATAGGAGGTGATCAACGTCGTGAAATTCCTTCACAGGGCTGAAGTACCGGGCTTTGATGGAATATGCCACACCGCCCTGAAGGCCCTGCCAATGCGCGGGCTCCTTTTTATAACATTGATCTTCAACGCCATGTTAAGGACGCAACACTTCCCTGCCCAGTGAAATTTAGCGAGGATCCATATGATCCATAACTCGGGCAAGTCGGAAAATGACCCTGAGTCATATCGGCCAATCAGTCTCCTGCCTTCCTTGTCGAAGGTCTGGGAAAGACTGATTGTCGCCCGAATTGCAAGGCTTATGGATCACATGGCCATCCTTCCTGATCACCAATTTAGGTTTAGGAGAGGGCATGGCGCTGTTGAACAGGTTCACAGAGTGATTAACCATATTCTCAAGGCTAACGACGACAAAGACTACCGCTATGGAGTCTTTGTAGATGTTAAGCAGGCCTTCGACCGAGTCTGTATTGACGGATTGGTCCAGAAAATCAAGATGAGTATCCCCGCCCCCTTCTTTCTACTTCTACGCTCGTATCTAACGGAGCGAAATTTCGAAGTGGCAAGGCTCCAGCAGTCTGGATAGATGGCAGCCCCCTTTACCCTGGCAGAAGCGCCAAGTATCTTGGAATTGTACTGGATAAGAGGCATAGCTTTCGGGCGCACATCGACGGCCTTCTCAAGCAGTGCCGCTTTAAGATTGCCATTGCCACTTCGCTGCAAACGGGCAGTTTACAACGTGGTGGCGCCAACTATATCAATATCGAAGTTTCTCTAGATTCGCGTTTGGAATGAGCGGATTGGAAAGGATGAAATATATTTCGCAACTGCCTTAGAAACGGAACTTGTAAGTATCCAGTCGAGAATCATTTCTTGACCTAGGAGAGTGCAACACATATTGGGATAGCCACCTAATAATATGGATAGGAGGATATAAGCGCCCAGAAGCATGTTTATCTGTGAGCTCCTTTAGAAAAAGGGAGCGGCTAATTAAGAAGTTCTTTTAAAGCATTCTGTAAGATAGTGAATGAAGGCTGATTTCCTGCTAGCATTGGAAGCACATACGCAGGGGCTTCAACATGAACCCTGGGCATGGCGTGCCCTGTACACTGGACACAAAATCGCTTAGCTAGTGGCGGCTGCGCAGTCCTCGTCCGGAGTAACTTGGTGCACTTCCCGCAATTGAGCATTGCTAATCGTGTTTGCCAATATTCGACTGTGAAAATCTTCACTGATGCTGGTAATGTGGACTTTGGAGCAGTCTATTGCAGACCAAATGAGCAGACGTCGACTGATGACTTCAACGTCATACTTAACTCGGCTGGAAGCAGATATCTGGTGAGAGGCGAATGGAATGCACATCACTGGCTGGGGGGCGCAAATAGCAGCAATGCGCGCGGCTTCACCTAGCTAGCAGCCTAGCGCATCGTCAAGCGAAGGTACTGGCCACAGGTTCTCCCACAAGATACCCGTTTGGCAGCAGAGGCGCTCCGTCTTGTATAGACTTCGCCATCTACCAGGGGATCCCTGACCAGCTCCTCTCAGTTGCTGACGATTGGGACCTCCCGAGCGACCACTTGGCCCTGATAGTTACCCTGGAGAGCAGGGCCAGGGTGGTCAGCGCAATACCGAGGCTGATCAACGCACGCACTGATCTCGAGAAATCTGCACTGGACTGGATGTAGAGGACTCCATTGAGCTGCTCATCGCAAAGATTCGCGCAGCAGCAATCGCAGCCTCACCCTCTCCAGTGAATAGTGCTGGCAACGGACTGACCGCAGACATAGCCAACCTGCTCAGGATCAAGAGGCGGCGCAGACGCTGGTTCCAGACGACACAGCATCCGTGGGACAAGGCGGAGTGGCGAAGAGCGGAGCGGCAACTCAAGGAGGCCCTTCGCAAACTCAAAGAAGCATCCTTCTCCAGAAGGTTGGAGAGCATGGACTATACCCATGACTCAGGATAATCGCTCTGGCGAGCAACTAAAAACCTGAAGCGCCAACCCTGGAGAACCGTTCCCCTTCTTCGTCACAAAGGAAAATACTACCTTACAGACGAAGAGCAAGCTGATACCTTCGCCAAATACCTGGAGGAACGGTTTATACCTTTCGATCTGGCCTCCCCAGAAGAGCTCGATGAGACTATCCGAGCGTTGGAGACTCCGCTTCAGATGTCACCACCTATCGGCCCCATCCGCTTATAGGAGGTGATCAACGTCGTGAAATTCCTTCACAGGGCTGAAGTACCGGGCTTTGATGGAATATGCCACACCGCCCTGAAGGCCCTGCCAATGCGCGGGCTCCTTTTTATAACATTGATCTTCAACGCCATGTTAAGGACGCAACACTTCCCTGCCCAGTGAAATTTAGCGAGGATCCATATGATCCATAACTCGGGCAAGTCGGAAAATGACCCTGAGTCATATCGGCCAATCAGTCTCCTGCCTTCCTTGTCGAAGGTCTGGGAAAGACTGATTGTCGCCCGAATTGCAAGGCTTATGGATCACATGGCCATCCTTCCTGATCACCAATTTGGGTTTAGGAGAGGGCATGGCGCTGTTGAACAGGTTCACAGAGTGATTAACCATATTCTCAAGGCTAACGACGATATTCTCAAGACTACCGCTATGGAGTCTTTGTAGATGTTAAGCAGGCCTTCGACCGAGTCTGTATTGACGGATTGGTCCAGAAAATCAAGATGAGTATCCCCGCCCCCTTCTTTCTACTTCTACGCTCGTATCTAACGGAGCGAAATTTCGAAGTGGCAAGGCTCCAGCAGTCTATATAGATGGCAGCCCCCTTTACCCTGGCAGAAGCGCCAAGTATCTTGGAATTGTACTGGATAAGAGGCATAGCTTTCGGGCGCACATCGACGGCCTTCTCAAGCAGTGCCGCTTTAAGATTGCCATTGCCACTTCGCTGCAAACGGGCAGTTTACAACGTGGTGGCGCCAACTATATCAATATCGAAGTTTCTCTAGATTCGCGTTTGGATTGAGCGGATTGGAAAGGATGAAATATATTTCGCAACTGCCTTAGAAACGGAACTTGTAAGTATCCAGTCGAGAATCATTTCTTGACCTAGGAGAGTGCCACACATATTGGGATAGCCACCTAATAATATGGATAGGAGGATATAAGCGCCCAGAAGCACATTTATCTGTGAGCTCCCATAGAAAAAGGGAGCGGCTAATTAAGAAGTTCTTTTAAAGCATTCTGTAAGATAGTGAATGAAGGCTGATTTCCTGCTAGCATTGGAAGCACATACGCAGGGGCTTCAACATGAACCCTGGGCATGGCGTGCCCTGTACACTGGACACAAAATCGCTTAGCTAGTGGTGGCTGCGCAGTCCTCGTCCGGAGTAACTTGGTGCACTTCCCGCAATTGAGCATTGCTAATCGTGATCGTAATATTCGACTATGAAAATTTTCACTGATGCTGGTAATGTGGACTTTGGAGCAGTCTATTGCAGACCAAATGAGCAGACGTCGACTGATGACTTCAACGTCATTCTTAACTCGGCTGGAAGCAGATATCTGGTGAGAGGCGAATGGAATGCACATCACTGGCTGGGGGGCGCAAATAGCAGCAATGCGCGCGGCTTCACCTAGCTAGCAGCCTAGCGCATCGTCAAGCGAAGGTACTGGCCACAGGTTCTCCCACAAGATACCCGCTTGGCAGCAGAGGCGCTCCGTCTTGTATAGACTTCACCATCTACCAGGGGATCCCTGACCAGCTCCTCTCAGTTGCTGACGATTGGGACCTCCCGAGCGACCACTTGGCCCTGATAGTTACCCTGGAGAGCAGGGCCAGGGTGGTCAGCGCAATACCGAGGCTGATCAACGCACGCACTGATCTCGAGAAATCTGCACTGGACTGGATGTAGAGGACTCCATTGAGCTGCTCATCGCAAAGATTCGCGCAGCAGCAATCGCAGCCTCACCCCCTCCAGTGAATAGTGCTGGCAACGGACTGACCGCAGACATAGCCAACCTGCTCAGGATCAAGAGGCGGCGCAGACGCTGGTTCCAGACGACACAGCATCCGTGGGACAAGGCGGAGTGGCGAAGAGCGGAGCGGCAACTCAAGGAGGCCCTTCGCAAACTCAAAGAAGCATCCTTCTCCAGAAGGTTGGAGAGCATGGACTATACCCATGACTCAGGATAATCGCTCTGGCGAGCAACTAAAAACCTGAAGCGCCAACCCTGGAGAACCGTTCCCCTTCTTCGTCACAAGGGAAAATACTGCCTTACAGACGAAGAGCAAGCTGATACCTTCGCCAAATACCTGGAGGAACGGTTTATACCTTTCGATCTGGCCTCCCCAGAAGAGCTCGATGAGACTACCCGAGCGTTGGAGACTCCGCTTCAGATGTCACCACCTATCGGCCCCATCCGCTTATAGGAGCTGATCAACGTCGTGAAATTCCTTCACAGGGCTGAAGTACCGGGCTTTGATGGAATATGCCACACCGCCCTGAAGGCCCTGCCAATGCGCGGGCTCCTTTTTATAACGTTGATCTTCAACGCCATGTTAAGGACGCAACACTTCCCTGCCCAGTGAAATTTAGCGAGGATCCATATGATCCATAACTCGGGCAAGTCGGAAAATGACCCTGAGTCATATCGGCCAATCAGTCTCCTGCCTTCCTTGTCGAAGGTCTGGGAAAGACTGATTGTCGCCCGAATTGCAAGGCTTATGGATCACATGGCCATCCTTCCTGATCACCAATTTGGGTTTAGGAGAGGGCATGGCGCTGTTGAACAGGTTCACAGAGTGATTAACCATATTCTCAAGGCTAACGACGATATTCTCAAGACTACCGCTATGGAGTCTTTGTAGATGTTAAGCAGGCCTTCGACCGAGTCTGTATTGACGGATTGGTCCAGAAAATCAAGATGAGTATCCCCGCCCCCTTCTTTCTACTTCTACGCTCGTATCTAACGGAGCGAAATTTCGAAGTGGCAAGGCTCCAGCAGTCTGGATAGATGGCAGCCCCCTTTACCCTGGCAGAAGCGCCAAGTATCTTGGAATTGTACTGGATAAGAGGCATAGCTTTCGGGCGCACATCGACGGCCTTCTCAAGCAGTGCCGCTTTAAGATTGCCATTGCCACTTCGCTGCAAACGGGCAGTTTACAACGTGGTGGCGCCAACTATATCAATATCGAAGTTTCTCTAGATTCGCGTTTGGATTGAGCGGATTGGAAAGGATGAAATATATTTCGCAACTGCCTTAGAAACGGAACTTGTAAGTATCCAGTCGAGAATCATTTCTTGACCTAGGAGAGTGCAACACATATTGGGATAGCCACCTAATAATATGGATAGGAGGATATAAGCGCCCAGAAGCACATTTATCTGTGAGCTCCTATAGAAAAAGGGAGCGGCTAATTAAGAAGTTCTTTTAAAGCATTCTGTAAGATAGTGAATGAAGGCTGATTTCCTGCTAGCATTGGAAGCACATACGCAGGGGCTTCAACATGAACCCTGGGCATGGCGTGCCCTGTACACTGGACACAAAATCGCTTAGCTAGTGGTGGCTGCGCAGTCCTCGTCCGGAGTAACTTGGTGCACTTCCCGCAATTGAGCATTGCTAATCGTGATCGTAATATTCGACTGTGAAAATCTTCACTGATGCTGGTAATGTGGACTTTGGAGCAGTCTATTGCAGACCAAATGAGCAGACGTCGACTGATGACTTCAACGTCATACTTAACTCGGCTGGAAGCAGATATCTGATGAGAGGCGAATGGAATGCACATCACTGGCTGTGGCGCGCTGTGGTAGCAGCAATGCGCGCGGCTTCACCTAGCTAGCAGCCTAGCGCATCGTCAAGCGAAGGTACTGGCCACAGGTTCTCCCACAAGATACCCGTTTGGCAGCAGAGACACTCCGTCTTGTATAGACTTCTCCATCTACCAGGGGATCCCTGACCAGCTTCTCTCAGTTGCTGACGATTGGGACCTCCCGAGCGACCACCTGGACCTGATAGTTACCCTGGAGAGCAGGGCCAGGGTGGTCAGCGCAATACCGAGGCTGATCAACGCACGCACTGATCTCGAGAAATCTGCACTGGACTGGATGTAGAGGACTCCATTGAGCTGCTCATCGCAAAGATTCGCGCAGCAGCAATCGCAGCCTCACCCCCTCCAGTGAGGATAGGGCATGGCGCTGTTGAACAGGTTCACAGAGTGATTAACCATATTCTCAAGGCTAACGACGACAAAGACTACCGCTATGGAGTCTTTGTAGATGTTAAGCAGGCCTTCGACCGATTCTGTATTGACGGATTGATCCTGAAACTCAAGATGAGTATCCCCGCCCCCTTCTTTCTACTTCTACGCTCGTATCTAACGGAGCGAAATTTCGAAGTCAAATTTAGGGCAGCAATCTCTCCTGTTCGCAAGATGAAAGCGGGTGTCTCTCAAAGCATCGTACTGGGTCCCCTTCTCTACAATTTGTACACGGCAGACATCTCCACTCCGGATGACCTACACAAATTTGCTAACCAGGGCAAACACGTGATAGCCACATTTGCCGATGATGTGGCAATATTTTACTCCGCCTATTGCGAGTGCGAAGCCACTGACGGGGCCCAGTAATACATCCACTTGCTTGAGAGCTGGGCTCGCAGGTGGAACACCAAGCTCAATGAATCGAAGGTGGTTAACTACACACTGAGGCGTGGCAAAGCTACAGCAGTCTGGATAGATGGCAGCCCCCTTTACCCTGGCAGAAGCGCCAAGTATCTTGGAATTGTACTGGATAAGAGGCATAGCTTTCGGGCGCACATCGACGGCCTTCTCAAGCAGTGCCGCTTTAAGATTGCCATTGCCACTTCGCTGCAAACGGGCAGTTAACAACGTGGTGGCGCAAACTATATCAATATCGCATCCAAGTTTGGGTCTTTGCATCTCGGACAAATCGACGACGGATTTAGACACTCCAAAACTTGGCGGTGCGCCGAATGACTGGTGATGACTGGTACGTCAGAAATTCTACCCTGCACAGAGACCTCAAAATGGCGACCATAGACAGCCAAGTCAGAGCATTCGCCAACCAGTACAACGAACGCTTGCAGTGGCACTGCAACCGGGTAGAAAGAGACCTCGCTAGGAGGTGTGTAGTCAGGAGGTTCAAGAGAAGATCGTTCAAGGACCTCCACCAACCACAACATAGGATACGCCCCAGAGTCCCCCGACTACCTGTATGCTATTTTTGATTCAATACAATAAACAAATTTAAAAAAAAAGTCGGGAGCTCCCGACTAGGGGATACCTGAACCTTCTTATTCCCACTTCAAGTGCAGCTCGCGCTACGATCTCGTTTGTAGTAATAAATTAAAATAAAAAGAGTTTCCTCGATAGGGTTCGAATTCCTAACATACCCATAATTGAATCTTAACAAGAAATAAAACGAATTAAAATAGCAGAACAGAAAACAATACAATACGCATGATTGCGGGTGTGAACATTTATACAGAAATTCTTGGCATTTGCGCTTGCTGCTCCAAACTCGAGGCCAGCAAAAAGATGCTTTATTTAATAACTTCTGTGATTCTTAACCGATCTTGCTGCAATTTTCTACATCTTATTGTACTTTAGAATATTCGTGTATTATCAAAAAGTCAATTGCATTTAAATTGTGACTTATGTTGGTGGGCAGCATAATTGGTGTTGGTAGTCGTAGTGGGGAAGTGGTGGTAACTATAAAATGAAAAATACTTCATATATATATATACTATTCTAGTAGCTACATGTCGAGTTTGGTGACTCTGGCTCTTATTATATACCAAAACTGCCCAAAAAACAGGATTTCGATATAGATTTTTGTCGATTACTTCTAAACGGGCCAAGTTATCGAATATCGGATACAATCTCTATCTGCGCGGGCACTCGGAGGACCTACAGCAAAAATTAAAGTCTCTAGCTCTTATTGGTTCTGAGATCCTTGCGTTCATACATACGGACGGACGGACGGACAGACAGACGGACATGGCTAGATCCACTCGGCTATTGATGCTAATCAATAATATATATACTTTATGTGGTCGGAGATGCTTCCTTTTGCCTGTTACATACATTTGCACAAACACATTATACCCTTTTTACCCATTTTTAATGGGTGCAGCGTAATTACAACAAAAACAGTTTCGCATGAAAACATGCCATTTATTGAGAAGACTCTCAGGTTGTGGATCGTCTCAGCCCAAACCTTGGAGCCAGATGTTCTAAATAAATATTTTAGCCTGGACAATGACCGGAGTCAGCCACCCTGCTAGATCGAACAGTTTGGCAATATGCGACAAGACCTCACGTTTGGATACGGACTGCCTGGTTGACAGCTCCCATGGGGAGAAACGAACACCTAGGTGTCAGCTTTCCATCTGATCCCGAGAGTCTTCGCCAAACAGGCCCCTCGGTTTCCAAGAAATCGGCGCGAAGCAGAAGGTCCTTGGGAATCGCTTTTAGCAAACTGGGAACGGTTGAATTCAACGCGGAGCTTAGTCGTCAGGCTGCAGTCGGGCTTGTTCACAAAATGGTGCGGAAGATAGAACTTTTCTGAAATATTGTTTGGTGGGACTTTTCGCACATGACCTAAACCCAGATATTCCTGGATAACTGCGTCTTACAGCTCTTTTAGGGGTAATTTTTTGCCAAACTATTTTCGTTGCGAAGGAATTAAGCAAGAGAGATAGACCTTGAGTGGCCCAACTGAATGTGATCGGAGATCTCGAATGGCAGTGTGACCAAGTATCTGCCATTTTCATACTTCCTGGTTGCTTGCCGGATGTTCTTCTTACAAAATGGGTCGGATTTCCTCCCCAGCTTTACTGGGAGATCATCCACCACCCAAAATGATGTGAGAAGTTTCTCTAGATTCGCGTTTGGATTGAGCGGATTGGAAAGGATGAAATATATTTCGCAACTGCCTTAGAAACGGAACTTGTAAGTATCCAGTCGAGAATCATTTCTTGACCTACGAGAGTGCAACACATATTGGGATAGCCACCTAATAATATGGATAGGAGGATATAAGCGCCCAGAAGCATGTTTATCTGTGAGCTCCTTTAGAAAAAGGGAGCGGCTAATTAAGAAGTTCTTTTAAAGCATTCTGTAAGATAGTGAATGAAGGCTGATTTCCTGCTAGCATTGGAAGCACATACGCAGGGGCTTCAACATGAACCCTGGGCATGGCGTGCCCTGTACACTGGACACAAAATCGCTTAGCTAGTGGTGGCTGCGCAGTCCTCGTCCGGAGTAACTTGGTGCACTTCCCGCAATTGAGCATTGCTAATCGTGATCGTAATATTCGACTGTGAAAATCTTCACTGATGCTGGTAATGTGGACTTTGGAGCAGTCTATTGCAGACCAAATGAGCAGACGTCGACTGATGACTTCAACGTCATATTTAACTCGGCTGGAAGCAGATATCTGATGAGAGGCGAATGGAATGCACATCACTGGCTGTGGGGCGCTGTGGTAGCAGCAATGCGCGCGGCTTCACCTAGCTAGCAGCCTAGCGCATCGTCAACCGAAGGTACTGGCCACAGGTTCTCCCACAAGATACCCGTTTGGCAGCAGAGACACTCCGTCTTGTATAGACTTCTCCATCTACCAGGGGATCCCTGACCAGCTTCTCTCAGTTGCTGACGATTGGGACCTCCCGAGCGACCACCTGGACCTGATAGTTACCCTGGAGAGCAGGGCCAGGGTGGTCAGCGCAATACCGAGGCTGATCAACGCACGCACTGATCTCGAGAAATCTGCACTGGACTGGATGTAGAGGACTCCATTGAGCTGCTCATCGCAAAGATTCGCGCAGCAGCAATTGCAGCCTCACCGCCTCCAGTGAGGATAGGGCATGGCGCTGTTGAACAGGTTCACAGAGTGATTAACCATATTCTCAAGGCTAACGACGGCAAAGACTACCGCTATGGAGTCTTTGTAGATGTTAAGCAGGCCTTCGACCGATTCTGTATTGACGGATTGGTCCTGAAACTCAAGATGAGTATCCCCGCCCCCTTCTTTCTACTTCTACGCTCGTATCTAACGGGGCGAAATTTCGAAGTCAAATTTAGGGCAGCAATCTCTCCTGTTCGCAAGATGAAAGCGGGTGTCTCTCAAAGCATCGTACTGGGTCCCTTTCTCTACAATTTGTACACGACAGACATCTCCACTCCGGATGACCTACACAAATTTGCCAACCAGGGCAAACACGTGATAGCCACATTTGCCGATGATGTGGCAATATTTTACTCCGCCCATTGCGAGTGCGAAGCTACTGACGGGGCCCAGGAATACATCCACTTGCTTGAGAGCTGGGCTCGCAGGTGGAACATCAAGCTCAATGAATCGAAGGTGGTTAACTACACACTGAGGCGTGGCAAGGCTCCAGCAGTCTGGATAGATGGCAGCTCCCTTTACCCTGGCAGAAGCGCCAAGTATCTTGGAATTGTACTGGATAAGAGGCATAGCTTTCGGGCGCACATCGACGGCCTTCTCAAGCAGTGCCGCTTTAAGATTGCCATTGCCACTTCGCTGAAAAAGGGCAGTTTACAACGTGGTGGCGCCAACTATACCAATATCGTATCCAAGTTTGGGTCTTTGCATCTCAGACAAATCGACGACGGATTTAGACACTCCAAAACTTGGCCGAATGACTGGTGCTGACTGGTACGTCAGAAATTCTACCCTGCACAGAAACCTCAAAATGGCGACCATAGACAGCCAAGTCAGAGCATTCGCCAACCGGTACAACGAACGCTCGCAGTGGCACTGCAACCGGGTAGAAAGATACCTCGCTAGGAGGTGTGTAGTCAGGAGGTTCAAGAGAAGATCGTTCAAGGACCTCCACCAACCACAACATAGGATACGCCCCAGAGTCCCCCGGCTACCTGTTTGCTATTTTTGATTCAATACAATAAACAATTATAAAAAAAAAGTAAGAGGTTCTAGTCAGGAGCTCCCGACTAGGGGATACCCTGAACCCTCTTATTCCCACTTTAAGAGCAGCTCGCGCTACGCTCTCGTTTGTAGTAATAAATTAAAATAAAAAGAGTTTCCTCGATAGGGTTTGAACTCCTAACATACCCATAATTGAGTCTTAACAAGAAATAAAACGAATTAAAATAGCAGAACAGAAAACAATACAATACGCATGTATGTGGGTGTGAACATTTATACAGAAATTCTTGGCATTTGCGCTTGCTGCCCCAAACTCGAGGTCAGCAACAAGATGCTTTATTTAATAACTTCTGTGTGTCTTAACCGATCTTGCTGCAATTTTCTACATCTTATTGTACTTTAGAATATTCGTGTATTATAAAAAAGTCAATTGCATTTAAATTGTGACTTATGTTGGTGGGCAGCATAATTGGTGTTTTTAATTGATTTATAGCGATGAGGTAGTAGTAAGGAAGTGGTGGTAACTATAAAATGAAAATTACTTTATATATATATACTATTCTAGAAGCTACATGTCGAGTTTGGTGACTCTGGCTCTTATTATATACCAAAACTGCCCAAAAAACGGGATTTCGATATAGATTTTTGTCGATTACTTCTAAACGGGCCAAGTTATCGAATATCGGAAACAATCTCGATCTGCGCGGGCACTCGGAGGACCTACAGCTAAAATTAAAGTCTCTAGCTCTTATTAGTTCTGAGATCCTTGCGTTCATACATATGGGCGGACGGACGGACAGACAGACGAACATGGCTAGATCCACTCGGCTATTGATGCTAATCAATAATATATATACTTTATGTGTTCCTTTTGCCTGTTACATACATTTGCACAAACATATTTTACCCTTTTTACCCATTTTTAATGGGTGCAGCGTAATTACAACAAAAACAGTTTCGCATGAAAACATGCCATTTATTGAGAAGACTCTCAGGTTGTGGATCGTCTCAGCCCAAACCTTGGAGCCAGTTGTTCTAAATAAATATTTTAGCCTGGACAATGACCGGAGTCAGCCACCCTGCTAGATCGAACAGTTTGGCAATATGTGACAAGACCTCACGTTTGGATACGGACTGCCTGGTTGACAGCTCCGATGGGGAGAAAAGAAAACCTAGGTGTCAGCTTTCCATCTGATCCCGAGAGTCTTCGCCAAACAGGCCCCTCGATTTCCAAGAAATCGGCGCGAAGCAGAAGGTCCTTGGGAATCGCTTTTAGCAAACTGGGAACGGTTGAATTCAACGCGGACCTTAGTCGTCAGGCTGCAGTCGGGCTTGTTCACAAAATGGTGCGGAAGATAGAACTTTTCTGAAATATTGTTTGGTGGGACTTTTCGCACATGACCTAAGCCCAGATATTCCTGGATAACTGCGTCGTACAGCTCTTTTAGGGGTAATTTTTTGCCAAACTATTTTCGTTGCGAAGGAATTAAGCAAGAGAGATAGACCTTGAGTGGCCCAACTGAATGTGATCGGAGATCTCGAATGGCAGTGTGACCAAGTATCTGCCATTTTCATACTTCCTGGTCGCTTGCCGGGTGTTCTTCTTACAAAATGGGTCGGAGATCATCCACCACCCAAAATGCTGTGAGAAGTTTCTCTAGATTCGCGTTTGGATTGAGCGGATTGAAAAGGATGAAATATATTTCGCAACTGCCTTAGAAACGGAACTTGTAAGTATCCAGTCGAGAATCATTTCTTGACCTAGGAGAGTGCCACACATATTGGGATAGCCACCTAATAATATGGATAGGAGGATATAAGCGCCCAGAAGTACGTTTATCTGTGAGCTGCTATAGAAAAAGGGAGCGGATAATTAAGAAGTTCTTTTAAAGCATTCTGTAAGATAGTGAATGAAGGCTGATTTCCTGCTAGCATTGGAAGCACATACGCAGGGGCTTCAACATGAACCCTGGGCATGGCGTGCCCTGTACACTGGACACAAAATCGCTTAGCTAGTGGCGGCTGCGCAGTCCTCGTCCGGAGTAACTTGGTGCACTTCCCGCAATTGAGCATTGCTAATCGTGATCGTAATATTCGACTGTGAAAATCTTCACTGATGCTGGTAATGTGGACTTTGGAGCAGTCTATTGCAGACCAAATGAGCAGACGTCGACTGATGGCTTCAACGTCATACTTAACTCGGCTGGAAGCAGATATCTGGTGAGAGGCGAATGGAATGCACATCACTGGCTGTGGGGCGCTGTGGTAGCAGCAATGCGCGCGGCTTCACCTAGCTAGCAGCCTAGCGCATCGTCAAGCGAAGGTATTGGCCACAGGTTCTCCCACAAGATACCCGTTTGGCAGCAGAGGCATTCCGTCTCGTATAGACTCCGCCACCTACTAGGGGATCCTTGACCAGCTTCTCTCAGTTGCTGACGATTGGGACCTCCCGAGCGACCACCTGGCCCTGATAGTTACTCTGGAGAGCAGGGCCAGGGTGGTCAGCGCAATACCGAAGCTGATCAACGCACGCACTGATCTCGAGGAATCTGCACTGGACTGGATGTAGAGGACTCCATTGAGCTGCTCATCGCAAAGATTCGCGCAGCAGCAATCGCAGCCTCACCCCCTCCAGTTGTCAGGCGGCTGGATAGTGCTGGCAACGGACTGACCGCAGTCATAGCCAACCTGCTCAGGATCAAGAGGCGGCGCAGACGCTGGTTCCAGACGACACAGCATCCGTGGGACAAGGCGGAGTGACGAAGAGCGGAGCGGCAACTCAAGGAGGCCCTTCGCAAACTCAAAGAAGCATCCTTCTCCAGAAGGTTGGAGAGCATCGACTGGAGAACCGTTCCCCTTCTTCGCCACAATAGAAAATACTGCCTTACAGACGAAGAGCAAGCTGATACCTTCGCCAAACACCTGGAGGAACGGTTTATACCTTTCGATCTGGCCTCCCCAGAAGAGCTCGATGAGACTACCCGAGCGTTGGAGACTCCGCTTCAGATGTCACCACCTATCGGCCCCATCCGCTTGTAGGAGGTGATCAACGTCGTGAAAGTCCTTCACAGGGCTGAAGCACCGGGCTTTGATGGAATATGCCACACCGCCCTGAAGGCCCTGCCAATGCGCGGGCTCCTTTTTATAACATTGATCTTCAACGCCATGTTAAGGACGCAACACTTCCCTGCCCAGTGGAATTTAGCGAGTATCCATATAATCCATAACTCGGGCAAGTCGGAAAATGACCCTGAGTCATATCGGCCAATCAGTCTCCTGCCTTCCTTGTCGAAGGTCTGGGAAAGACTGATTGTCGCCCGAATTGCAAGGCTTATGGATCACATGGCCATCCTTCCTGATCACCAATTTAGGTTGAGGAGAGGGCATGGCGCTGTTGAACAGGTTCGCAGAGTGATTAACCATATTCTCAAGGCTAACGACGACAAAGACTACCGCTATGGAGTCTTTGTAAATGTTAAACAGGCCTTCGATCGAGTCTGTATTGACGGGTTGGTCCAGAAAATCAAGATGAGTATCCCCGCCCCCTTCTTTCTACTTCTGCGCTCGTATCTAACGGAGCGAAATTTCGAAGTCAAATTTAGGGCAGCAGTCTCTCCTGTTCGCAAGATGAAAGCGGGTGTCTCTCAAAGCATCGTACTGGGTCCCTTTCTCTACAATTTGTACACGGCAGACATCTCCACTCCGGATGACCTACACAAATTTGCCAACCAGGACAAACACGTGATAGCCACATTTGCCGATGATGTGGCAATATTTTACTCCGCCCATTGCGAGTGCGAAGCCACTGACGGGGCCCAGGAATACATCCACTTGCTTGAGAGCTGGGCTCGCAGGTGGAACATCAAGCTCAATGAATCGAAGGTGGTTAACTACACACTGAGGCGTGGCAAGGCTCCAGCAGTCTGGATAGATGGCAGCCCCCTTTACCCTGGCAGAAGCGCCAAGTATCTTGGAATTGAACTGGATAAGAGGCATAGCTTTCGGGCGCACATCGACGGCCTTCTCAAGCAGTGCCGCTTTAAGATTGCCATTGCCACTTCGCTGCAAATGGGCAGTTTACAACGTGGTGGCGCCAACTATACCAATTTCGTATCCAAGTTTGCGTCTTTGCATCTCGGACAAATCGACGACGGTACGACAAAAATTCTACCCTGCACAGAAACCTCAAAATGACGACCATTGACAGCCAAGTCAGAGCATTCGCCAACCGGTACAACGAACGCTTGCAGTGGCACTGCAGCCGGGTAGAAAGAGACCTCGCTAGGAGGTGTGTAGTCAGGAGGTTCAAGAGGAGATCGTTCAAGGACCTCCACCAACCACAACATAGGATACGCCCCAGAGTCCCCCGACTACCTGTATGCTATTTTTGATTCAATACAATAAACAATTATAAAAAAAAAGTAAGAGGTTCTAGTCGGGAGCTCCCGAATAGGGGATACCCTGAACCCTCTTATTCCCACTTCAAGTGCAGCTCGCGCTACCCTCTCGTTTGTAGTAATAAATTAAAATAAAAAGAGTTTCCTCGATAGGGTTCGAACTCCTAACATACCCATAATTGAGTCTTAACAAGAAATAAAACGAATTAAAATAGCAGAACAGAAAACAATACAATACGCATGTATGTGGGTGTGAACATTTATACAGAAATTCTTGGCATTTGCGCTTGCTGCCCCAAACTCGAGGTCAGCAACAAGATGCTTTATTTAATAACTTCTGTGTTTCTTAACCGATCTTGCTGCAATTTTCTACATCTTATTGTACTTTAGAATATTCGTGTATTATCAAAAAGTCAATTGCATTTAAATTGTGACTTATGTTGGTGGGCAGCATAATTGGTGTTTTTAATTGATTTATAGCGATGAGGTAGTAGTAAGGAAGTGGTGGTAACTATAAAATGAAAATTACTTGATATATATATACTATTCTAGAAGCTACATGTCGAGTTTGGTGACTCTGGCTCTTATTATATACCAAAACTGCCCAAAAAACAGGATTTCGATATAGATTTTTGTCGATTACTTCTAAACGGGCCAAGTTATCGAATATCGGAAACAATCTCGATCTGCGCGGGCACTCGGAGGACCTACAGCTAAAATTAAAGTCTCTAGCTCTTATTAGTTCTGAGATCCTTGCGTTCATACATACGGACGGACGGACAGAAAGACGAATGGGTGCAGCGTAATTACAACAAAAACAGTTTCGCATGAAAACATGCCATTTATTGAGAAGACTCTCAGGTTGTGGATCGTCTCAGCCCAAACCTTGGAGCCAGATGTTCTAAATAAATATTTTAGCCTGGACAATGACCGGAGTCAGCCACCCTGCTAGATCGAACAGTTAGGCAATATGTGACAAGAACTCAGGTTTGGATACGGACTGCCTGGTTGACAGCTCCGATGAGTCTTCGCCAAACAGGCCCCTCGATTTCCAAGAAATCGGCGCGAAGCCGAAGGTCCTTGGGAATCGCTTTTAGCAAACTGGGAACGGTTGAATTCAACGCGGAGCTTAGTCGTCAGGCTGCAGTCGGGCTTGTTCACAAAATGGTGCGGAAGATAGAACTTTTCTGAAATATTGTTTGGTGGGACTTTTCGCACATGACCTAAGCCCAGATACTCCTGGATAACTGCGTCGTACAGCTCTTTTAGGGGTAATTTTTTGCCAAACTATTTTCGTTGCGAAGGATTAAAGCAAGAGAGATAGACCTTGAGTGGCCCAACTGAATGTGATCGGAGATCTCGAATGGCAGTGTGACCAAGTATCTGCCATTTCATACTTCCTGGTCGCTTGCCGGATGTTCTTCTTACAAAATGGGTCGGATTTCCTCCCCAGCTTTACTGGGAGATCATCCACCACCCAAAATGCTGTGAGAAGTTTCTCTAGATTCGCGTTTGGATTGAGCGGATTGAAAAGGATGAAATATATTTCGCAACTGCCTTAGAAACGGAACTTGTAAGTATCCAGTCGAGAATCATTTCTTGACCTAGGAGAGTGCCACACATATTGGGATAGCCACCTAATAATATGGATAGGAGGATATAAGCGCCCAGAAGCACGTTTATCTGTGAGCTCCTATAGAAAAAGGGAGCGGCTAATTAAGAAGTTCTTTTAAAGCATTCTGTAAGATAGTGAATGAAGGCTGATTTCCTGCTGGCATTGGAAGCACATACGCAGAGGCTTCAACATGAACCCTGGGCATGGCGTGCCCTGTACACTGGACACAAAATCGCTTAGCTAGTGGCGGCTGCGCAGTCCTCGTCCGGAGTAACTTGGTGCACTTCCCGCAATTGAGCATTGCTAATCGTGATCGTAATATTCGACTGTGAAAATCTTCACTGATGCTGGTAATGTGGACTTTGGAGCAGTCTATTGCAGACCAAATGAGCAGACGTCGACTGATGACTTCAACGTCATACTTAACTCGGCTGGAAGCAGATATCTGGTGAGAGGCGAATGGAATGCACATCACTGGCTGTGGGGCGCAAATAGCAGCAATGCGCGCGGCTTCACCTAGCTAGCAGCCTAGCGCATCGTCAAGCGAAGGTACTGGCCACAGGTTCTCCCACAAGATACCCGCTTGGCAGCAGAGGCGCTCCGTCTTGTATAGACTTCACCATCTACCAGGGGATCCCTGACCAGCTCCTCTCAGTTGCTGACGATTGGGACCTCCCGAGCGACCACCTGGCCCTGATAGTTACCCTGGAGAGCAGGGCCAGGGTGGTCAGCGCAATGCCGAGGCTGATCAACGCACGCACTGATCTCGAGAAATCTGCACTGGACTGGATGTAGACGACTCCATTGAGCTACTCATCGCAAAGATTCGCGCAGCAGCAATCGCAGCCTCACCCCCTCCAGTGAAAAGTGCTGGCAACGAACTGACCGCAGACATAGCCAACCTGCTCAGGATCAAGAGGCGGCGCAGACGCTGGTTCCAGACGACACAGCATCCGTGGGACAAGGCGGAGTGGCGGAGAGCGGAGCGGCAACTCAAGGAGGCCCTTCGCAAACTCAAAGAAGCATCCTTCTCCAGAAGGTTGGAGAGCATGGACTATACCCATGACTCAGGATAATCGCTCTGGCGAGCAACTAAAAACCTGAACCGCCAACCCTGGAGAGCTGTTCCCCTTCTTCGCCACAATGGAAAATACTGCCTTACAGACGAAGAGCAAGCTGATACCTTCGCCAAACACCTGGAGGAACGGTTTGTACCTTTCGATCTGACCTCCCCAGAAGAGCTCGATGAGACTACCCGAGCGTTGGAGACTCCGCTTCAGATGTCACCACCTATCGGCCCCATCCGCTTATAGGAGGTGATCAACGTCGTGCAAGTCCTTCACAGGGCTGAAGCACCGGGCTTTGATGGAATATGCCACACCGCCCTGAAGGCCCTGCCAATGCGCGGGCTCCTTTTTATAACATTGATCTTCAACGCCATGTTAAGGACGCAACACTTCCCTGCCCAGTGGAATTTAGCGAGTATCCATATAATCCATACCTCGGGCAAGTTGGAAAATGACCCTGAGTCATATCGGCCAATCAGTCCCCTGCCTTCCTTGGCGAAGGTCTGGGAAAAACTGATTGTCGCCCGACTTGCAAGGCTTATGGATCACATGGCAATCCTTCCTGATCACCAATTTGGGTTGAGGAGAGGCCATGGCGCTGTTGAACAGGTTCACAGAGTGATTAACCATATTCTCAAGGCTAACGACGACAAAGACTACCGCTATGGAGTCTTTGTAGATGTTAAACAGGCCTTCGACCGAGTCTGTATTGACGGATTGGTCCAGAAAATCAAGATGAGTATCCCCGCCCCCTTCTTTCTACTTCTGCGCTCGTATCTAACGGAGCGGAATTTCGAAGTCAAATTTAGGGCAGCAGTCTCTCCTGTTCGCAAGATGAAAGCGGGTGTCTCTCAAAGCATCGTACTGGGTCCCTTTCTCTACAATTTGTACACGGCAGACATCTCCACTCCGGAGGACCTACACAAATTTACCAACCAAGGCAAACACGTGATAGCCACATTTGCCGATGATGTGGCAATATTTTACTCCGCCCATTGCGAGTGCGAAGCCACTGACGGGGCCCAGGAATACATCCACTTGCTTGAGAGCAGGGCTCGCAGGTGGAACATCAAGCTCAATGAATCGAAGGTGGTTAACTACACACTGAGGCGTGGCAAGGCTCCAGCAGTCTGGATAGATGGCAGCCCCCTTTACCCTGGCAGAAGCGCCAAGTATCTTGGAATTGTACTGGATAAGAGGCATAGCTTTCGGGCGCACATCGACGGCCTTCTCAAGCAGTGCCGCTTTAAGATTGCCATTGCCACTTCGCTGCAAATGGGCAGTTTACAACGTGGTGGCGCCAACTATACCAATATCGTATCCAGGTTTGGGTCTTTGCATCTCGGACAAATCGACGACGGATTTAGACACTCCAAAACTTGGCCTTGCGCCGAATGACTGGTGCTGACTGGTACGTCAGAAATTCTACCCTGCACAGAGACCTCAAAATGGCGACCATAGACAGCCAAGTAAGAGCATTCGCCAACCGGTACAACGAACGCTTGCAGTGGCACTGCAACCGGGTAGAAAGAGACCTCGCTAGGAGGTGTGTAGTCAGGAGGTTCAAGAGAAGATCGTTCAAGGACCTCCACCAACCACAACATAGGATACGCCCCAGAGTCCCCCGACTACCTGTATGCTATTTTTGATTCAATACAATAAACAATTATAAAAAAAAAGTAAGAGGTTCTAGTCGGGAGCTCCCGACTAGGGGATACCCTGAACCCTCTTATTCCCACTTCAAGTGCAGCTCGCGCTACGCTCTCGTTTGTAGTAATAAATTAAAATAAAAAGAGTTTCCTCGATAGGGTTCGAGCTCCTAACATACCCATAATTGAGTCTTAACAAGAAATAAAACGAATTAAAATAGCAAAACAGAAAACAATACAATACGCATGAATGTGGGTGTGAACATTTATACAGAAATTCTTGGCATTTGCGCTTGCTGCCCCAAACTGGAGGCCAGCAAGAAGTTGCTTTATTTAATAACTTCTTTGTTTCTTAACCGATCTTGCTGCAATTTTCTACATCTTATTGTACTTTAGAATATTCGTGTATTATCAAAAAGTCAATTGCATTTAAATTGTGACTTATGTTGGTGGGCAGCATAATTGGTGTTTTTAATTGATTTATAGCGATGAGGTAGTAGTAAGGAAGTGGTGGTAACTATAAAATGAAAATTACTTGATATATATACACTATTCTAGAAGCTACATGTCAAGTTTGGTGACTCTGGCTCTTATTATATACCAAAACTGCTCAAAAAACAGGATTTCGATATAGATTTTTGTCGATTACTTCTAAACGGGCCAAGTTATCGAATATTGGAAACAATCTCGATCTGCGCGGGCACTCGGAGGACCTACAGCTAAAATTAAAGTCTCTAGCTCTTATTAGTTCTGAGATCCTTGCGTTCATACATACGGACGGACGGACGGACAGACAGACGGACATGGCTAGATCCACTCGGCTATTGATGCTAATCAATAATATATATACTTTATGTGGTCGGAGATGCTTCCTTCTGCCTGTTACATACATTTGCACAAACACATTATACCCTTTTTACCCATTTTTAATGAGTGCAGCGTAATTACAACAAAAACAGTTTCGCATGAAAACATGCCATTTATTGAGAAGACTCTCAGGTTGTGGATCGTCTCAGCCCAAACTTTGGAGCCAGTTGTTCTAAATAAATATTTAGCCTGGACAATGACCGAAGTCAGCCACCCTGCTAGATCGAACAGGCAATATGTGACAAGACCTCACGTTTGGATACGGACTGCCTGGCTGACAGCTCCCATGGGGAGAAAAGAACACCTAGGTGTCAGCTTTCCATCTGATCCCGAGAGTCTTCGCCAAACAGGCCCCTCGATTTCCAAGAAATCGGCGCGAAGCAGAAGGTCCTTGGGAATCGCTTTTAGCAAACTGGGAACGGTTGAATTCAACGCGGAGCTTAGTCGTCGGGCTGCAGTCGGGCTTGTTCACAAAATGGTGTGGAAGATAGAACTTTTCTGAAATAGTGCTTGGAGGGACTTTTCGCACATGACCTTAGCCCAGATATTCCTGGATTACTGCGTCGTACAGCTCTTTTAGGGGTAATTTTTTGCCAAACTATTTTCGTTGCGAAGGAATTAAGCAAGAGAGATAGACCTTGAGTGGCCCAACTGAATGTGATCGAAGATTTTGAATGGCAGTGTGACCAAGTATCTGCCATTTTCATACTTCCTGGTCGCTTGCCGGATGTTCTTCTTACAAAATGGGTCGGATTTCCTCCCCAGCTTCACTGGGAGATCATCCACCACCCAAAATGATTGAGCGGATTGAAAAGGATGAAATATATTTCGCAACTGCCTTAGAAACGAAACTTGTAAGTATCCAGTCGAGAATCATTTCTTGACCTAGGAGAGTGCCACACATATTGGGATAGCCACCTAATAATATGGATAGGAGGATATAAGCGCCCAGAAGCACGTTTATCTGTGAGCTGCTATAGAAAAAGGGAGCGGCTAATTAAGAAGTTCTTTTAAAGCATTCTGTAAGATAGTGAATGAAGGCTGATTTCCTGCTAGCATTGGAAGCACATACGCAGGGGCTTCAACATGAACCCTGGGCATGGCGTGCCCTGTACACTGGACACAAAATCGCTTAGCTAGTGGCGGCTGCGCAGTCCTCGTCCGGAGTAACTTGGTGCACTTTCCGCAATTGAGCATTGCTAATCGTGATCGTAATATTCGACTGTGAAAATTTTCACTGATGCTGGTAATGTGGACTTTGGAGCAGTCTATTGCAGACCAAATGAGCAGACGTCGACTGATGACTTCAACGTCATACTTAACTCGGCTGGAAGCAGATATCTGGTGAGAGGCGAATGGAATGCACATCACTGACTGTGGAGCGCAAATAGCAGCAATGCGCGCGGCTTCACCTAGCTAGCAGCCTAGCGCATCGTCAAGCGAAGGTACTGGCCACAGGTTCTCTCACAAGATACCCGTTTGGCAGCAGAGGCACTCCGTCTTGTATAGACTTCGCCATCTACCAGGGGATCCCTGACCAGCTCCTCTCAGTTGCTGACGATTGGGACCTCCCGAGCGACCACCTGGCCCTGATAGTTACCCTGGAGAGCAGGGCCAGGGTGGTCAGCGCAATACCGAGGCTTATCAACGCACGCACTGATCTCGAGAAATCTGCACTGGACTGGATGTAGAGGACTCCATTGAGCTGCTCATCGCAAAGATTCGCGCAGCAGCAATCGCAGCCTCACCCCCTCCAGTTGTCAGGCGGCTGGATAGTGCTGGCAACGGACTGACCGCAGACATAGCCAACCTGCTCAGGATCAAGAGGCGGCGCAGACGCTGGTTCCAGACGACACAGCATCCGTGGGACAAGGCGGATTGGCGAAGAGCGGAGCGGCAACTCAAGGAGGCCCTTCGTCGGAGGCCCAGTGCCGCTTTAAGATTGCCATTGCCACTTCGCTGCAAACGGGCAGTTTACAACGTGGTGGCGCCAACTATACCAATATCGTATCCAGGTTTGGGTCTTTGCATCTCGGACAAATCGACGACGGATTTAGACACTCCAAAACTTGGCCTTGCGCCGAATGACTGGTGCTGACTGGTACGTCAGAAATTCTACCCTGCACAGAGACCTCAAAATGGCGACCATAGACAGCCAAGTCAGAGCATTCGCCAACCAGTGACACTGCAACCGGGTAGAAAGAGACCTCGCTAGGAGGTGTGTAGTCAGGAGGTTCAAGAGAAGATCGTTCAAGGACCTCCACCAACCACAACATAGGATACGCCCCAGAGTCCCCCGACTACCTGTATGCTATTTTTGATTCAATACAATAAAAAATTATAAAAAAATAAAATAAGAGGTTTTAGTCGGGAGCTCCCGATTAGGGGGGATACCCTGAACCCTCTTATTTCCACTTCAAGTGCAGCTCGCGCTACGCTCTCGTTTGTAGTAATAAATTAAAATAAAAAGAGTTTCCTCGATAGGGTTCGAACTCCTAACATACCCATAATTGAGTCTTAACAAGAAATAAAAAAAAAACGAATTAAAGAACAGAAAACAATACAATACGCATGAATGTGGGTGAGAACATTTATACAGAAATTCTTGGCATTTGCGCTTGCTGCCCTAAACTCGAGGCCAGCAACAAGATGCTTTATTTAATAACTTCTGTGTTTCTTAACCGATCTTGCTGCAATTTTCTACATCTTATTGTACTTTAGAATATTCGTGTATTATCAAAAAGTCAATTGCATTTAAATTGTGACTTATGTTGGTGGGCAGCATAATTGGTGTTGGTAGTCGTAGTGGGGAAGTGGTGGTAACTATAAAATGAAAAATACTTTATATATATATACTATTCTAGAAGCTACATGTCAAGTTTGGTGACTCTGGCTCTTATTATATACCAAATCTGCTCAAAAAACAGGATTTCGATATAGATTTTTGTCGATTACTTCTAAACGGGCCAAGTTATCGAATATCGGAAACAATCTCGATCTGCGCGGGCACTCGGAGGACCTACAGCTAAAATTAAAGTCTCTAGCTCTTGTTAGTTCTGAGATCCTTGCGTTCATACATACCGACGGACGGACGGACAGACAGACGGACATGGCTAGATCCACTCGGCTATTGATGCTAATCAATAATATATATACTTTATGTGGTCGGAGATGCTTCCTTCTGCCTGTTACATACATTTGCACAAACACATTATACCCTTTTTACCCATTTTTAATGGGTGCAGCGTAATTACAACAAAAACAGTTTCGCATGAAAACATGCCATTTATTGAGAAGACTCTCAGGTTGTGGATCGTCTCAGCCCAAACCTTGGAGCCAGATGTTCTAAATAAATATTTTAGCCTGGACAATGACCGGAGTCAGCCAACCTGCTAGATCGAACATGACACATATTGGGATAGCCACCTAATAATATGGATAGGAGGATATAAGCGTGAGCTCCTATAGAAAAAGGGAGCGGCTAATTAAGAAGTTTTTTTAAAGCATTCTGTAAGATAGTGAATGAAGGCTGATTTCCTGCTAGCATTGGAAGCACATACGCAGGGGCTTCAACATGAACCCTGGGCATGGCGTGCCCTGTACACTGGACACAAAATCGCTTAGCTAGTGGCGGCTGCGCAGTCCTCGTCCGGAGTAACTTGGTGCACTTCCCGCAATTGAGCATTGCTAATCGTGATCGTAATATTCGACTGTGAGAATCTTCACTGATGCTGGTAATGTGGACTTTGGAGCAGTCTATTGCAGACCAAATGAGCAGACGTCGACTGATGGCTTCAACGTCATACTTAACTCGGCTGGAAGCAGATATCTGGTGAGAGGCGAATGGAATGCACATCACTGGCTGTGGGGCGCAAATAGCAGCAATGCGCGCGGCTTCACCTAGCTAGCAGCCTAGCGCATCGTCAAGCGAAGGTACTAGCCACAGGTTCTCGCACGAGATACCCGTTTGGCAGCAGAGGCACTCCGTCTTGTATAGACTGCGCCATCTACTAGGGGATCCCTGATCAGCTCCTCTCAGTTGCTGACGATTGGGACCTCCCGAGCGACCACCTGGCCCTGATAGTTACCCTGGAGAGCAGGGCCAGGGTGGTCAGCGCAATGCCGAGGCTGATCAACGCACGCACTGATCTCGAGAAATCTGCACTGGACTGGATGTAGACGACTCCATTGAGCTACTCATCGCAAAGATTCGCGCAGCAGCAATCGCAGCCTCACCCCCTCCAGTGAAAAGTGCTGGCAACGAACTGACCGCAGACATAGCCAACCTGCTCAGGATCAAGAGGCGGCGCAGACGCAAACTCAAAGAAGCATCCTTCTCCAGAAGGTTGGAGAGCATGGACTATACCCATGACTCAGGATAATCGCTCTGCCGAGCAAACTAAAACCTGAAGCGCCAACCCTGAAGAACCGTTCCCCTTCTTCGCCACAATGGAAAATACTGCCTTACAGACGAAGAGCAAGCTGATACCTTCGCCAAACACCTGGAGGAACGGTTTATACCTTTCGATCTGGCCTCCCCAGAAGAGCTCGATGAGACTACCCGAGCGTTGGAGACTCCGCTTCAAATGTCACCACCTATCGGCCCCATCCGCTTATAGGAGGTGATCAACGTCGTGAAAGTCCTTCACAGGGCTGAAGCACCGGGCTTTGATGGAATATGCCACACCGCCCTGAAGGCCCTGCCAATGCGCGGGGTCCTTTTAATAACGTTGATCACATGGCCATCCTTCCTGATCACCAATTTGGGTTGAGGAGAGGGCATGGCGCTGTTGAACAGGTTCACAGAGTGATTAACCATATTCTCAAGGCTAACGACGACAAAGACTACCGCTATGGAGTCTTTGTAGATGTTAAGCAGGCCTTCGACCGAGTCTGTATTGACGGATTGGTCCAGAAAATCAAGATGAGTATCCCCGCCCCCTTCTTTATACTTCTGCGCTCGTATCTAACGGAGCGAAATTTCGAAGTCAAATTTAGGGCAGCAGTCTCTCCTGTTCGCAAGATGAAAGCGAGTGTCTCTCAAAGCATCGTACTGGGTCCCTTTCTCTACAATTTGTACACGGCAGACATCTCCACTCCGGATGACCTACACAAATTTGCTAACCAAGGCAAACACGTGATAGCCACATTTGCCGATGATGTGGCAATATTTTACTCCGCCCATTGCGAGTGCGAAGCCACTGACGGGGCCCAGGAATACATCCACTTGCTTGAGAGCTGGGCTCGCAGGTGGAACATCAAGCTCAATGAATCGAAGGTGGTTAACTACACACTGAGGCGTGGCAAGGCTCCAGCAGTCTGGATAGATGGCAGCCCCCTTTACCCTGGCAGAAGCGCCAAGTATCTTGGAATTGTACTGGATAAGAGGCATAGCTTTCGGGCGCACATCGACGGCCTCCTCAAGCAGTGCTGCTTTAAGATTGCCGTTGCCACTTCGCTGCAAACGGGCAGTTTACAACGTGGTGGCGCCAACTATATCCAAGTTTGGGTCGTTGCATCTCGGACAAATCGACGACGGATTTAGACACTCCAAAACTTGGCCTTGCGCCGAATGACTGGTGCTGACTGGCACGTCAGAAATTCGACGCTGCACAGGGACCTCAAAATGGCGACCATAGACAGCCAAGTCAGAGCATTCGCCAACCGGTACAACGAACGCTTGCGTGGCACTGCAACCGGGTAGAAAGAGACCTCGCTAGGAGGTGTGTAGTCAGGAGGTTCAAGAGAAGATCGTTCAAGGACCTCCACCAACCACAACATAGGATACGCCCCAGAGTCCCCCGACTACCTGTATGCTATTTTTGATTCAATACAATAAACAATTATAAAAAAATAAAGTAAGAGGTTCTAGTCGGGAGGTCCCGACTAGGGGGTACCCTGAACCCTCTTATTCCCACTTCAAGTGCAGCTCGCGCTACGCTCTCGTTTGTAGTAATAAATTAAGATAAAAAGAGTTTCCTCGATAGGGTTCGAGCTGCTAACATACCCATAATTGAGTCTTAACAAGAAATAAAAAAAAAAACGAATTAAAGAACAGAAAACAATACAATACGCATGAATGTGGGTGTGAACATTTATACAGAAATTCTTGGCATTTGCGCTTGCTGCCCCAAACTCGAGGCCAGCAACAAGATGCTTTATTTAATAACTTCTGTGTTTCTTAACCGATCTTGCTGCAATTTTCTACATCTTATTGTACTTTAGAATATTCGTGTATTATCAAAAAGTCAATTGCATTTAAATTGTGACTTATGTTGGTGGGCAGCATAATTGGTGTTTTTACTTGATTTATAGCGATGAGGTAGTAGTGGGGAAGTGGTGGTAACTATAAAATGAAAAATACTTTATATATATATATACTATTCTAGAAGCTACATGTCAAGTTTGGTGACTCTGGCTCTTATTATATACCAAATCTGCTCAAAAAACAGGATTTCGATATAGATTTTTGTCGATTACTTTTAAACGGGCCAAGTTTTCGAATATCGGAAACAATCTCGATCTGCGCGGGCACTCGGAGGACCTACAGCTAAAATTAAAGTCTCTAGCTCTTATTAGTTCTGAGATCCTTGCGTTCATACATACGGACGGACGGACGGACAGACAGACGGACATGGCTAGATCCACTCGGCTATTGATGCTAATCAATAATATATATATATTTAATGTAGTCGAAGATGCTTCCTTCTGCCTGTTACATACATTTGCACAAACACATTATACCCTTTTTACCCATTTTTAATGGGTGCAGCGTAATTACAACAAAAACAGTTTCGCATGAAAACATGCCATTTATTGAGAAGACTCTCAGGTTGTGGATCGTCTCAGCCCAAACCTTGGAGCCAGATGTTCTAAATACATATTTTAGCCTGGACAATGATCGGAGTCAGCCACCCTACTAGATCGAACAGTTAGGCAATATGTGACAAGACCTCACGTTTGAATACGGACTGCCTGGTTGACAGCTCCCATGGGGAGAAAAGAACACCTAGGTGTCAGCTTTCCATCTGATCCCGAGAGTCTTCGCCAAACAGGCCCCTCGATTTCCAAGAAATCGGCGCGAAGCAGAAGGACCTTGGGAATCGCTTTTAGCAAACTGGGAACGGTTGAATTCAACGCGGAGCTTAGTCGTCAGGCTGCAGTCGGGCTTCACAAAATGGTGCGGAAGATAGAACTTTTCTGAAATATTGTTTGGTGGGACTTTTCGCACATGACCTAAGCCCAGATATTCCTGGATAACTGCGTCGTGCAGCTCTTTTAGGGGTAATTTTTTGCCAACTAATTTCGTTGCGAAGGAATTAAGCAAGAGAGATAGACCTTGAGTGGCCCAACTGAATGTGATCGGAGATCTCGAATGGCAGTGTGACCAAGTATCTGCCATTTTCATACTTCCTGGTCGCTTGCCGGATGTTCTTCTTACAAAATGGGTCGGATTTCCTCCCCAGCTTTACTGGGAGTTCATCCACCACCCAAAATGCTGTGAGAAGTTTCTCTAGATTCGCGTTTGGATTGAGTGGATTGAAAAGAATGAAATATTTTTCGCAATTGCCTTAGAAACGGAACTTGTAAGTATCCAGTCGAGAATCATTTATTGACCTAGGAGAGTGCCACACATATTGGGATAGCCACCTAATAATATGGATAGGAGGATATAAGCGCCCAGAAGCACGTTTATCTGTAAGCTCCTATAGAAAAAGGGAGCGGCTAATTAAGAAGTTCTTTTAAAGCATTCTGTAAGATAGTGAATGAAGGCTGATTTCCTGCTAGCATTGGAAGCACATACGCAGGGGCTTCAACATGAACCCTGGGCATGGCGTGCCCTGTACACTGGACACAAAATCGCTTAGCTAGTGGCGGCTGCGCAGTCCTCGTCCGGAGTAACTTGGTGCACTTCCCGCAATTGAGCATTGCTAATCGTGTTTAATGTGGACTTTGGAGCAGTCTATTGCAGACCAAATGAGCAGACGTCGACTGATGACTTCAACGTCATACTTAACTCGGCTGGAAGCAGATATCTGGTGAGAGGCGAATGGAATGCACATCACTGACTGTGGGGCGCAAATAGCAGCAATGCGCGCGGCTTCACCTAGCTAGCAGCCTAGCGCATCGTCAAGCGAAGGTACTGGCCACAGGTTCTCCTACAAGATACCCGTTTGGCAGCAGAGGCACTCCGTCTTGTATAGACTTCGCCATCTACCAGGGGATCCCTGACCAGCTCCTCTCAGTTGCTGACGATTGGGACCTCCCGAGCGACCACCTGGCCCTGATAGTTACCCTGGAGAGCAGGGCCAGGGTGGTCAGCGCAATACCGAGGCTGATCAACGCACGCACTGTTCTCGAGAAATCTGCACTGGACTGGATGTAGAGGACTCCATTGAGCTGCTCATCGCAAAGATTCGCGCAGCAGCAATCGCAGCTTCACCCCCTCCAGTTGTCAGGCGGCTGGATAGTGCTGGCAACGGACTGACCGCAGACATAGCCAACCTGCTCAGAATCAAGAGGCGGCGCAGACGCTGGTTCCAGACGACACAGCATCCGTGGGACAAGGCGGATTGGCGAAGAGCGGATCGGCAACTCAAGGAGGCCCTTCGCAAACTCAAAGAAGCATCCTTCTCCAGAAGGTTGGAGAGCATGGACTATACCCATGACTCAGGATAATCGCTCTGGCGAGCAACTAAAAACCTGAACCGCCAACCCTGGAGAGCCGTTCCCCTTCTTCGCCACAATGGAAAATACTGCCTTACAGACGAAGAGCAAGCTGATACCTTCGCCAAACACCTGGAGGAACGGTTTGTACCTTTCGATCTGGCCTCCCCAGAAGAGCTCGATGAGACTACCCGAGCGTTGGAGACTCCGCTTCAGATGTCACCACCTATCGGCCCCATCCGCTTATAGGAGGTGATCAACGTCGTGAAAGTCCTTCACAGGGCTGAAGCACCGGGCTTTGATGGAATATGCCACACCGCCCTGAAGGCCCTGCCAATGCGCGGGCTCCTTTTTATAACATTGATCTTCAACGCCATGTTAAGGACGCAACACTTCCCTGCCCAGTGGAATTTAGCGAGTATCCATATAATCCATACCTCGGGCAAGTTGGAAAATGACCCTGAGTCATATCGGCCAATCAGTCTCCTGCCTTCCTTGGCGAAGGTCTGGGAAAGACTGATTGTCGCCCGACTTGCAAGGCTTATGGATCACATGGCCATCCTTCCTGATCACCAATTTAGGTTGAGGAGAGGGCATGGCGCTGTTGAACAGGTTCACAGAGTGATTAACCATATTCTCAAGGCTAACGACGACAAGGACTACCGCTATGGAGTCTTTGTAGATGTTAAGCAGGCCTTCGACCGAGTCTGTATTGACGGATTGGTCCAGAAAATCAAGATGAGTATCCCCGCCCCCTTCTTTCTACTTCTACGCTCGTATCTAACGGAGCGAAATTTCGAAGTCAAATTTAGTGCAGAATCTCTCCTGTTCGCAAGATGAAAGCGGGTGTCTCTCAAAGCATCGTACTGGGTCCCTTTCTCTACAATTTGTACACGGCAGACATCTCCACTCCGGATGACCTATACAAATTTGCCAACCAGGGCAAACACGTGATAGCCACATTTGCCGATGATGTGGCAATATTTTACTCCGCCCATTGCGAGTGCGAAGCCACTGACGGAGCCCAGGAATACATCCACTTGCTTGAGAGTTGGGCTCGCAGGTGGAACATCAAGCTCAATGAATCGAAGGTGGTTAACTACACACTGAGGCGTGGCAAGGCTCCAGCAGTCTGGATAGATGGCAGCCCCCTTTACCCTGGCAGAAGCGCCAAGTATCTTGGAATTGTACTGGATAAGAGGCATAGCTTTCGGGCGCACATCGACGGCCTTCTCAAGCAGTGCCGCTTTAAGATTGCCGTTGCCACTTCGCTGCAAACGGGCAGTTTACAACGTGGTGGCGCCAACTATACCAATATCGTATCCAGGTTTGGGTCTTTGCATCTCGGACAAATCGACGACGGATTTAGACACTCCAAAACTTGGTCTTGCGTCGAATGAATGGTGCTGACTGCTACGTCAGAAATTCTACCCTGCACAGAGACCTTAATATGGCGACCATAGACAGCCAAGTCAGAGCATTCGGCAACCGGTACAACGAACGCTTGCAGTGACACTGCAAACGGGTAGCAAAAGACTTCGATGGAAGGTGTGTAGTCAGGAGGCCCAAGAGAAGATCGCTCAAGGACCTCCTCCAATCACAACATAGGATACGCCCCAGAGTCCCCCGACTACCTACGTGACGATGAAGCCTTATTCAAAAAAGACACCTTTGACGTTTGTCCACGATAAAGCCTGATGACCGAATGAGGCTTGGCGAAATATCACCTAAGGCAACTGTGTTGTAAAAAAATGTATGCTATTTTTGATTCAATACAATAAAAAATTATAAAAAAAAAAAAAAACAATTTCGCATGAATAAATGCTACTTATTGATCCTCGTAGTTGAGTGCCGTACTGTTGGCGCACTTGACCAATAGCTGCTTCACAGCCTTCCCTGCGCTTCCCTTAACCATCCTGAGTGAGTTGAGCGTGGAATGATAAAATGAATAAGAAAGTGAGAAAATTAATGACTGCACGTGTCGTTGATACAACCTTGGCCCGATTGGTCAAAAGTTTTGCCAAGCTCTCGTGAAGCGCCTACAAAATTAGTGGCGTTGTCGCAGAACAAGTCGGAGCTTAGGCTGTGTGTGGCAAAGAACCGTTTAAGTGCCATTTTGGAGGCGCTGGCACTCAAGTCCGACACGATCTTTAAATGGCATGCCTTCGTCAGGAAGCAGGGCGCTTCCTTTTTTTGATAAAATGCATCCAAAATGGTTCTGCGAAGTCCAGTCCCGCTCGTTGAAAGGGGTAGATAGCAAAAAACAGATAATGCAACTTCGTCCCGCGTTTGCAATAGACTTTCGCGTATAATCAAAATTACTTCCTCTTCTTGGATGAAGGGATTCAAGCATTGCATTTTTGTAGACTTTATAGGTTTTTTATCTTTTACTCTAATGAGTTCCTCACTCAGTTTTGAATTTTGCAAATTGTAAATTATATAGCGAAGGCTCCCAGCCATCTCGTCTGCAGTTAGGTCACACTAGTGATGCCCTGTAATTTGACGCTTTCTAGCACTTCATCACCTATAAACGTAGCTAAATACTCGCTGATGTTTCAAAAAGTCAAGAAGCGCACTGCCAGGAATGGAACAGAATTTGCTCCATAAGTGACAGTTTTTAGGCGCATCAATACAATGGGTGTGTTATTGTCAAACCACCACAATATACACTGGAAGTTGCGATGAGAATCTGTTACTAAAACTTACCTATACTTCTTGGCTATATTAGCCGTTACTGGACTTGCAAGAAGCGTCAAATACGACACGCTATTTGGCTGTCAGACTTTTGGCCAGAGCACAGGATGATGGGGCATAAAATACAAAATATCTTTTACCCTGTCGGCCTCTACTATTTCCGAATGACCCAAATTTTTGTATTGTTCAAAACTTCTGAATACTGTTTCTTAAGAGAGGTATGTATCCCTAATACTTTCTTAGGACTTTTGAATGGAAGTGCTAGAAACGAAACAGTTATCGCGTTGTGTTTCCTCTTCAGTGAATTTCTACAGGCTGCAGTATTTCCTCGCATCTCCAAACCCGTTGCACTAGCTCTTGCAGCTCATTAGACTTCAGCACATTTTGCGCCTTCTCCTTGCCTAACAGCGACACGCTAGTGCTGGGTGTAAACTCGCCAACGACCATCCAGACTAATAACGATTTCTGAAGGGCAGGCAATTTTTGTCGCAGTTTGATTTGACCTGCAACAATCAGCTTGAAGAAAAAAGAAACTCCCAATAGCATATTAATTTTTTGAGAAGAGTCAATTGTCGGATACGCAAGTGTTACTCCCTTGGGTGGCTGCCTATTTAAACCTGGAGGGGAACTTGTCGGATTACACCGCGGTTTTTCGGTTAACTGACAAAAATTGTCCGTGGCTGCAAGCCTTGTCATTCTAAATTTGAGAGTGGCAATCACCTCACCAATAATCTGAGATGGTACATTGCCGATTCCACTGAGTCGCATATGCACACCTACGCTATCCGAGACTTAAGATGAAGCAATTCATAATGAGGTTTGGTGTATATGGCACAGCGTTGGCTATCGCAACTCCTCGTTAAATGCCGCATACTAAAACTAATTAAGCATAACGCACGTCTTTTAACCTCCTGATAGCGCTGAAAGGGTGTTAATTCTTTAAATTTTAAGCATGCTTTTAACTTATGTGCACTAGCACAAATGTAACACGACTTGCTAGCGTTGCTGCTTGCTACAGCTAAACTAGCTTCCTTTAATACATTTTGGCCGTTGGGGTCGAGAACCATTGTTCCGCCGGACTTCTCGATTCGCCAAGCTCATACCTCTTTTTATAAAAAATTGCGAAACAATGCGCACGAAGGTATTTTTTTGCAATCCCATTCTATTTTCCACATATTGAGTATCTTTTCATCAAGTTTGCTGCTGTGATATAAGTATATACATATATAAATGTTTTGAAATGATTGCAGCAGCAAGTCAGTGCAGCTAGGATATTAATAATGCCTTTATTGAATTAAGCAATGTCCTTAGTCTATGGATAAAATATATAAACTTATGCTGTTATCAGTAAACAGCAACAAAGAGAGGGAGAGTGAGTAGCTAGCATATGGCTGTTTTAGTGAGCATATACATATATGTTGCTCATGAAATGCGCTCAGCCGGAGCGTGGGATATGCAGCGTAACAATAAACGGTCAGCTAGTGAGGCTAGTTAACCGCGCTGCGTAATATGAGACTGAGCCAATACATAAAGTGGCTCTGGGCTTGTTTACTGTATAATTGTTATTGTATGCAAGAAAGTGTCGCATACTTTATATTTAAATACAGGGTGTTCTGTTAAGGCATATACACACTACACCTCCCTTTTTAGAGAAATGACGTAATATTCTATGGAGTTATTTAAAGAGTATATTGTTTGTATATATTATTAATATAATTTTATATTAATTTTTTGCTTTTGTTGAAAATGTAATGTATATAAACAATTATGTGTTTGTTTTTTTTTATTTTATATATATTAGTTGTATAGGAAACATTTTAATATATTTTATTATTATTATTATTATTATTATAATTATTATTATTATACTTATTATTATTATAATTATTATTATTATTATTATTATTATTATTATTATTATTATTATTATTATTATGATCCATAACTCGGGCAAGTCGGAATATGACCCTGAGTCATATCGGCCAATCAGTCTCCTGCCTTCCTTGTCGAAGGTCTGGGAAAGACTGATTGTCGCCCGACTTGCAAGGCTTATGGATCACATGGCCATCCTTCCTGATCACCAATTTGGGGAGAGGGCATGGCGCTGTTGAACAGGTTCACAGAGTGATTAACCATATTCTCAAGGCTAACGACGACAAGGACTACCGCTATGGAGTCTTTGTAGATGTTAAGCAGGCCTTCGACCGAGTCTGTATTGACGGATTGGTCCAGAAAATCAAGATGAGTATCCCCGCCCCCTTCTTTCTACTTCTACGCTCGTATCTAACGGAACGAAATTTCGAAGTCAAATTTAGTGCAGAATCTCTCCTGTTCGCAAGATGAAAGCGGGTGTCTCTCAAAGCATCGTACTGGGTCCCTTTCTCTACAATTTGTACACGGCAGAAATCTCCACTCCGGATGACCTACACAAATTTGCCAACCAGGGCAAACACGTGATAGCCACATTTGCCGATGATGTGGCAATATTTTACTCCGCCCATTGCGAGTGCGAAGCCACTGACGGAGCCCAGGAATACATCCACTTGCTTGAGAGTTGGGCTCGCAGGTGGAACATCAAGCTCAATGAATCGAAGGTGGTTAACTACACACTGAGGCGTGGCAAGGCTCCAGCAGTCTGGATAGATGGCAGCCCCCTTTACCCTGGCAGAAGCGCCAAGTATCTTGGAATTGTACTGGATAAGAGGCATAGCTTTCGGGCGCACATCGACGGCCTTCTCAAGCAGTGCCGCTTTAAGATTGCCATTGCCACTTCGCTGCAAACGGGCAGTTTACAACGTGGTGGCGCCAACTATACCAATATCGTATCCAGGTTTGGGTCTTTGCATCTCGGACAAATCGACGACGGATTTAGACACTCCAAAACTTGGTCTTGCGTCGAATGAATGGTGCTGACTGCTACGTCAGAAATTCTACCCTGCACAGAGACCTCAATATGGCGACCATAGACAGCCAAGTCAGAGCATTCGGCAACCGGTACAACGAACGCTTGCAGTGGCACTGCAAACGGGTAGCAAAAGACTTCGATGGAAGGTGTGTAGTCAGGAGGCCCAAGAGAAGATCGCTCAAGGACCTCCTCCAATCACAACATAGGATACGCCCCAGAGTCCCCCGACTACCTACGTGACGATGAAGCCTTATTCAAAAAAGACACCTTTGAAGCACGTTTATCTGTAAGCTCCTATAGAAAAAGGGAGCGGCTAATTAAGAAGTTCTTTTAAAGCATTCTGTAAGATAGTGAATGAAGGCTGATTTCCTGCTAGCATTGGAAGCACATACGCAGGGGCTTCAACATGAACCCTGGGCATGGCGTGCCCTGTACACTGGACACAAAATCGCTTAGCTAGTGGCGGCTGCGCAGTCCTCGTCCGGAGTAACTTGGTGCACTTCCCGCAATTGAGCATTGCTAATCGTGTTTAATGTGGACTTTGGAGCAGTCTATTGCAGACCAAATGAGCAGACGTCGACTGATGACTTCAACGTCATACTTAACTCGGCTGGAAGCAGATATCTGGTGAGAGGCGAATGGAATGCACATCACTGACTGTGGGGCGCAAATAGCAGCAATGCGCGCGGCTTCACCTAGCTAGCAGCCTAGCGCATCGTCAAGCGAAGGTACTGGCCACAGGTTCTCCTACAAGATACCCGTTTGGCAGCAGAGGCACTCCGTCTTGTATAGACTTCACCATCTACCAGGGGATCCCTGACCAGCTCCTCTCAGGTGCTGACGATTGGGACCTCCCGAGCGACCACTTGGCCCTGATAGTTACCCTGGAGAGCAGGGCCAGGGTGGTCAGCGCAATACCGAGGCTGATCAACGCACGCACTGTTCTCGAGAAATCTGCACTGGACTGGATGTAGAGGACTCCATTGAGCTGCTCATCGCAAAGATTCGTGCAGCAGCAATCGCAGCTTCACCCCCTCCAGTTGTCAGGCGGCTGGATAGTGCTGGCAACGGACTGACCGCAGACATAGCCAACCTGCTCAGGATCAAGAGGCGGCGCAGACGCTGGTTCCAGACGACACAGCATCCGTGGGACAAGGCGGATTGGCGAAGAGCGGATCGGCAACTCAAGGAGGCCCTTCGCAAACTCAAAGAAGCATCCTTCTTCAGAAGGTTGGAGAGCATGGACTATACCCATGACTCAGGATAATCGCTCTGGCGAGCAACTAAAAACCTGAACCGCCAACCCTGGAGAGCCGTTCCCCTTCTTCGCCACAATGGAAAATACTGCCTTACAGACGAAGAGCAAGCTGATACCTTCGCCAAACACCTGGAGGAACGGTTTGTACCTTTCGATCTGGCCTCCCCAGAAGAGCTCGATGAGACTACCCGAGCGTTGGAGACTCCGCTTCAGATGTCACCACCTATCGGCCCCATCCGCTTATAGGAGGTGATCAACGTCGTGAAAGTCCTTCACAGGGCTGAAGCACCGGGCTTTGATGGAATATGCCACACCGCCCTGAAGGCCCTGCCAATGCGCGGGCTCCTTTTAATAACATTGATCTTCAACGCCATGTTAAGGACGCAACACTTCCCTGCCCAGTGGAATTTAGCGAGTATCCATATAATCCATACCTCGGGCAAGTTGGAAAATGACCCTGAGTCATATCGGCCAATCAGTCCCCTGCCTTCCTTGTCGAAGGTCTGGGAAAGACTGATTGTCGCCCGACTTGCAAGGCTTATGGATCACATGGCCATCCTTCCTGATCACCAATTTAGGTTGAGGAGAGGGCATGGCGCTGTTGAACAGGCTCACAGAGTGATTAACCATATTCTCAAGGCTAACGACGACAAGGACTACCGCTATGGAGTCTTTGTAGATGTTAAGCAGGCCTTCGACCGAGTCTGTATTGACGGATTGGTCCAGAAAATCAAGATGAGTATCCCCGCCCCCTTCTTTCTACTTCTACGCTCGTATCTAACGGAGCGAAATTTCGAAGTCAAATTTAGTGCAGAATCTCTCCTGTTCGCAAGATGAAAGCGGGTGTCTCTCAAAGCATCGTACTGGGTCCCTTTCTCTACAATTTGTACACGGCAGACATCTCCACTCCGGATGACCTATACAAATTTGCCAACCAGGGCAAATACGTGATAGCCACATTTGCCGATGATGTGGCAATATTTTACTCCGCCCATTGCGAGTGCGAAGCCACTGACGGAGCCCAGGAATACATCCACTTGCTTGAGAGTTGGGCTCGCAGGTGGAACATCAAGCTCAATGAATCGAAGGTGGTTAACTACACACTGAGGCGTGGCAAGGCTCCAGCAGTCTGGATAGATGGCAGCCCCCTTTACCCTGGCAGAAGCGCCAAGTATCTTGGAATTGTACTGGATAAGAGGCATAGCTTTCGGGCGCACATCGACGGCCTTCTCAAGCAGTGCCGCTTTAAGATTGCCGTTGCCACTTCGCTGCAAACGGGCAGTTTACAACGTGGTGGCGCCAACTATACCAATATCGTATCCAGGTTTGGGTCTTTGCATCTCGGACAAATCGACGACGGATTTAGACACTCCAAAACTTGGTCTTGCGTCGAATGAATGGTGCTGACTGCTACGTCAGAAATTCTACCCTGCACAGAGACCTTAATATGGCGACCATAGACAGCCAAGTCAGAGCATTCGGCAACCGGTACAACGAACGCTTGCAGTGACACTGCAAACGGGTAGCAAAAGACTTCGATGGAAGGTGTGTAGTCAGGAGGCCCAAGAGAAGATCGCTCAAGGACCTCCTCCAATCACAACATAGGATACGCCCCAGAGTCCCCCGACTACCTACGTGACGATGAAGCCTTATTCAAAAAAGACACCTTTGACGTTTGTCCACGATAAAGCCTGATGACCGAATGAGGCTTGGCGAAATATCACCTAAGGCAACTGTGTTGTAAAAAAATGTATGCTATTTTTGATTCAATACAATAAAAAATTATAAAAAAAAAAAAAAAACAATTTCGCATGAATAAATGCTACTTATTGATCCTCGTAGTTGAGTGCCGTACTGTTGGCGCACTTGACCAATAGCTGCTTCACAGCCTTCCCTGCGCTTCCCTTAACCATCCTGAGTGAGTTGAGCGTGGAATGATAAAATGAATAAGAAAGTGAGAAAATTAATGACTGCACGTGTCGTTGATACAACCTTGGCCCGATTGGTCAAAAGTTTTGCCAAGCTCTCGTGAAGCGCCTACAAAATTAGTGGCGTTGTCGCAGAACAAGTCGGAGCTTAGGCTGTGTGTGGCAAAGAACCGTTTAAGTGCCATTTTGGAGGCGCTGGCACTCAAGTCCGACACGATCTTTAAATGGCATGCCTTCGTCAGGAAGCAGGGCGCTTCCTTTTTTTGATAAAATGCATCCAAAATGGTTCTGCGAAGTCCAGTCCCGCTCGTTGAAAGGGGTAGATAGCAAAAAACAGATAATGCAACTTCGTCCCGCGTTTGCAATAGACTTTCGCGTATAATCAAAATTACTTCCTCTTCTTGGATGAAGGGATTCAAGCATTGCATTTTTGTAGACTTTATAGGTTTTTTATCTTTTACTCTAATGAGTTCCTCACTCAGTTTTGAATTTTGCAAATTGTAAATTATATAGCGAAGGCTCCCAGCCATCTCGTCTGCAGTTAGGTCACACTAGTGATGCCCTGTAATTTGACGCTTTCTAGCACTTCATCACCTATAAACGTAGCTAAATACTCGCTGATGTTTCAAAAAGTCAAGAAGCGCACTGCCAGGAATGCAACAGAATTTGCTCCATAAGTGACAGTTTTTAGGCGCATCAATACAATGGGTGTGTTATTGTCAAACCACCACAATATACACTGGAAGTTGCGATGAGAATCTGTTACTAAAACTTACCTATACTTCTTGGCTATATTAGCCGTTACTGGACTTGCAAGAAGCGTCAAATACGACACGCTATTTGGCTGTCAGACTTTTGGCCAGAGCACAGGATGATGGGGCATAAAATACAAAATATCTTTTACCCTGTCGGCCTCTACTATTTCCGAATGACCCAAGTTTTTGTATTGTTCAAAACCTCTGAATACTGTTTCTTAAGAGAGGTATGTATCCCTAATACTTTCTTAGGACTTTTGAATGGAAGTGCTAGAAACGAAACAGTTATCGCGTTGTGTTTCCTCTTGAGTGAATTTCTACAGGCTGCAGTATTTCCTCGCATCTCCAAACGCGTTGCACTAGCTCTTGCAGCTCATTAGACTTCAGCACATTTTGCGCCTTCTCCTTGCCTAACAGCGACACGCTAGTGCTGGGTGTAAACTCGCCAACGACCATCCAGGCTAATAACGATTTCTGAAGGGCAGGCAATTTTTGTCGCAGTTTGATTTGACCTGCAAAAATCAGCTTGAAGAAAAAAGAAACTCCCAATAGCATATTAATTTTTTGAGAAGAGTCAATTGTCGGATACGCAAGTGTTACTCCCTTGGGTGGCTGCCTATTTAAACCTGGAGGGGAACTTGTCGGATTACACCGCGTTATTTCGGTTAACTGACAAAAATTGTCCGTGGCTGCAAGCCTTGTCATTCTAGATTTGAGAGTGGCAATCACCTCACCAATAATCTGAGATGGTACATTGCCGATTCCACTGAGTCGCATATGCACACCTACGCTATCCGAGACTTAAGATGAAGCAATTCATAATGAGGTTTGGTGTATATGGCACAGCGTTGGCTATCGCAACTCCTCGTTAAATGCCGCATACTAAAACTAATTAAGCATAACGCACGTCTTTTAACCTCCTGATAGCGCTGAAAGGGTGTTAATTCTTTAAATTTTAAGCATGCTTTTAACTTATGTGCACTAGCACAAATGTAACACGACTTGCTAGCGTTGCTGCTTGCTACAGCTAAACTAGCTTCCTTTAATACATTTTGGCCGTTGGGGTCGAGAACCATTGTTCCGCCGGACTTCTCGATTCGCCAAGCTCATACCTCTTTTTATAAAAAATTGCGAAACAATGCGCACGAAGGTATTTTTTTGCAATCCCATTCTATTTTCCACATATTGAGTATCTTTTCATCAAGTTTGCTGCTGTGATATAAGTATATACATATATAAATGTTTTGAAATGATTGCAGCAGCAAGTCAGTGCAGCTAGGATATTAATAATGCCTTTATTGAATTAAGCAATGTCCTTAGTCTATGGATAAAATATATAAACTTATGCTGTTATCAGTAAACAGCAACAAAGAGAGGGAGAGTGAGTAGCTAGCATATGGCTGTTTTAGTGAGCATATACATATATGTTGCTCATGAAATGCGCTCAGCCGGAGCGTGGGATATGCAGCGTAACAATAAACGGTCAGCTAGTGAGGCTAGTTAACCGCGCTGCGTAATATGAGACTGAGCCAATACATAAAGTGGCTCTGGGCTTGTTTACTGTATAATTGTTATTGTATGCAAGAAAGTGTCGCATACTTTATATTTAAATACAGGGTGTTCTGTTAAGGCATATACACACTACACCTCCCTTTTTAGAGAAATGACGTAATATTCTATGGAGTTATTTAAAGAGTATATTGTTTGTATATATTATTAATATAATTTTATATTAATTTTTTGCTTTTGTTGAAAATGTAGTGTATATAAACAATTATGTGTTTGTTTTTTTTTATTTTATATATATTAGTTGTATAGGAAACATTTTAATATATTTTATTATTATTATTATTATTATTATTATAATTATTATTATTATACTTATTATTATTATAATTATTATTATTATTATTATTATTATTATTATTATTATTTTGATCCATAACTCGGGCAAGTCGGAATATGACCCTGAGTCATATCGGCCAATCAGTCTCCTGCCTTCCTTGTCGAAGGTCTGGGAAAGACTGATTGTCGCCCGACTTGCAAGGCTTATGGATCACATGGCCATCCTTCCTGATCACCAATTTGGGGAGAGGGCATGGCGCTGTTGAACAGGTTCACAGAGTGATTAACCATATTCTCAAGGCTAACGACGACAAGGACTACCGCTATGGAGTCTTTGTAGATGTTAAGCAGGCCTTCGACCGAGTCTGTATTGACGGATTGGTCCAGAAAATCAAGATGAGTATCCCCGCCCCCTTCTTTCTACTTCTACGCTCGTATCTAACGGAACGAAATTTCGAAGTCAAATTTAGTGCAGAATCTCTCCTGTTCGCAAGATGAAAGCGGGTGTCTCTCAAAGCATCGTACTGGGTCCCTTTCTCTACAATTTGTGCACGGCAGAAATCTCCACTCCGGATGACCTACACAAATTTGCCAACCAGGGCAAACACGTGATAGCCACATTTGCCGATGATGTGGCAATATTTTACTCCGCCCATTGCGAGTGCGAAGCCACTGACGGAGCCCAGGAATACATCCACTTGCTTGAGAGTTGGGCTCGCAGGTGGAACATCAAGCTCAATGAATCGAAGGTGGTTAACTACACACTGAGGCGTGGCAAGGCTCCAGCAGTCTGGATAGATGGCAGCCCCCTTTACCCTGGCAGAAGCGCCAAGTATCTTGGAATTGTACTGGATAAGAGGCATAGCTTTCGGGCGCACATCGACGGCCTTCTCAAGCAGTGCCGCTTTAAGATTGCCATTGCCACTTCGCTGCAAACGGGCAGTTTACAACGTGGTGGCGCCAACTATACCAATATCGTATCCAGGTTTGGGTCTTTGCATCTCGGACAAATCGACGACGGATTTAGACACTCCAAAACTTGGTCTTGCGTCGAATGAATGGTGCTGACTGCTACGTCAGAAATTCTACCCTGCACAGAGACCTTAATATGGCGACCATAGACAGCCAAGTCAGAGCATTCGGCAACCGGTACAACGAACGCTTGCAGTGACACTGCAAACGGGTAGCAAAAGACTTCGATGGAAGGTGTGTAGTCAGGAGGCCCAAGAGAATATCGCTCAAGGACCTCCTCCAATCACAATCACCCCCGACTACCTACGTGACGATGAAGCCTTATTCAAAAAAGACACCTTTGACGTTTGTCCTCGATAAAGCCTGATGACCGAATGAGGCTTGGCGAAATATCACCTAAGGCAACTGTGTTGTAATAAAAATGTATGCTATTTTTGATTCAATACAATAAAAAATTATAAAAAAAAAAACAATTTCGCATGAATAAATGCTACTTATTGAGCAGACCCTCAGGTTGTGGATCGTCCCAGCCCAAACCTTAGAGCCAGATCTTCTGAATAAATATTTTAGCCTGGACAATGACTGGAGTCAGCCACCCTGCTAGATCGAACAGTTAGGCAATATGTGACAAGACCTCACGTTAGGATACGGACTGCCTGGTTGACAGCTCCCATGGGGAGAAAAGAATACCTAGGTGTCAGCTTTCCATCTGATCCCGAGAGTCTTCGCCAAACAGGCCCCTCGATTTCCAAGAAATCGGCGCGAAGCAGAAGGTCCTTGGGAATCGCTTTTAGCAAATTGGGAACGGTTGAATGCAACGCGGAGCTAAGTCGTCGGGCTGCAGTCGAGCTTGTTCACAGAATGGTGCGGAAGATAGAAGTTTACCGAACTATTGCTTGGATGGACTTTTCGCACATGACCTAAGTCCAGATAATCCTGGATAACTGCCTCATACAGCTCTTTTAGGGGTAATTTTTTGCCAAACTATTTTCGTTGCGAAGGAAGTGAGCTAGTGCGATAGACCTTCAGTGGCCCAACTGAATGTGATATGAGATCTTGAATGGCAGTGTGACCAAGTATATGCAATTTTATTCATTCTGGCCGTTTGCCGGATGTTCTTCTCACAAAATGGGTCGGATTTCCTCCCCAGCTTTACTGGGAGATCATCCACCACCCAAAATGTTATGAGAAGTTTCTCTAGATTCGCGTTTGGATTGAGCGGATTGAAAAGGATGAAATAGATCTGGCAATGGCTTTAGAAACGGAACTTGTAAGGATCCAGCCGAGAATCGTTTCTTGACATAGGAGAGTGTCACACATATTGGGATAGCCACCTAATAATATGGATAGGAGGATATAAGCTTCTTTCATAGCATTCTGTAAGATAGAGAATGAAGGCTGATTTCCTGCTAGCATTGAAAGAACATACGCAGAGGTTTCAACATGTTCGAGCTAGAGTCCTCCACTAGCGTTAAAATTAATAATTATTCGGAAAATTTCCTTCCCCGCAAAAATGTCTATCAGCTCCGTTTCAATTCTTTTTCTCGATCGACAAACTGATAACAGTTTAGTGTACAGTACATAGATCGAGAATATCGATAGTTAGTCATTTCAATTAACTTTTTAAGGAATGTAATTAAAATTACTAAATAGTGCTGACATTGTTACTAAATACTATATATTAGTTTGTGGCGCGAACATATTACCTGCCTTGGGAGCTCTTTCCAAAAAACCATCTATTGTTGACTCTAGTTACATTTCGCTTGAGAAACCGCGTCTTGGTCTTGAGAGTCACTACACGCACTGCGTAATCGCATCCGGGATGCAGTTCTGACACTTTTCGTAGTAACCATTGTCCAGGCGATGCGTTGTCTTCGGCGATCAGAACTAGACTTCCGATCTGTACGTTGCTCACAGTTGTCCTCCATTTCGAGCGTTCCTGGTTCAAGGTGATGTACTCAGTTTTCCAGCAGCGCTCAAAACATATTGTGTACTACGATAATTATCTTCCAATGGTTGATCAGTGATAGTTTGCCCAGTGCTTCGTCAAATGGTTCCACTAGTGCATTAAGTGGGCGGCCAACCAAAAAGTGGCCAGGAGTTAGTGCTTTTAAGTCATTCGGGTCCGATGATAAGGGATACAGCGTCCTCGACTTCATCACCACCTCCACCTACGTAACTGATGTTAAGAGATCCTCGTATTTGAGTGCCGTACTGTTGGCGCACTTGACCAATAGCTGCTTCACAGCCTTCCCTGCGCTTCCCTTAACCATCCTGAGTGAGTTGAGCGTGGAATGATAAAATGAATAAGAAAGTGAGAAAATTAATGACTGCACGTGTCGTTGATACAACCTTGGCCCGATTGGTCAAAAGTTTTGTCAAGCTCTCGTGAAGCGCCTAAAAAATTAGTGGCGTTGTCGCAGAACAGGTCGGAGCTTAGGCTGTGTGTGGCAAAGAACCGTTTAAGTGCCATTTTGGAGGCGCTGGCACTCAAGTCCGACACGATCTTTAAATGGCATGCCTTCGTCAGGAAGCAGGGCGCTTCCTTTTTTTGATAAAATGCATCCAAAGTGGTTCTGCGAAGTCCAGTCCCGCTCGTTGAAAGGGGTAGATAGCAAAAAACAGATAATGCAACTTCGTCCCGCGTTGGCAATAGACTTTCGCTTATAATCAAAATTACTTCCTCTTCTTGGATGAAGGGATTCAAGCATTGCATTTTTGTAGACTTTATAGGTTTTTTATCTTTTAATCTAATGAGTTCCTCACTCAGTTTTGAATTTTGCAAATTGTAAATTATATAGTGAAGGCTCCCAGCCATCTCGTCTGCAGTTAGGTCACACTAGTGATGCCCTGTAATTTGACGCTTTCTAGCACTTCATCACCTATAAACGTAGCTAAATACTCGCTGATGTTTCAAAAAGTCAAGAAGCGCACTGCCAGGAATGGAACAGAATTTGCTCCATAAGTGACAGTTTTTAGGCGCATCAATACAATGGGTGTGTTATTGTCAAACCACCACAATATACACTGGAAGTTGCGATGAGAATCTGTTACTAAAACTTACCTATACTTCTTGGCTATATTAGCCGTTACTGGACTTGCAAGAAGCGTCAAATACGACACGCTATTTGGCTGTCAGACTTTTGGCCAGAGCACAGGATGATGGGGCATAAAATACAAAATATCTTTTACCCTGTCGGCCTCTACTATTTCCGAATGACCCAAATTTTTGTATTGTTCAAAACCTCTGAATACTGTTTCTTAAGAGAGGTATGTATCCCTAATACTTTCTTAGGACTTTTGAATGGAAGTGCTAGAAACGAAACAGTTTTCGCGTTGTGTTTCCTCTTCAGTGAATTTCTACAGGCTGCAGTATTTCCTCGCATCTCCAAACCCGTTGCACTAGCTCTTGCAGCTCATTAGACTTCAGCACATTTTGCGCCTTCTCCTTGCCTAACAGCGACACGCTAGTGCTGGGTGTAAACTCGCCAACGACCATCCAGGCTAATAACGATTTCTGAAGGGCAGGCAATTTTTGTCGCAGTTTGATTTGACCTGCAACAATCAGCTTGAAGAAAAAAGAAACTCCCAATAGCATATTAATTTTTTGAGAAGAGTCAATTGTCGGATACGCAAGTGTTACTCCCTTGGGTGGCTGCCTATTTAAACCTGGAGGGGAACTTGTCGGATTACACCGCGGTTTTTCGGTTAACTGACAAAAATTGTCCGTGGCTGCAAACCTTGTCATTCTAGATTTGAGAGTGGCAATCACCTCACCAATAATCTGAGATGGTGCATTGCCGATTCCACTGAGTCGCATATGCACACCTACGCTATCCGAGACTTAAGATGAAGCAATTCATAATGAGTTTTGGTGTATATGGCACAGCGTTGGCTATCGCAACTCCTCGTTAAATGCCGCATACTAAAACTAATTAAGCATAACGCACGTCTTTTAACCTCCTGATAGCGCTGAAAGGGTGTTAATTCTTTAAATTTTAAGCATGCTTTTAACTTATGTGCACTAGCACAAACGTAACACGACTTGCTAGCGTTGCTGCTTGCTACAGCTAAACTAGCTTCCTTTAATACATTTTGGCCGTTGGGGTCGAGAACCATTGTTCCGCCGGACTTCTCGATTCGCCAAGCTCATACCTCTTTTTATAAAAAATTGCGAAACAATGCGCACGAAGGTATTTTTTTGCAATCCCATTCTATTTTCCACATATTGAGTATCTTTTCATCAAGTTTGCTGCTGTGATATAAGTATATACATATATAAATGTTTTGAAATGATTGCAGCAGCAAGTCAGTGCAGCTAGGATATTAATAATGCCTTTATTGAATTAAGCAATGTCCTTAGTCTATGGATAAAATATATAAACTTATGCTGTTATCAGTAAACAGCAACAAAGAGAGGGAGAGTGAGTAGCTAGCATATGGCTGTTTTAGTGAGCATATACATATATGTTGCTCATGAAACGCGCTCAGCCGGAGCGTGGGATATGCAGCGTAACAATAAACGGTCAGCTAGTGAGGCTAGTTAACCGCGCTGCGTAATATGAGACTGAGCCAATACATAAAGTGGCTCTGGGCTTGTTTACTGTATAATTGTTATTGTATGCAAGAAAGTGTCGCATACTTTATATTTAAATACAGGGTGTTCTGTTAAGGCATATACACACTACACCTCCCTTTTTAGAGAAATGACGTAATATTCTATGGAGTTATTTAAAGAGTATATTGTTTGTATATATTATTAATATAATTTTATATTAATTTTTTGCTTTTGTTGAAAATGTAGTGTATATAAACAATTATGTGTTTGTTTTTTTTTCTTTTATATATATTAGTTGTATAGGAAACATTTTAATATATTTTATTATTATTATTATTATAATTATAATTATTATTATGATAATTATTATTATTATTATTATTATTATTATAATTATTATTATTATAATTATTATTATTATAATTATTATTATTATAATTATTATTATTATAATTATTATTATTATTATTATTAGTATTATTAAAATTATTATTACTATTATTGTTGTTATTATTATTATTATTATTATTATTATTATTATTATTATTATTATTATTATTATTATTACTATCGCAAAAGAAATTTATTATTTTCTCTTTTCTTTCTTGTTTTAATGTATTTAATTTTATTTATTGGTTGATCAGATCATTTTCATGAAAATTTTCAGTCATTATACTTTTTATACCCTGAACCCATTAAAAATGGGTAAACAGGGTATATTGTATTTTTGCAAATGTATGTAACAGGCAGAAGGAAGCATCTCCGACCCCATAAAGTAAATATATTCTTGAACATCATCAATAGCCGAGTCGATCCAGCCATGTCCGTCTGTCTGTCTGTCTGTCCGTCCGTCCATATGTATGAACCTATAAGAGCTAGAGACTTGAAATGCTTGCTGTAGGTCCTCCTAATACCCGCGCAGATCGAGTTTGTCTCCGATATTCGATAGCTTGCCCCGTTTCCAAGTAAACGATAAAAATCGATTTGAAATCCTGTTTTTTTAACCAATTTCGGCAAATAATAAGAGCTAGAGTCACCAAACTTGACATGTAGCTTCTAGAATAATATATATATATATCAAGTATCTTTCATTTAATACCTATCAGCATCCCCCCGCTACCTCCACAAAGATATAAATCAAGTTAATTATTTAAGGCACAATTTATATGCAATTGAATTTTTGAGAATACACAAATATTCTTTATTATATTCTACAATAAGATGTACTGTCGAAAATTTCATTAAGATCGGTTAAGAAACACAAAAGTTATGTGCGCACGTGTTAGCAGCATAGCTGCTGCGCAAATTCCAAGAATTTCTGTATACATGTACACACACACATTTATGCGTATTTGCTTTGAATTCTATCAACAGAATTGCAATTGCTATTGTATTGTTTTCTGTGCTGCTATTTTAATTTGTTTTTTTTTTCTCATCAAAGTTCAATTATTGGTGTGGCCCTTGAGTAGAGTCGGCAGCAAGTGGTGCGGTTAGTTGCGAGTTCGAACCCTGCCAAGGGAACAATTTTTTTTTTTTTTCATTTTTCTTTATTACTACTTAATCAGACGAGCGCGTAGCTGGAGCTGCATTTGGTGTTGAAAGAAGAGGGTTCAGGGTATCCCCTAGTCGGGAGCTCCCGACTAGAACCTCTTACTTGTTTAACCTATCTTTGTGTACTCTCTGTTCTTTCTGTCTGCTATCTTTAATTAAAATATTATTATTAACTTCTATTATTTATTCTGTGTATGGTCCTAAATATACTGGATCTAACTTATGACCTGCTTCATTTCTTAGCAATACTTTATCCCCTATTTTTAAGTCAACGTCTGAAGTCTACTTATCATAGTAAAGTTTTCTATAAGCCTTAGCTTTTTCTAACATATGGCTAGCTCTTTTATATCCTATTTCTAATCTAAATTTTATTTTCTTAGAATAATCGTCTATATTATAGATCGGGTCTATTCTATCTATCTTATTAAAATCTATGAACTGTCTTCCAAATACTAGTTCGTATGGACAATATTCATGCATGACCGAAGGAGTCGTATTGAAACAATAAGTGAAATATTGGATCCAAACGTCCCAATCGGTTTTGTCTGCTGAAATGTATGAGCGAATATATCTGGTGATGATATGCAGTAGAAGTGAGATTCTTGATGTTCATGTACTTGCACATGTTTGATATTACCTGATTCTTATACTCAGTTCCTATGTCCGAAATGAACGTCTTCATTGGACCGTTCTTAAGTATAAAATCTTCGAATACTGCTTTTGCGACATTATTTGCACTTTTGTTTGCAATTGGTATGGCTACTAAATATTTTGTTAAATCACATATTATTGTGACGATGTATTCATTGCCATATTCAGATCTTGGTAGTGGACCAACGGTGTCCACTATTACTATGTAGAAAGCATTTGTTGGTGTTTCAGTGTAGGTCATTGGGGGTTTGTATGTGTCGTTGTTTTTGACATTTGGCATTTATGACACCTACGTATGTACTCTTTTATATGACGAGTCAGATTTTTCCAATAGTGGTGTCATTTAATTTTCGCTAGCGTTTTTGTTATGCCATTATGACCTACTTGAATTGGATCGTCATGATATGTAGACAGTATTGTTTGTATCTTTTTCTCATTTTTTATAAGGGTCACCGGCTGGAGTAGCGCTTCTCTCAATGATTTTAATATTTTATTGCCCATTCTTTTGAAAGTATCTATTGAAATTGATTCAAAGTTCTTTTCTTGCGGTGCCACTTTGAGTTGGCTGATTTCTAAAATACTGGCTTGCGTTTCAAGCCTTTGGAAGAACTGACCTAAGTCAAGAGTTCCATTAGTATACAAATCGTCAACATCTATTCTTGCTATAACTTTATTTAGATTCAGTTATTCGCAAGGTTACTTTCCGTACTTCGTCATTGATAATAACTTCATGTACGTTGGGCTTAAGTTCTTATTTGTTAACTGTACAGTTCTTATTTTGTCTACTTTGTTGCCTGGTAGTGACTTTCAGGACTTTGTTTTGAATATTCTTTAGTTTGGATATTGTTACCCGCGAGAGGGCGTCTGCCACAAAATTGTCTTGTCCCTTTAAGTTGTAACGAACACGATGGCTATGCTAGGCGCATTCCGCCTAACACTCGTGTTGTGCATTAGGAGCGTACTCCGTCTACGGGTTCCGACCGTGCTCAGGGGAGTGGCGTGGGTTCTTTTGCTCTCTAATACATTCGACGCGTTAAATATAATGAATAAAAAAAAGGTAGAGTTAAGGTATGAGGGAATACCACGATATATAACGAGCGCTTTCGATCTGCAAGAAAAATATATCCTATAGGGCCGAGGAGCTAAGATGTTTGCTCTCCTCGGTCTTCACCCACCCTACCTGTAGCTGCATCGGTGATTGTCAGTGCAACTACCCTTTATATGTGATGGTATTTACCTAAGGTGACCAAAAGAAAGTTTTAAGATTTCATTTTATCATATAATTGTATTCAAAGAAGATTTAAAATCATCATGATACTTCATTATACATGACGTTGAAAGAATAACGTTTTGAGATAAACTTAAACTCAATCTGGGCAAAAGCATACATGAGCGAGATTACACTTCGAAACTAGAAATTAATTCAAATTACCGCTAGTCTGAATGAACCACAAAAAACATATATAATAACGAAGGCTGATTAGGAGTACACCCGTTACCTTTTTATTTATTCGCACAGTACTCACTACTTTAGTAGGATCCAACGATGTCAGCATGCCTGTTGACGACGATGATGGGCTGTGGAATCTTATTTGTATTTGTGAGAATGTAGACGTTGAAATATATTATTTACGTAGAATAGTCAGCGGTATATATACGCTAAATCAGAATCGAAAGACAATGGAAGTGATAGAAAACAAAAAAAGTGCAATTTAGACTTCACGTATACTTATGCCCTTCAAATACGCCTACGGCCAGTATGCCGTTTAACAGCAACTGTCGCGTGCCAAACGAAGGTGGAGTTGCAATTTGAACACTGCAAGGTTTACGCTTGGCCCCTGGCCATGTTACTCCGATGTTAATAGAGACAGCGTAATGCAAAACGTGCTAGTGCAAGTGTTTTATTCTGAACGGATTATATAGGTTAGAACTTAAATAGATATTCCCTCAGAATCTTACCGCAGTCTTCCCTCCTACGGCCTTCTAACTCACGACAATAATGAGCTTAACATTTAAGTGATGGCGGCAACAAGCCAAATACAATGTGCCCGTACATTCACAGGGCAAAAATACATACTTTCAGAATATAATTAATACTAAACAATCGATAACTTAATTCGTCCCGCAACATCCCCGCCCCCGTGAAGACCCTGCTTCACTCACATCCAATATGGCTAGTTTAGCCACGGGACGAGTCATTAGTCGCACTCGATTGCCGTCCGACACGCGTACGCTAGCGCGTCGAGGTACTCCATCTGGTCCAGGGTAGAGCTCCTCCACTATGCCCTTTCGCCACTCCCTGCGTGGCACGGCTGGGTCGCATATAAACACCACATCACCATGGCGTATCGGCTCAACGCGAGCACACCATTTCACTCGTCGCACAAGCGTAGGCAGGTACTCCAAGACCCACCGCTTCCAAAAACGGTCTCGTAATAGCCGCGCTATGCGCCACTGCTTCCTTGTGGCGCATCTCTCGTCCGGCTGCTCATGAATAGTCGGTGTGTCAGGCAGATTGGCTACTCCCTTGAGTAGATCGTTCGGCGTTAGGGGGCTTCCTGATCCACAGATACTGGCAAGTGAGTAAGCGGGCGCGAATTCACAACATTCTCGGCCTCAATCAGGAAACTCTCCAACACGTGTTGCTTCGGTGCCACCTCCTTTACTGTGTGGCGAAGCACTCTCTTGACACACTGCACCATCCTTTCCCAGGCTCCTCCTTCAGCTGGGTTCGCTGGGCAGTTAAAAACCCATTCAATGCCTCTAAAAGATAGCTCACCCTGAATCTTCTCCGGCTCGAATACATCTATGAGCCTTTTGGCTTCTCTGTTGGCCCCAACGAAGTTCTTTCCGTTGTCACTGCGCAACCTCAGTACAGGCCCGCGACGGCAAAGAAAGTTCCTGATCACGATTATGCAGGAATCAGTTGACAGGTCATGTGCCAACTCCAAATGTATGGCCCTTGTTGTCAGACACGTAAACAAGGCAACCCATCTCTTTTCTTTTCGACGTCCGATCGTCACAAGAAGTGGTCCAAAGTAATCCAGACCCGTAAACTTAAATGGCCATCCATTGGCCTCCAGTCTGTCCTCTGGCAAAGGACCCATAATAGGTGGCGCTGGCTGCGCTCTATGTAGCTTGCACACGCTACATCCAGATATTATTGTACGCAACACTCGACGCAGCTTTGTTATCCAAAATCTGGTCCTGATGTCGCCTATCGTTGCATCCACGTTTTGATGCTTCATTTTCACATGGTAGTGATACACAATCAGTTCCGTCAGTGCGTGCCGGTGTGACAAGATTATTGGCCTTCTCGCACTATGCGGTATACACAGTGCGGCATCGATCCTGCCATACGCACGCAAGACTCCATTGTCATCCAAGTAGGGCGCCAGCCCTCTTATGTCGCTTCGATGACCGACTGATTCTTCATTGTACGAGGCTCGAACCTCGTCAGGGAATGCTTCGCATTGCGCTCGCCGTATCAGCAAGTTCTCAGCGTCCTCACATTCCGCGGCGGTGAGGCCGAATCTCTCAAGCTCAGTCCTCTGTCTACGGCACCAGCGCGTGAACCTTAGAACCCAAGCCGTCGTCCTCACAAGCCGACTGTAGATAGAGAATCTCTGAAATGAAACGAAAAAGTTATTTGCTGCAACTAAGGCAAATTCACTCGGCATCTCTTCTTCATCATCGCATGATGAGTGTTCGGTGCCCGGTTCGGGCTGCGGCCAGCTGCTTTCCGGCTGCCGTAAAAATGTTGGTCCGTCTAACCATCGTGACCGTTGGCTGAGGTCTACGTGGCAGTGCGGCCTCGTTGCGTCGTCTGCTGCATTTTCAGCAGTAGGTACCCATCTCCATTGGGAAACCTTTGTTGACTCCAAAATTTCTCCCATTCGATTTCCGACGAACTGCTTATATCGACGGTGAGTGCTGCCTATCCAACGTAGCACTGTTTTGGAGTCAGTCCATAGTATAGCATCGCTGATCGCTATACTGTGCTCCCTTTTGACAGTGTCCATCAGCCTCGTTCCTAACACAGCTGCTTGTAATTCCAATCGTGGAATTGACATCGTTTTCATTGGGGCACACTTCGTCTTGGCACATACGAAGCATACTCGCACGTCGTTGTTGTCGTAGGTGACCCTTAAGTAAGCCACAGCTGCGAATGCTGACTGGCTAGCGTCGACAAAAACGTGCAGTTGTATTGCCCGCACGTGTATCGGTCCAAAGTAATGGCGCGAGCTTCGAAATCCTTCCACGTTGTTCATATCCTGAAGCCATTTACTAAAGGCACGGGCGATCTCATCTGGTAAGGGTTCATCCCATTGCACATTTCGTCGCCAGATCTCACGCATAAGTAACTTTCCAGTTATCATGAGACAGCTAAGAAATCCCAAAGGATCAAATGTTGACATGATCAAGCTCAAGAATTCCCTCTTCGTAGGTACTCGCTCCAAATTTAGCACACATCGGGGTACTTTGTGGTACTTCATGTTGAATTTAAAATCGTCCGTGGCTGGCTGCCAACACATGCCCAGAATCTTTTCTTCAGCTTCGCCCCAGCCGATGCTCCTAGCAGCCCCATGTTGGCCCAGGGCGTCAGCTACGGTTGGCGAACTGGAAGTAAACTGGCACAATTCAAATCCAGCATTTGCATGTATTTCTCTTATTCTTGTTGATATGGCGATGGCGTCGCCTTCACTATCAAAACTATCCACATAGTCGTCCACATAATGACATTCAAGAATAGCTTTAACCGCGCGAGGATCTGAATCCTGATACTGCAGGGCATTCAAGGTCTTCACATAGTGCGCGGTGCTTGGCGAGCATGCTGCTCCAAACGTCATTACCCTCATCTCATAAACATCAGGCTCCCGGCGATCATCGCCGTTTCGCCACAAGAATCGCTGGGCGCATCTATCCTGCGGTCGAATCAACACTTGATGGAACATCTCTCTGATGTCTCCACAAACGCCAACCGCACCTTCCCGGAAATGGAAGAGAACAGCCGGCAGCGACTTGTAATGCTGCGGCCCCTTGGATAATGCCGAATTCAATGAAATGTCACCGACCTTTGCTGCCGCGTCGAACACCAGTCTTATCTTACCGGGCTTATTTGGATTTTCAACTCCAAAGTGCGGCAGATACCAAAGTTTGTCGCTGTTGGCTAAAGCGACCTCATGATGCTTCAACTGTCGAGCATATCCTTTATGAACATAATCGTCCATAATTTTCATATAGGCTCGTTTAAACTGATCGTTACGCTTCATCTTTCTCTCGATGTTGACCAATCTTTTGTATGCCATATCGTAGCTTCGTGGCAACTCAACATTATCACGGTTCCATAATAAACCTGTCTGGTAACGTTCCCCTATTTTCACCGTGGTGTCTTCGAGTATCTTCTGTGCTCGTGCATCGTCGCTGGCTGCGACTGGTGACGTGAGCTTCACACCGAAGTTCTCGATATCAAAGTAGTCGTTTACCATCTTTTGGATTGCATCCTCCTGCGACACTGCTAGGAGGCATGACTTTGTTGACGTTGCCGTCGGTTGACCTCTTACCGGCCCAAAAACCACCCATCCGAGTTCGGTGGCTGCGGCATATGGTCCCTGTGGTGCAAACCTTTTTGTTTGCATTGGCAGTCCAAGATGCGCATGGTCGAGTCCAATCAGAAGTTTTGGTACCGCCCCGCGATACGGTTTCATTGGAAGTCGTGCACCGTTGTCCAACATTTGTACATCACGTAGATGCAGACTTTGCATTGGTAAGCTCAGGTTGGACACGCCGTACACATTTCGCAGCGCATAACGTTTGCGTTTGTCCGCTCCACTAATTTCCATGCTTACCACTGTGGTCGGCTCTCTGGTTGCTCTTCCACCAAACCACTGTATATTTAGTTGCCTGCGTTCCCCTTTGACATCTAGGTCGCGCAGTAGCTCGTCGTCTATCATAGTTACGGACGAGCCCTCGTCGAGGAGCGCATACGTATCGATCCGCTTATTGGCCCCGTGCAATGTCACTGGCAATATGCGGAATAGTAGGCGTTCTCCATCCGAATCGACACAACTTAAATTCCTTTGTTGCGTCAATTGAGCATCCACTGGCTGCGGTGCCCTTGTGTGCGGATCCGCTGGCTGCGGCATCCGTCCAGTATTCATCATTCTATCACCTGCTGGCTGCGGTGCATTGTGGCTCATAGCATCATGATCATGTAAAAGGCGATGATGCCTCTTCCGGCATCCATTGACTTGACATTCGTTTGCCCTTTTGCAGACTCTTGCCATGTGGCCATCTCGTAGGCACGAGAAACAAAGCCGGTGCCTTTTTACAAACGTCCACCTTTTTAGCGGAGAGGCTAAGTTAAACTCGTTGCAGTCCCTGACTGCGTGTTGTCCATTACAGATTGGACACCGTTTGGTGCGACCTCGGTGTCGCCCTTCATTATTCTGGTCAATGCTGGCATGCAGCACTCTACGCTTCTGCTCCTTACTATCGACGTCCACAATCGTAGATACCAAATTGGCGTAGTCCGTTAACCACGCGCTAAAATGTACGACAGTCGGGAAAGGCCTAATCGTAGCTGCATGTCTGGCCCACTCCACCCTCTTGCTTGGTGGTAGCTTAGCGACCAAATCCTCCATCAGTGTAGGATTCGCTAAGTGCTGTTCTCCGTTAGCTGATTGTAGAAAGGCGGCAAGGTTACTCACTCGTGTAGCAAATGGCACGATTTTCGCTATGCTATGCTCTTGAATTGGCTGCACCTCTCGAATACTAATTAGCTGGCTGCGTATTAGTTGTTCTGGGCGGCCATATCTGAAACGTAATTGTTCCATCACGTTGTTCACATTCCTGGGATGTATGAGCAACGACTTCACAGTATCACGTGCTTCGCCTTTGAGTGCCTTCAACAATCGCTGGTTATTCTCCAGATTCGTGCAGCTGTACGCCAAAGTTGTTTCCGTAAACGCACAGAAGAATATAGGCCAATCCTTAGGTTGGCCTCCAAACTCGGGTAGATCTGGTAATTTGCGTAGCAGGCATACATCGTTTCTGGGTGTCGCCCATGCGAAGTTCCCAGTTGCCTGCGTTGGCTCCAAAATGATCACCGGTTGGGTCTCTTGTGCCGGCGTGTAGCTGAGCGTTGACTGCGCGATGCCTGCAGAACAATATGGCGTCGAGCGGCTTGATGTTGTAGAACAGTGATCCATAACTGTAGCTCGTTCTACCGTTTGCAACTGTGGTCCCAAATTTCCACTCAATGACGTAGGCAATGCCTCACTCAAAGATGGCGATCTGCTCAAAATGGCAGTTCCACTCAAAATTGCAGTTTCACTCAAACTAACACTTGAATTTGGGACTCCACTCATAATTGCAGTTTTACTCAAACTTCCACTCAACGACGGCTCTCCACTCAAAAATGGCGGCAGGTTAGCTGTACCACCTACGCCAGTATCACTCAATTTAACGGGATCAGTAACTGTACTCACATGTGCTTGACCAGTTTTTGACCTTTGCAACTCGTGCTCTAACGCAGCGACTCTCTTTATCAAATCCATGACTTGTGTACCTGAGAGTTGCGTGCTTGGACTTGGCGCTCCTGTCAATATGCTGGCTCGTGCACTCACTCCTGCGGCCACAGTGCCGGCAGGTTGTACACTTGTGCCCACATCCACGGTCCTGGGGCTTTGTGGCGCGGTCACAGCGGGAACTTGTATTTGTGATACAGTGCTCACCATTCTACTTGTCCGCTTCGGCTGCACCTCACTCGCCGTGGTAGTTATCTCCTGGCCCTCATTCAGGCGTGGGCTTTTCCTGGGTGACCGTTGTGTCATCTTGTTTAGCTCGGAGATGACTTCTACTATATTTTACGCTGGCTGCGTACCAATGGTAACTCTATAACTGGGGTGGAGGCCGTGCCTGTGCTGTGTCTATCTACACGCACTGTAACTCCAAAGTTACACCACGTCTTGTCTCCAGTGCAAGTCGCCCTTGCAGTTTCTTACAATAGAACTGCGAATAAAAGGATCATGTCGCGTGCCAAACGAAGGTGGAGTTGCAATTTGAACACTGCAAGGTTTACGCTTGGCCCCTGGCCATGTTACTCCGATGTTAATAGAGACAGCGTAATGCAAAACGTGCTAGTGCAAGTGTTTTATTCTGAACGGATTATATAGGTTAGAACTTAAATAGATATTCCCTCAGAATCTTACCGCAGTCTTCCCTCCTACGGCCTTCTAACTCACGACAATAATGAGCTTAACATTTAAGTGATGGCGGCAACAAGCCAAATACAATGTGCCCGTACATTCACAGGGCAAAAATACATACTTTCAGAATATAATTAATACTAAACAATCGATAACTTAATTCGTCCCGCAACAGCAACCTTAAATGTTGAAAATTCGTGTAAGGGTGCGCTCTGGCTAACGATTCAACAGTTCTGCGCTAAAGAAGGTCCGAGAATCAATGGGTCGAGCACGTGGTCACGCTGGTCTGCCTTATCATGCGACAATAACTGAAGTGTAGAAAGGTTCTTTGCTTATTTGCCGATAATCAGACGATGCAGAAAGATTGGTCCGGCCTTTAGGAATGCACTCCCTACTACCACTCTATCCTCGATTGATGTTTTTTTTTGTTGTTGCTTTGGCTCAAAGAAGGTGTACAACTAATGCGTAATTTTTTTTTCACGCTGCGCTGCAATGTAGCCTGCACCTTCCTGCGACTTCAGAAAAGGCGTACCTCGACTCCAAGCTTGATCCCTTAGTTAAGTTTTGACGATTTGGCAATGTAAGAATTTTTACTTTAATTTGGTGAAAAGTTCTAGTCGAGCGCTAGGGAGCGCTTGATGTCTATAGTTACTTTATATTTCAGGGACTTTGACTATGAGCTGGGATGCCGATGCACGGGGATTTATTATATATACACGTGTAAAACTGAACTTTATGATCCTTGGCGATTAAAATTGGCAAGAATAACGCCACGCGGCAAATAAGCACACATCTAAGTCACGATATTTTCATTCGCAACGGCGTTATTATTAACATAGGTCATGGTCACTCTGGTTATGTTATTAAGCTAAGCTGATAATTTGTATTTGCATCAATGTTATGGTGCAATGCTGCCCTTCGACCATCAGCTGATCACGTCCATGGCAGTAAATATTTAAATTTTAAAAAATTAGGCTTATCAGGATGTTTCTTGTTTCTTGAATTCAATTCAGGGGAGCGGAAATGTATCGGACAAAAGCTTTTTATTTATTTGACGACAGTCGATTACTAATCGCCATTACTTTTCTTCTGATCCCGGAAGGGATTCCTTTGGAACTAGCAAAAGTGGGCTATTATATTCGGATATAGATGGCTCGACTATATTGTCGGTGATCAATTTCCCAACTTGTTTATGAATTTCATCTACTTGGCTATGAGGACTTCGGTAATTTTTTATATATATTGGTTCGTTGTCTTTTAGTCTCAATTTTTGCTTATAGAAGTTATTAGTGGTTATCGATTCGGTTTCTAGTCCGAATACATCACTATATTTGGTGCATAACTCTATTAATTGTTTTTTGAATTGGGGCGGAATATTTTTTTTTAATTGAGCCAAAACGATTTCGTTTCTATTTTCTTGAGTAATTTGAACTAAATCATAGTCCGAAAGTGGTTCATATTCTAGTTTGTTTATGCTGACCAACTGGTCAGTGTTAGTTGTATTTAATAAACGGACAAATGCATATTCGGATGTTGCTATTGTGTTTGCAATGTAAACACCATTTTGTATTTCTTGATTTTGTTTAATATACAGGCTTCTTTTGTGCCTTTCTCAATTTTCCTTATGAATTGGGATCTTGCTGGTAAAAATAATGAATTGTTACCAGAACTGTATGTTATTGTAACATAAATTGGAAAATTTAAGTTTTTGGGTCTTAGTATAAACCAATCTTCAGTTGGTTTGAAGTCTAACTGGCAATTGAATCGTTTTAAAAAGTCAATGCCTATAATTCCATCACATGTTATTGAGAAATTTGAATCTACTATATGAAAATCGTGTGGAATTATATAGTTGTCTGTTTGTCCATGCTAGACCTTGAGACTTTATGACTCCCTGGCCAATGCCTTGGATACTTATTATTGTATCATTTTGGATGTCTTGATAAACATCGGAATTTGCTTTGAGAAGTGAAATATCTGCACCTTTGTCTACAATGTATGTTAATTTTCTTTTGGTTAGTGCATTCTGAAATGACACATAAATATTGAGACTAAAATTTATTGAATGAACCTTTATACTTAGGTCTCGTTGCTTAAAGGGTTCTGGGAGTTTCCCGACGTGTTTTGTGTAACTCGGACATTATTGTTGTATCGTCTGTTTGGAGTTACCTGCGGCCTCGAGAGTTTCCTCTAAATAGGCCTCGTCCTCTATCATTGTTATTGTATTGGCGATAAACATTATTGTGGTTATTACCTCTTCCGCGGTAATTTCCACAGTTATCCCTTTTATGTTATTGTTGGTAGAACAGGACAGTGTTCGAATGTCCTGTTGCCTCTGCGCAACTATTGACAAATTTGAACATGGCATCATTCATGTTACTGAATGTGTCAGCCTGCATGATAAGTTTTACGTTATTAATTGAAAAGTTGTTAGTCATCGCCTTGACATTCAGCGTTGTGCTGTACTAAGTGGCTAGATCTGATGATAAGCCATCGTTGATATAGGCTCCTTCCAGAGACTTTGTCAACTTTTCTACTTCCTGAACGTATTGATTGGCTGTTTTATTACTTTGTTGTAGACTTTGGCTATTAATTTGGCAATTATTTGAACAATTGTTTGTTCATCGCTTATTAGATTTCTTGCATTGCCCTTCAGCTTAGTCTTTATTAAATTGACTGCCACTGTTTCTTGCGTGCCTTTAAGGGAATCAATTAGATTCGATGCGTCTTAGAAACTTTGTAGTTTCTCAGCCTTTCCATCGAACTCAGGTACGAGTGATGAGGCTAATTAAAGAAATTCTACTTGTGTTTGTGCCATGTTTTCTTCTACTTGTTCGGTTTCCGTTGATTGTGACAAGAGTGACCGATCAAACGTTACCAGCGTGTTTAATGCCGATGGTAAATAAAGCTGGAGATTGTACTTTTCGTTTAAGTTTACCAGATTATCCCTTAGACGCTGTAAAAATTCTGAAGTTTGGACTCTGTGTAAGCTTGTGAGCTTATGCTGCCACTCCTTAATTAAACTCCTGATTTCATTGTATTAATGTACAAGAATCTCAGTGGGTTTAACTATGGTTGGTTGCAAAACTGATGCGCTTTTATTTAGGCACTTATGGGATTTGTCGAAGTTCGATTTATGCAGCTCTATTTTTTCAACTATTTGGTGCCATTCCATGTGGCACTTCCCCTACTTAATTATTTTCATTTAAGCAGCGGCTTAGACCTTGTCTAAGTCGTTAACCCTATTCACGTAGCGTTTCTTTAGTGATTTTTTATGCAGAAGATATATCTTCAGAAGGAGGTTCACCGATGCTATTACAATTCTACCTATTTTAACAATGACTTTTGGCTTTTTTGTTTTTGTTTAATTAATTAGATCTACCTGTGCAGACGTACTAGAAGAATTGTTGTTGTCCCTAGAATGGGATTTTCGTCAAAAATGGGTTTTATTTTTACATAGGGTAATGTTGACAAGACTATTCCCTTCTCTATTTTAGAACATGTAAATAGTGGGCCATATGTTTCAATATATTCGGATTCAAATTCATATACTGAATTTCCTATGCCTTTGCAAAATTTTTATGGATTCCATACGAAAGTTTGGAAATTACATTTTTATGAATAATGGTATGAGTTGCCATGTGATATATGTATATCGATATATATATATATATATATATATATATATATATATATATATATATATATATATATATATATATATATATATATATATATATATATATATATATATATATATATATATATATATATGTGTAAATTTGTATTTTTATTCGAAAAAAAAAAATTTTGCGAAAAGTTACATTATTATAGTTTTGTTTTCTTAATTTCGATTATTTTTTAGTTTCGATTTTTCATTTTTTTTTTTTTAATATAATTTTTTTTTTATGTAATCTATTTTGGCAGAAGTCCTTTGTACTATTTTTTTTTGCAAATTCCTACTTCGATCAACACAGTGATTTCCTCTCTAATATTTCGTGCAACTTATTAGGTTGCACCATACCTTGACGCACACAACATAGTGGGCGTCATTAAAATGCTATAAATATATATCTTAAATTTTAGGTTTGATTATAATATTGTTGATTGTTGCTCTGCTTCTTCTTCGTCTTATTTGGCTACCTGGAAGCAGTCAGTGTTGCCGGTGCAGGTCATCGCACAAGCCGGGGTGAAAAGTGGTCCAGCGCAGTCAGCAGGGCATCTTTTAGTCATTTTTGGCAGCGGCTTCTTTTCTGCTTGAGGAGGGTTGCATATTTTAGATAAGTTCGTTTTATATTGAGTGGAAGGTGTTTTCGTTTGTGTTTTGTATCTTTTTTCATCGGCTAGACTCTTGGCATCGTTCCAAATCGGGGGCTTGCTGCTGTAATATAATAACTTGCATATTTCGGCTTTGCGTTTCTTTATACGCAGCTGAATACCACCTCGATTTTTTTTTTGTTTCTTTATTTTCAGCCTGTTCACTGGCTGTTTTTTGTTTTGCCCTATACTCATCAAGCGTGATGCGTATGGACATTTGGACAATTTTCAGAAACGAAATACACCTTACTCACTCAGAACTTTTAATCCGTTGTTGTTGCTGATAGATGCAGCCTTCACTGTCCCGCGCCGCTCAGGTTCACCCTCATCATGCTGCAGTCGGGTCTTCATGTTTATATGTTGTTGATGTTGTCGCTATGTTTTATTTTTTTTAGTTTCTCCCACGTTGCGTGACACTTGTCACGGTCGCCACGTGATATATCTATTTATATATAACAGTTTTGAAATTATTGCAGCAGCACGACAGTGCTGGTTGGCTTGGCTATTAATAGTGTCTTTATTGAATTCAGCAATGTTCTTAGCCTATGGATAACATATATAAACTTATGCTGTTATCAGTTAACAGCTACAAAGAGCGGGAGAGTGAGTAGCTAGCATATGCCTGTTTTAGTGGGCATATATATGTTGATCATGAAATGCGCTCAGGCGGAGCGTGGAATATGCAGCGTAAGCATGAAGGGCAGCTAGTGAGGTGTATTGAACCAATTGGTCCACTCGTGAGGTGTGAGGCGGACACTAAGGTAGCCACCCCACAGATCAGAATCATAGTTATAGGATATAAGCATTGTATTAGTAATAAGAATAGTTAAGTCAAGGTGCCGAGGTATACAAGGTAGTTAAGGGCGAGAAGGGCATTTTGAATTAAGTTAGCATTTAACCACTGGCCTCCGCAGCAACAGTTTGTTCTGATCGGTTACACAACATCGCCCTCGAGGGCACAACTTCACTTCGGTGGCGAAGAGCGAAAGCTCCGAAGCGAAGTTACGAAAGCTCGAGGCGAACTTGAGCGACTGTGGTAAGCTCGCAGCTTGTCGGCACTTTTGCAGCGACGATAAGAGTAGGTAGACGTGTGTCACGAAAGGTAAAGCGATGAACATAGCCCTAAGGGGGCAGCGGAACGCTAGGGTTCCAGACAGTGTGACAGGGCCTTTACGTAAGAAAACAGAGAAGGGTAGTGAATAATAACTACTGAGAAGGAACCATGAATAAAGCAATGTTCACAAAGTGGCTGGCCGGTGTTTAACATAACCCCCATTCCTAACCTTAAGTATGGTGTGTAGTGGTATGAGGCCTTATCTCGTCGCCCGTGAGAGCAATCCCAGCTTTTAGTGTGTGCGTGTATTGAGACGAACTCCAGCAGCGAACGCCCGCGATACCATCGAGCGCTGAAGGTCAGCACGGTCGTTTGGGATATACACCGCTTTCCCGCAAGGCGCGTTCACACGAGGAGTGAATGCGTGTGGGTATTCTTAGTTAGGCACACCCTAGAGTGTAACAGGCGATAAGGAGAAAAGAAAATATCATAGATGGGTAAAATGGATATCTAGGGTATTAAGCAGTCGGGCCTATCTTAGCGAATACATTCTAATACAGGGTGATAGTGGACAAAGTGAAAGCCTGCAAGAGTGAGGAGACATAAATATGTGCTAAATAAAACGCACAAAGCGGATTAAAAGAAACATAACGGTCGGGCGAGATCAAGACCACGCTTGCATACGAGTGCGCAGTCGCGCGCCGTAGTCGACGTCGGCGTCGAAGGGCCGTTAAGGTATCGCGGCAGCGGCTGTACGGTGTGTCGTATTCAGCTCACGCAGGGTGAAAAGCTGAATCGTCAGTACAGTCGATACAAACAGTGACAGCGGGTGTTTTTTTTGTGGAGTTGCGGCATGGAAAGGGAAAAGAAAAATGAAACATTAAGAAGCAAAAGATAAGTGAATAAACAAGTATTAAATAAAGGACGACAATTATAATATATATATGTACATATACATAAGTATATTTAATGTAATGGGAAAACAAAACAATTTAATAATGCCTACAAGCTGGAATAATGACAGTGATAGCAATCAATGAGCAACTGTGAAGCGATTACGAGTGAACAGTTAACCTGCGAAACTGCGCCACTGGTGTGGTTTCCTTTTTTTTATTTTATTAAACTGAGATAAATAAACGTACGGAACGAGAATCACCCAGCCACCAACCACGAGAACCGAGCTAGAGGACACAAGAGGTAAAAGGCGACGCCGACTTCAGCGAAGGGCACCTAGAAGCAGTAAGAAAACGTAAAATGAAGTCAGGTGAGTGCCAAAATCCGGATAGGCGTGCGCTGGATCCACCAGCGGCTGGAAAACTAAGGGATCGTAAAGGAGCTGCGTAAGCGGCTATTGACCTACGTGCAGGATGGTAGCCATTCCCCTGAAATTTGGGCTGCCAAAACATTAGAGCCACCCTCCTAGAGCGCCCCACCCGACGTTGGCGGATGGCCGTGTCAAAAATAGAAGCCCGACCTGAGGAGCTCACAACTGTACGAGCGTAAACAGATTCCGACCTCAATCTTAACCGTCAAAGGCATGAGGTCGGAAGGGATGTAGCCCGCCGAGCAACGGTGACCAACGTTGAGATAGGATTGGCCCCTGCTGATCCGGGTAGTGCCCCTTATGCTTCCAAGCCGTATCCTTAGTCGAAGGCTAGGCCACTTTCAAACATTCCGGAACAAGTCCGTTAGTCGGGTATGAGGTATGATGGTCGATCCGACCCCCTTGGATTCCTAGTCCAAAAGGAGCGGGCCATCACATATGGCATTGCCCTCGATCGCATGCTTACGGCAATGTGCGAAGTATTCTGCGACCGGGCCGCTCGTTGGTTTTTGAGTAATGGGCTGAGGGATTTCTTGGTGTTCTTCCTGCTACCGCGCTGTTTTGAAAGGCTTGAGGGCGATATCCGGACCCGCCGGCAGCGCGAGGGGGAGGATTTCAAGGAATACCTAATGGAGCTGAGTCAGGTGGCCATGAGTAGCGCAGAATGGGGAGGTCAGTACAGTCCACGGGGGGACACCTCAACTCGTTCCGGCCTACGCCATGCGGGTCCGGAGCGACCATTATGGACAGAAGGGTCCCCGCCCCGCCTCGCCTAAAGTGGTCCCTGCCGAAGTTGCCCATCACATGATGAGCCAAGAGACCGGAACCGAGAACGATCCGCGGAGGTCATGTCGCAAGTGCGCACAAGAGGGGCATGTCGCAGGTGCGCGCAAGAGGGGCACTTCGACAGGGGGTGTCCCAACGTGTCCTATTTTATTGGGTATGTGGGAACCGGGACAGGAGTAGCCAGTTGTAATGCCGCCGCACGGAGGCGGGAAATGGGAAACGGCATCGCTTAGGTAAAGATCGGGTCGACGCCGACACACACGTGACCAAGTAATATGACACCCACTGAAGGTGGACGGTGGCCAAATCGTTACTGCAGTGGAGATTGGTGGGCGAACGACGCCAGCTACAACCGGCACCGGAGCCACTCGCAGCCCTATGAGTGTAAATTGCGTACGCAAGTGGGCGATTCGGGGGAGAGCGGAGGACGTGCAGACGCGCATTTGTTTGGCAGATGGGTCCACGCTGGTAGTAGGAAGGGCATTGTGGTATGAAGTTGTCCTAGCGGGGAAGGTGATCAGAATGTCGATACTCATAATGCCCTCGATGCCCTCTAGACCACGTCATCCTAGAGATGGATTTCTTGGATGCAATGGGCCCCACAATTCGCTCCGGCAATGCAGAGCTGGTCCTGGAGACGGTGATGGCACCGGTCGCGGGCCTGGGATGAGCGAAGAGCCGAAAGAAGGCCTCCCGCGTAAGAAAAAAGGAAGCACCTGCTCGGCAACTGGATGGAGGAGACACGAAGAAGGATCCGAGGGAGGGACTCCCATGTCAGGGAAAGGGAGCACCTGCTAGGCAACAGAATGGGCAAGACAAAAAAAAAAGCACCGAAGAAAGGCCTCCCACTTCAGGGAAAGGGAGCACCTGCTCGGCAACCGGATGAAAAGGACACGAAGCGGGAACCGAAGGAAGGCCTGCTCAGCAACCAAAGGAAAGGACACGAAAGAGGGAGAGAAGAAGCGGCCTCAATCAGGATCAGACCAAGCGCACGAGGAGCCCGAAAGGAGACGAGTAGAATTACAGCAGTGGAGCCTCATGCGTCCGCCTACCAAGACGATATCATGGTGATAGGAGCGACGAGAGCGTAACACATAAAGAATTTGAGGGAGGTATTCCGCCGGTTGAGGGCGGCCAAACTCAGGCTAAACAGGAAGAAGTGCAGCTTTTTCAGGGAGAGGCTAACAGGAGGAGGCCTTGCGTTAATTGAAGAATAGCTTGACGACTGCCCCTGTGTTGGCTTGTCCAGACTTTTCCGCCAAATTCGTCTAGCAGACTGACACGATAGAGGGACAGGAGCGGGTGATAGCATATGCGAGTCGGAAGTTGCTGAAAGCTGGTGTCAACTATTCCACCACCGAGAAATAGAAAATGGGCAGCTGTATAGGCATTTTGGCCACCGGACGGACGACGAGGAATTCATTCCTGGGAAGCTATGTGTGATCAGTGGTCGATGGCAGAGGGTACTGCAGGATGTCATGATCAGAGGTCGCAAATAACAGTCAACACTATCGGGCTGTCTGGAGTTTTTGTAGGAGAGAATGAATAAGGGAGAAAGAATACACACAAAGTTCTGTTTCTACGCTGCAGACCCTAGGCACGAGCAACTGAACACTGAACAGAAAAAATAGCTGCTAAAGTATCTTTGTGAATATGCATGTATGCACTTGCGTGCTTGTGTGTGTCTAACGAAATTGTATACATGCATAACCGTTTTATGTCGTGTCCTCTTTTTCTGTGTTTCTCTCTCTCGCTCTAGCTTTCATTGATATCGTCACATGACAACAACAACCAAAAAAAACTCTTTTCGCTTCCACTTTTTTTGTTATGCTTTTCGACAAGCACACATTTTCTGTGCGCTCGACCGAATGTGTCTTGTTAAGATACTGTTAGACAGAATAGTGTGTATGGCTCAACCAGAAACACGAAACAGAGTTCACAAGCGCAACGAAATAAAGTGTTCGATGAAGATCGAAACCGAAACTGCTTTGTTTTTTTCGGTTTTTTAAGGCCCCTTCCAAGGTCGAGACATGGCACAACGATGTGACTGGTGTTTCATGATGCCTTCTCAAAGTGGGGGAAACTGGTCCCATTCAGGAGGGCTACGGCGGCGCACTTGCAGACGGCGTTCCGAGAAAGGATTTTGAGTAGATTCAGGGTGCTTTAGAAGCTTGTGTGTGACAACGGTTGGCAGTTTAAAAGCCGTAGCTTCAAGTCTTCTCTGGAGTTCCTGGGTGTAGAGGTCCAGTACTGAACTGAAAGGACCAACAGAACTGTTAAGGCTGTGATAGCGCAGTTTATCGAAGGCCATCAGAGTTGATTTTTTTCGTTGTTGTTTTTTTTTTTAACAATTCAGTTTAATCACTAAATCTAATAATATATACGCATCAGCATATAAAAGAAAGATAATCCATTTAACAAAACAAAGTAACCAATATATTTTTGAATATATTATAGATAATAGAGTATATTTGTTTAGTTGAGAACTTCAGATATTCAACAAAACGGTTCAAAACTTGTGACTTGCAACATTATGAGATGAACATATGAAACAGAGACAAGTGTGGATAGTTCAATAGAGTTGGGTATTTTAAATAGTTGTTTTGTTTTTTTTTTCTTTCTTTCCTGTTATGTTTTTTTTTTTTTGTGAAACTTAAGAGCTAACACTTGAAACAGATTAAATAGTATATGAAGTGTCATATTTTCGAAATGGGGGAAAAAGTGTGTACAAAAATTAATCGTTAAAAAAATGGTAACTGTACGACAACAGCTTAAAAAATATAAATGTGTCGTTAAATTTGTTGCGAAAGTAACTTCAAAGCGTAACAAACAGAGAGTGTGTGTCGACAAAACTAAACGCTAAACTAAGGCACATAAATATAAGGGGAATCTATAGTTTGTATTTGTTTTTCTTGTTTTTGTTTCTTGTTTTAACTTCAACATTTAATGTGCTAAGTATATATATATATATTTGCTGTCTCTTTTTGGCACAAATTCATGTCTTTTTCAATTGGATTTTTGTTGTTGTATGTGTTTTATAGTTTTTCCTTTTTTTTTTTTTTTTTTTTTTTTGATGGGGTATACGTACAACGTAGGGTTCTTGATTTTTTGGTTTACTTTAAATCGTAGAATTTACGGCAGTACCAACTGTCCAACGCCGCTGAGGGCTTTGCCGCGAGATTGACAGCTAAATTCGATGGCCCCTATCGGGTTATCTAGTTCGCCTAACATTGTACGACTCGTGAAGCCAGGCGAGCGAAAGAAGAGGGTGGCCAATATTTCGCAGCTGAAGGCTTTCTACCACACAGATCATGATGACAGTTATAGGATATAAGCATTGTTTAGTATTTAAGCATTGTATTAGTAATAAGAATAGTTAAGGCAAGGTGCCTAGGTATTGAAGGTAATTAAGGGCAAGGAGCTCAGTTTGAATTAAGTTTGAATTTAACCGCCGGCCTCCGCAGCAACCGTTCGTTTCTGATCGGTTACACAACATCGCCCTCGAGGGCGCAACTTCACTTCGGTGGCGAAGAGCGAAAGCTCCGAAGCGCAGTTGCGAAAGCTCGCGGCGAAGTTGAGCGACCGAGGTAAGTGCACGGCTCGCCAGCAGCGTGTCGGCACTTTTGCAGCGACGATAAGAGTAGGTAGACGTGTGTCACGAAAGGTAAAGCGATGAACATAGCCCTAAGGGGGCAGCGGAATGCTAGGGTTCCAGACAGTGTGACAGGGCCCTTGCGTAAGAAAACAGAGAAGGGTAGTGAATAATAACTACTGAGAAGGAACCATGAATAAAGCAATGTTCACAAAGAAGTCTGCTAATCCTTTTTATTTCTTATTTACACTAATCTCAACATAACCCCCATTCCTAACCTTAAGTGTGGTGTGTAGTGGTGTGAGGCCTTATCTCGTCGCCCGTGAGAGCAATCCCAGCTTTTAGTGTATGCGTGTGTTGAAACGAACTCCAGCAGCGAACGCCCGCGATACCATCGAGCGCTGAAGGTCAGCACGGTCGCTTGGGATATACACCGCTTTCCCGCAAGGCGCGTTCACACGAGGAGTGAATGCGTGTGGGTATTCTTAGTTAGGCACACCCTAGAGTGTAACAGGCGATAAGGAGAAAAGAAAATATCATAGATGGGTAAAATGGATATCTAGGGTATTAAGCAGTCGGGCCTATCTTAGCGAATACATTCTAACACAGGGTGATAGTGGACAAATTGAAAGCCTGCAAGAGTGAGGAGACATAAATATGTGCTAAATAAAACGCACAAAGCGGATTAAAAGAAGCATAACGGTCGGGCGAGATCAAGACCACGCTTGCATAAGAGTGCGCAGTCGCGCGCCGTAGTCGACGTCGGCGTCGAAGGGCCGTTAAGGTATCGCGGCAGCGGCTGTACGGTGGGTCGAATTCAGCTCACGCAGGGTGAAAAGCTGAATCGTCAGTACAGTCGATACAAACAGTGACAGCGGGTGTTTTTTTTTTGTGGAGTTGCGGCATGGAAAGGGAAAAGAAAAATAAAACAATAAGAAACAAAAGATAAGTGATTAAACAAGTATTAAATAAAGGACAAAGGACAATTATACAATTATATATATATATATATATATATATATATATATATATATATATATATATATATATATATATACATAAGTATATTTAATGTAATGGGAAAACGAAATAATTTAATAATGCCTACAAGCTGGAACAGTGACAGTGATAACAATCAAAGAGCAACTGAGAAGCGACTACGAGTGAACAGTTAACCTGCAAAACTGCGCCAGTGGTGTGGTTTCCTATTTTTTATTTTATTAAACTGAGATAAATAAGCGTACGGAACGAGAGTCACCCAGCCACCAACCACGAGAACCGAGCTAGAGGCCACAAGAGGAAAAAGGCGACGCCGACTTCAGCGAAGGGCACCAAGAAGGAGTAAGAAAACGTAAAATGGAGTCAGGTGAAAGCCAAAATCCGGAAAGGCGTGCGCTGGATCCACCAGCGGCTGGAAAACTAAGGGCGCGTAAAGGAGCTGCGTAAGCGGCTATTGACCTACTTGCAGGATGGTAGCCATTCCCCTGAAATTTGGGCTGCCAAAACATTAGAGCCACCCTCCTAGAGCGCCCCACCCGACGTTGGCGGATGGCCGTGTCTAAAAAAGGAGCCCGATCTGAGGAGCTCACAACTGTACGAGCGTAAACAGATTCCGACATCAATCTTAACCGTCAAAGGCATGAGGTCGGAAGGGATGTAGCCCGCCGAGCAACGGTGACCAACGTTGAGATAGGATGGGCCCCTGCTGATCCGGGTAGTGCCCCTTATGCTTCCAAGCCGTATCCTTAGTCGAAGGCTAGGCCACTTTCAAACATTCCGGAACAAGTCCGTTAGTCGGGTATGAGGTATGATGGTCGATCCGACCCCCTTGGATTCCTAGTCCTAGAGGAGCGGGCCATCACATATGGCATTGCCCTCGATCGCATGCTTACGGCAATGTGCGAAGTATTCTGCGACCGGGTCGCTCGTTGATTTTTGAGTAATGGGCTGAGGGATTTCTTGGTGGTCTTCCTGCTGCCGCACTGTTTTGAATGGCTTGAGGACGATATCCGGACCCGCCGGCAGCGCGAGGGGGCGTATTTCAAGGAATACCTAATTTTGCTGAGTCAGGTGGCCATGAGTAGCGCAGAATGGGGAGGTCAGTACAGTCCACGGGGGGACACCTCAACCCGTTCCGGTCTACGCCATGCGGGTCCGGAGCGACCATTGTGGACAGAAGGGTCCCCGCCCCCCTCGCCTACAATGGTCCCAGCCGAAGTTGCCCATCAGATGATGAGCCAAGAGACCGGAATCGAGAACGCTCTGCGGAGGGCATCTCGCAGGTGAGCACAAGAGGGGCATGTCGCAGGTGCGCACAAGAGGGGCACTTCGACAGGGGGTGTCCCAACGTGTCCAATTTTATTGGGTATGTGGAAACCGGGACAGGAGTAGCCAGTTGTAATGCCGCCGCACGGAGGCGGGAAATGGGAAACGGCATCGCTTAGGTAAAGATCGGGTCGACGCCGACACACACGTGACCAAGTAATATGACACCCACTGAAGGTGGACGGTGGCCGAATCGTTGCTGCAGTGGAGATTGGCGGGCGAACGATGCCAGCGACAATCGACACCGGGGCCACTCGCAGCCCTATGAGTGTAAATTGCGTTCGCAAGTGGACGATCCGGGGAAGAGCGGAGGACGTGCAGACGCGCATTCGTCTGGCAGATGGGTCCACGCTGGTAGTAGGTAGTAGGGCATTGTGGTATGACGTTGTCCTAGCGGGGAAGGTGATCAGAATGTCGATACTCATAATGCCCTCGATGCCCTCTAGACCACGTCATCCTAGAGATGGATTTCTTGGATGCAATGGGCCCCACAATTCGCTCCGGCAATGCAGAGCTGGTCCTGGAGACGGTGATGGCACCGGTCGCGGGCCTGGGATGAGCGAAGAGCCGAAAGAAGGCCTCCCGCGTAAGAAAAAGGAAGCACCTGCTCGGCAACTGGATGGAGGAGACACGAAGAAGGATCCGAGGGAGGGACTCCCATGTCAGGGAAAGGGAGCACCTGCTAGGCAACAGAATGGGCAAGACAAAAAAAAAGCACCGAAGAAAGGCCTCCCACTTCAGGGAAAGGGAGCACCTGCTCGGCAACCGGATGAAAAGGACACGAAGCGGGAACCGAAGGAAGGCCTGCTCAGCAACCAAAGGAAAGGACACGAAAGAGGGAGAGAAGAAGGGGCCTCAATCAGGATCGGACCGAGCGCACGAGGAGCCCGAAAGGAGACGAGTAGAATTACAGCAGTGGAGCCTCATGCGTCCGCCTACCAAGACGATATCATGGTGATAGGAGCGACGAGAGCGTAACACATAAAGAATTTGAGGGAGGTATTCCGCCATTTGAGGGCGGCCAAACTCAGGCTAAACAGGAAGAAGTGCAGCTTTTTCAGGGAGAGGCTAACAGGAGGAGGCCTTGCGTTAATTGAAGAATAGCTTGACGACTGCCCCTGTGTTGGCTTGTCCAGACTTTTCCGCCAAATTCGTCTAGCAAACTGACTCGATAGAGGGACAGGAGCGGGTGATAGCATATGCGAGTCGGAAGTTGCTGAAAGCTGATGTAACCCTGCAAATGGGTCGCAGGTATGTGTGCCAGGATCGCCGAAGAGCTAGCCAAGTTCCCGGACTACATAGAAGAAAATGGGCAGCTGTATAGGCATTTTGGCCACCGGACGGACGACGAGGAATTCATTTCTGGGAAGCTTAGTGTTGTCAGTTGTCAACGGCAGAGGGTACTGCAGGATGTCATGATCAGAGATCGCAAATAACAGTCAACACTTTCGGGTTGTCTAGAAAAAAACAGTTTTTGTAGGAGAGAATGAATAAGGGAGAAAGAATACACACAAAGTTCTGTTTTTGCGCTGCAGACCCAAGCCACGAGCAACTGAACACTGAACAGAAAAAATAGCTGCTAAAGTATCTTTTGTGAATATGCATGTATGCACTTTCGTGCTTGTGTGTGTCTAACGAAATTTTATACATGCATTACCGTTTTATGTCGTGTTCTCTTTTTCTCTCTCTCGCTCTAGCTTTCATTGATATCGTCACATGACCACAACAACCAAAAAAAAACACTTTTCGCTTCCACTTTTTTTGTTTTGCTTTTCGACAAGCACACATTTTCTGTGCGCTCGACCGAATGTGTCTTGTTAAGATACTGTTAGACAGAACAGTGTGTATGGCTCAACCAGAAACACGAAACAGAGTTCACAAGCGCAACGAAATAAAGTATTCGATGAAGAGCGAAACCGAAACTGCTTTGTTTTTTTCGGTTTTTTAATGTGCAGATCGCATTGAACGTACATGCGTTGACTGATATTTGCGACCTCTGGTCATGATGCACCCACGGCCGGGCATCAAGGCATGAGGAAAACAGTGTCAAGGTTGGCCCAGAGGTTCTACTGGCTGGATATGTTCCGCGACGCCGCCCAGTATGTGAAGTGCTGCGATGTCTGCAGAAGTTCAAGAGCGAACAACTCAAGGTCGCCTGCTGATGAGGCAGGTAGCAGAGCCGATGGCGTTGCTTTTCGCTGATTTTGCCAGGGCCCTTCCAAGGTCGAGACATGGCACAACGATGTTACTGGTGTTTCATGATGCCTTCTCAAAGTGGGGGAAACTGGTCCCATTCAGGAGGGCTACGGCGGCGCACATGCAGACGGCGTTCCGAGAAAGGATTTTGAGTAGATTCGGTTGACAACGGTTGGCAGTTTAAAAGCCGTAGCTTCAAGTCTTCTCTGGAGTTCCTGGGTGTAGAGGTCCAGTACTGAACTGAAAGGACCAACAGAACTGTTAAGGCTGTGATAGCGCAGTTTATCGAAGGACATCAGAGTTCGTGGGAAGAGCTCGTGCCGGAGATATCGCTAGTGGTCAATAAAAGTGTTGCGGACTCCACAGGTTTCAGTCCCGTTGTTCTGATGCAGGGTAGAGAGCCGCAGTTGCCCGCTGCTCTGTGTGATCAGGTTACTCCGGGGTCTGCAACTAGTGCTCTTGACCCCAGGACAAAGGCGGATGGGTTGAGGGAACTCCTTTATGTCGTCCACAGAAATTGAAGCGCGCTTGAAACGACCACGGCAGGCGCTACAACTTACGGAGACGACAGTGGAGTCCTTCGTTGGACTCGATGGCCCTGTTACGGCAGTACCAACTGTCCAACGCCGCTGAGGGCTTTGCCGCGAGAATAACACCCAAATTCGATGGCCCCTATCGGGCTATCTAGTTCGCCTAACATTGTACGACTCGTGAAGCGAGGCGAGCCAAAGAAGAGGGTGGCCAATATTTCGCAGCTGAAGGCTTTCTACCACACAGATCATGATTACAGTTATAGGATATAAGCACTGTATAGCATATAACCATTGTATTAGTAATAAGAATAGTTAAGGCAAGGTGCCTAGGTATTGAAGGTAATTAAGGGCAAGGAGCTCAGTTTGAATTAAGTTTGAATTTAACCGCCGGCCTCCGCAGCAACCGTTCGTTTCTGATCGGTTACACAACATCGCCCTCGAGGGCGCAACTTCACTTCGGTGGCGAAGAGCGAAAGCTCCGAAGCGCAGTTGCGAAAGCTCGCGGCGAAGTTGAGCGACTGAGGTTAGCTCACGGCTCGCCAGCAGCGTGTCGGCACTTTTGCAGCGACGATAAGAGTAGGTAGACGTGTATCAAGAAAGGTAAAGCGAGGAACATAGCCCTAAGGGGGCAGCGGAACGCTAGGGCTCCAGACAGTGTGACAGGGCCTTTACGTAAGAAAACAGAGAAGGGTAGTGAATAATAACTACTGAGAAGGAACCATGAATAAAGCAATGTTCACAAAGAAGTCTGCTAATCCTTTTTATTTCTTATTTACACTAATCTCGGGCACCGTGGCTGGCCGGTGTTTAACATAACCCCCATTCCTAACCTTAAGTGTGGTGTGTAGTGGTATGAGGCCTTATCTCGTCGCCTGTGAGAGCAATCCCAGCTTTTAGTGTGTGCGTGTATTGAGACGAACTCCAGCAGCGAACGCCCACGATACCATCGAGCGCTGAATGTCAGCACGGTCGTTTGGGATATACACAGCTTTCCCGCAAGGCGCGTTCACACGAGGAGTGAATGCGTGTGGGTATTCTTTGTTAGGCATACCCTAGAGTTTAACAGGCGATAAGGAGAAAAGAAAATATCATAGATTGGTAAAATGGATATCTAGGGTATTAAGCAGTCGGGCCTACCTTAGCGAATGCATTCTAACACAGGGTGTGATAGTGGACAAATTGAAAGCCTGCAAGAGTGAGGAGACATAAATATGTGCTTAATTTAACGCACAAAGCGGATTAAAAGCAACATAACGGTCGGGCGAGATCAAGACCATGCTTGCATACGAGTGCGCAGTCGCGCGCCGTAGTCGACGTCGGCGTCGAAGGGCCGTTAAGGTATCGCGGCAGCGGCTGTACGGTGTGTCGAATTCAGCTCACGCAGGGTGAAAAGCTGAATCGTCAGTACAGTCGATACAAACAGTGACAGCGGGTGTTTTTTTTGTGGAGTTGCGGCATGGAAAGGGAAAAGAAAAATGAAACATTAAGAAGCAAAAGATAAGTGAATAAACAAGTATTAAATAAAGGACGACAATTATAATATATATATGTACATATACATAAGTATATTTAATGTAATGGGAAAACAAAACAATTAAATAATGCCTACAAGCTGGAATAATGACAGTGATAACAATCAATGAGCAACTGTGAAGCGACTACGAGTGAACAGTTAACCTGCGAAAGTGCGCCAGTGGTGTGGTTTCCTTCTTTTTATTTTATTAAAGTGAGATAAATACCAGCCACCAACCACGAGAACCGAGCTAGAGGCCACAAGAGGAAAAAGGCGACGCCGACTTCAGCGAAGGGCACCTAGAAGGAGTAAGAAAACGTAAAATGGAGTCAGGTGAGTGCCAAAATCCGGATAGGCGTGCGCTGGATCCACCAGCGGCTAGAAAACTAAGGGCGCGTAAAGGAGCTGCGTAAGCGGCTATTGACATACGTGCAGGATGGTAGCGATTCCCCTGAAATTTGGGCTGCCAAAACATTAGAGCCACCCTTCTGGAGAGCCCCACCCGACGTTGGCGGATGGCCGTGTCAAAAATAGAAGCCCGACCTGAGGAGCTCACAACTGTACGAGCGTAAACAGATTCCGACCTCAAGCTTAACCGTCAAAGGCATGAGATAGGAAGGGATGTAGCCCGCCGAGCAACGGTGACCAACGCCGAGATAGGATGGGCCCCTGCTGATCCGGGTAGTGCTCCTTATGCTCCCAAGCCGTATTCTTAGTCGAAGGCTAGGCCACTTTTAAACATTCCGGAACAAGTCCGTTAGTCGGGTATAAGGTATGATGGTCGATCCGACCCCCTTGGATTCCTAGTCCTAGAGGAGCGGGCCATCACATATGGCAATGCCCTCGATCGCATGCTTACGGCAATGTGCGAAGTATTCTGCGATCGGGCCGCTCGTTGGTTTTTGAATAATGGGCTTAGGGATTTCTTGGTGTTTTTCCTGCTACCGCGCTGTTTTGAAAGGCTTGAGGACGATATCCGGACCCGCCGGCAGCGCGAGAGGGAGGATTTCAAGGAATACCTAATAGAGCTGAGTCAGGTGGCCATGAGTAGCGCAGAATGGGTAGGTCAGTACAGTCCACGGTGGGACACCTCAACCCGTTCCGGTCTACGCCCTGCGGGTCCGGAGCGGCCATTGTGGACAGAAGGGTCCCCGCCCCGCCTCGCCTACAATGGTCCCTGCCGTGGTTGCCCATCAGATGATGAGCCAAGAGACCGGGACCGAGAACGATCCGCGGAGGGCATGTCGCAGGTGCGCACAAGAGGGGCACTTCGACAGGGGGTGTCCCAACGTGTCCTATTTTATTGGGTATGTGGGAACCGGGGCAGGAGTAGTAGTTGTAATGCCGCCGCACGGAGGCGGAAAATGGGAAACGGCATCGCTTAGGTAAAGATCGGGTCGACGCCGACACACACGTGACCAAGTAATATGACACCCACTGAAGGTGGACGGTGGCCGAATCGTTGCTGCAGTGGAGATTGGCGGGCGAACGATGCCAGCGACAATCGACACCGGGGCCACTCGCAGCCCTATTAGTGTAAATTGCGTACGCAAGTGGGCGATCCGGGGAAGAGCGGAGGACGTGCAGACGCGCATTCGTCTGGCAGATGGGTCCACGCTGGTAGTAGGTAGTAGGGCATTGTGGTATGACGTTGTCCTAGCGGGGAAGGTGATCAGAATGTCGATACTCATAATGCCCTCGATGCCCTCTAGACCACGTCATCCTAGAGATGGATTTCTTGGATGCAATGGGCCCCACAATTCGCTCCGGCAATGCAGAGCTGGTCCTGGAGACGGAGATGGCACCGGACGCGGCCCTGGGATAAGCGAAGAGCCGAAAGAAGGCCTCCCGCGTAAGGGAAAGGAAGCACCTGCTCGGCAACTGGATGGAGGAGACACGAAGAAGGATCCGAGGGAGGGACTCCCATGTCAGGGAAAGTGATCACCTGCTCGGCAACAGAATGTATAGCATTTTGGCCACCGGACGGACGACGAGGAATTCATTCCTGGGAAGCTATGTGTGGTCAGTGGTCAACGGCAGAGGGTACTGCAGGATGTCATGATCAGAGGTCGCAAATAACAGTCAACACTATCGGGCTGTCTGGAAAAAACAGTTTTTTTAGGAGAGAATGAATAAGGGAGAAAGAATACACACAAAGTTCTGTTTCTACGCTGCAGACCCTAGGCACGAGCAACTGAATACTGAACAGAATATGCATCTATGCACTTGCGTTCTTGTGTGTGTCTAACGAAATTGCATACATGCATAACCGTTTTATGTCGTGTCCTCTTTTTCTCTCTCTCGCTCTAGCTTTCATTGATATCGTCACATGACAACAACAACCAAAAAAAAACACTTTTCGCGTCCACTTTTTTTGTTATGCTTTTCGACAAGCACACATTTTCTGTGCGCTCGACCGAATGTGTCTTGTTAAGATACTGTTAGACAGAACAGTGTGTATGGCTCAACCAGAAACACGAAACAGAGTTCACAAGCGCAACGAAATAAAGTGTTCGATGAAGAGCGAAACCGAAACTGCTTTGTTTTTTTTCGGTTTTTTAATGTGCAGATCGCATTGAAAATATATGTGTTGACTGTTATTTGCGACCTCTAGTCATGATGCACCCACGGCCGGGCATCAAGGCATAAGGAAAACAGTGTCAAGGCTGGCCCAGAGGTTCTACTGGCTGGATTTGTTCCGCGACGCCGCCCAGTATGTGAAGTGCTGCGATGTCTGCAGAAGTTCAAGAGCGAACAACTCAAGTTCGCCTGCTGACGAGGCAGGTAGCAGAGCCGATGGCGGTGCTTTTCGCTGATTTTGCCAGGCGCCTTCCACGGTCGAGACATGGCACAACGATGTTACTGGTGTTTCATGATGCCTTCTCAAAGTGGGGGAAACTGGTCCCATTCAGGAGGGCTACGGCGGCGCACTTGCAGACGGCGTTCCGAGAAAGGATTTTGAGTAGATTCAGGGTGCTTAAGAAGCTTGTGTGTGACAACGGTTGGCAGTTTAAAAGCCGTAGCTTCAAGTCTTCTCTGGAGTTCCTGGGTGTAGAGGTCCAGTACTGAACTGAAAGGACCAACAGAACTGTTAAGGCTGTGATAGCGCAGTTTATCGAAGGCCATCAGAGTTCGTGGGAAGAGCTCGTGCCTGAGATATCGCTAGTGGTCAATAAAAGTGTTGCGGACTCCACAGGTTTCAGTCCCGTTTTTTTGATGCAGGGTAGAGAGCCGCAGTTGCCCGCTGCTCTGTGTGATTAGGTTACTCCGGGGTCTGCAACTAGTGCTCTTGACCCCAGGACAAAGGCGGATGGGTTGAGGGAACTCCTTTATGTCATCCACAGAAATTGAAGCGCGCTTGAAACGACCACGGCAGGCACTACAACTTACGGAGACGACAGTGGAGTCCTTCGTTGAACTCGATGGCCCTGTTACGGCAGTACCAACTGTCCAACGCCGCTGAGGGCTTTGCCGCGAGATTGACACCCAAATTCGATGGCCCCTATCGGGTTATCTAGTTCGCCTAACATTGTACGATTCGTGAAGCCAGGCAAGTGAAAGAAGAGGGTGGCTAATATTTCGCAGCTGAAGGCTTTCTACCACACAGATGATGATTACAGTTATAGAATATAAGCATTGTATAGCATATAACCATTGTATTAGTAATAAGAATAGTTAAGGCAAGGTGCCTAGGTATTGAAGGTAATTAAGGGCAAGGAGCTTAGTTTGAATTAAGTTTGAATTTAACCGCCGGCCTCCGCAGCAACCGTTCGTTTCTGATCGGTTACACAACATCGCCCTCGAGGGCGCAACTTCACTTCGGTGGCGAAGAGCGAAAGCTCCGAAGCGCAGTTGCGAAAGCTCGCGGCGAAGTTGAGCGACCGAGGTAAGTGCACGGCTCGCCAGCAGCGTGTCGGCACTTTTGCAGCGACGATAAGAGTAGGTAGACGTGTATCAAGAAAGGTAAAGCGAGGAACATAGCCCTAAGGGGGCAACGGAACGCTAGGGCTCCAGACAGTGTGACAGGGCCTTTACGTAAGAAAACAGAGAAGGGTAGTGAATAATAACTACTGAGAAGGAACCATGAATAAAGCAATGTTCACAAAGAAGTCTGCTAATCCTTTTTATTTCTTATTTACACTAATCTCGGGCACCGTGGCTGGCCGGTGTTTAACATAACCCCCATTCCTAACCTTAAGTGTGGTGTGTAGTGGTATGAGGCCTTATCTCGTCGCCCGTGAGAGCAATCCCAGCTTTTAGTGTGTGCGTGTATTGAGACGAACTCCAGCAGCGAACGCCCACGATACCATCGAGCGCTGAAGGTCAGCACGGTCGTTTGGGATATACACCGCTTTCCCGCAAGGCGCGTTCACACGAGGAGTGAATGCGTGTGGGTATTCTTAGTTAGGCATACCCTAGAGTTTAACAGGCGATAAGGAGAAAAGAAAATATCATAGAGGGGTAAAATGGATATCTAGGGTATTAAGCAGTCGGGCCTATCTTAGCGAATGCATTCTAACACAGGGTGTGATAGTGGACAAATTGAAAGCCTGCAAGAGTGAGGAGACATAAATATGTGCTAAATTTAACGACCAAAAAGCGGATTAAAAGCAACATAACGGTCGGGCGAGATCAAGACCATGCTTGCATACGAGTGCGCAGTCGCGCGCCGTAGTCGACGTCGGCGTCGAAGGGCCGTTAAGGTATCGCGGCAGCGGCTGTACGGTGTGTCGAATTCAGCTCACGCAGGGTGAAAAGCTGAATCGTCAGTACAGTCGATACAAACAGTGACAGCGGGTGTTTTTTTTTTGTGGAGTTGCGGCATGGAAAGGGAAAAGAAAAATGAAACATTAAGAAGCAAAAGATAAGTGAATAAACAAGTTTTAAATAAAGGACGACAATTATAATATATATATGTACATATACATAAGTATATTTAATGTAATGGGAAAACAAAACAATTTAATAATGCCTACAAGCTGGAATAATGACAGTGATAACAATCAATGAGCATCTGTGAAGCGATTACGAGTGAACAGTTAACCTGCGAAAGTGCGCCAGTGGTGTGGTTTCCTTCTTTTTATTTTATTAAAGTGAGATAAATCCAGCCACCAACCACGAGAACCGAGCTAAAGGCCACAAGAGGAAAAAGGCGACGCCGACTTCAGCGAAGGGCACCTAGAAGGAGTAAGAAAACGTAAAATGGAGTCAGGTGAGTGCCAAAATCCGGATAGGCGTGCGCTGGATCCACCAGCGGCTAGAAAACTAAGGGCGCGTAAAGGAGCTGCGTAAGCGGCTATTGACATACGTGCAGGATGGTAGCGATTCCCCTGAAATTTGGGCTGCCAAAACATTAGAGCCACCCTTCTGGAGAGCCCCACCCGACGTTGGCGGATGGCCGTGTCAAAAATAGAAGCCCGACCTGAGGAGCTCACAACTGTACGAGCGTAAACAGATTCCGACCTCAAGCTTAACCGTCAAAGGCATGAGATAGGAAGGGATGTAGCCCGCCGAGCAACGGTGACCAACGCCGAGATAGGATGGGCCCCTGCTGATCCGGGTAGTGCCCCTTATGCTCCCAAGCCGTATCCTTAGTCGAAGGCTAGGCCACTTTTAAACATTCCGGAACAAGTCCGTTAGTCGGGTATAAGGTATGATGGTCGATCCGACCCCCTTGGATTCCTAGTCCTAGAGGAGCGGGCCATCACATATGGCATTGCCCTCGATCGCATGCTTACGGCAATGTGCGAAGTATTCTGCGATCGGGCCGCTCGTTGGTGTTCTTCCTGCTACCGCGCTGTTTTGAAAGGCTTGAGGACGACATCCGGACCCGCCGGTAGCGCGAGAGGGAGGATTTCAAGGAATACCTAATAGAGCTGAGTCAGGTGGCCATGAGTAGCGCAGAATGGGTAGGTCAGTACAGTCCACGGTGGGACACCTCAACCCGTTCCGGTCTACGCCATGCGGGTCCGGAGCGGCCATTGTGGACAGAAGGGTCCCCGCCCCGCCTCGCCTACAATGGTCCCTGCCGTGGTTGCTCATCAGATGATGAGCCAAGAGACCGGGACCGAGAACGATCCGCGGAGGGCATGTCGCAGGTGCGCACAAGAAGGGCACTTCGACAGGGGGTGTCCCAACGTGTCCTATTTTATTGGGTATGTGGGAACCGGGGCAGGAGTAGTAGTTGTAATGCCGCCGCACGGATGCGGAAAATGGGAAACGGCATCGCTTAGGTAAGGATCGGGTCGACGCCGACACACACGTGACCAAGTAATATGACACCCACTGAAGGTGGACGGTGGCCGAATCGTTGCTGCAGTGGAGATTGGCGGGCGAACGATGCCAGCGACAATCGACACCGGGGCCACTCGCAGCCCTATGAGTGTAAATTGCGTACGCAAGTGGGCGATCCGGGGAAGAGCGGAGGACGTGCAGACGCGCATTCGTCTGGCAGATGGGTCCACGCTGGTAGTAGGGAGGGCATTGTGGTATGACGTTGTCCTAGCGGGGAAGGTGATCAGAATGTCGATACTCATAATGCCCTCGACGCCCTCTAGACCACGTCATCCTAGAGATGGATTTTTTTTATGCAATGGGCCCCACAATTCGCTCCGGCAATGCAGAGCTGGTCCTGGAGACGGAGATGGCACCGGACGCGGCCCTGGGATAAGCGAAGAGCCGAAAGAAGGCCTCCCGCGTAAGGGAAAGGAAGCACCTGCTCGGCAACTGGATGGAGGAGACACGAAGAAGGATCCGAGGGAGGGACTCCCATGTCAGGGAAAGGGATCACCTGCTCGGCAACAGTATGTATAGCATTTTGGCCACCGGACGGACGACGAGGAATTCATTCCTGGGAAGCTATGTGTGGTCAGTGGTCAACGGCAGAGGGTACTGCAGGATGTCATGATCAGAGGTCGCAAATAACAGTCAACACTATCGGGCTGTCTGGAAAAAAACAGTTTTTTTAGGAGAGAATGAATAAGGGAGAAAGAATACACACAAAGTTCTGTTTCTACGCTGCAGACCCTAGGCACGAGCAACTGAATACTGAACAGAATATGCATCTATGCACTTGCGTTCTTGTGTGTGTCTAACGAAATTGCATACATGCATGACCGTTTTATGTCGTGTCCTCTTTTTCTGTCTTTCTCTCTCTCGCTCTAGCTTTCATTGATATCGTCACATGACAACAACAACCAAAAAAAAACTCTTTTCGCTTCCACTTTTTTTGTTATGCTTTTCGACAAGCACACATTTTCTGTGCGCTCGACCGAATGTGTCTTGTTAAGATACTGTTAGACAGAATAGTGTGTATGGCTCAACCAGAAACACGAAACAGAGTTCACAAGCGCAACGAAATAAAGTGTTTGATGAAGAGCGAAACCGAAACTGCTTTGTTTTTTTTCGGTTTTTTAATGTGCAGATCGCATTGAAAATATCTGTGTTGACTGTTATTTGCGACCTCTAGTCATGATGCACCCACGGCCGGGCATCAAGGCATGAGGAAAACAGTGTCAAGGTTGGCCCAGAGGTTCTACTGGCTGGATATGTTCCGCGACGCCGCCCAGTATGTGAAGTGCTGCGATGTCTGCAGAAGTTCAAGAGCGAACAACTCAAGTTCGCCTGCTGACGAGGCAGGTAGCAGAGCCGATGGCGGTGCTTTGCGCTGATTTTGCCAGGCCCCTTCCAAGGTCGAGACATGGCACAACGATGTTACTGGTGTTTCATGATGCCTTCTCAAAGTGGGGAAAACTGGTCCCATTCAGGAGGGCTACGGCGGCGCACTTGCAGACGGCATTCCGAGAAAGGATTTTGAGTAGATTCGGGGTGCCCAAGAAGCTTGTGTGTGACAACGGTTGGCAGTTTAAAAGCCGTAGCTTCAAGTCTTCTCTGGAGTTCCTGGGTGTAGAGGTCCAGTACTGAACTGAAAGGACCAACAGAACTGTTAAGGCTGTGATAGCGCAGTTTATCGAAGGCCATCAGAGTTCGTGGGAAGAGCTCGTGCCTGAGATATCGCTAGTGGTCAATAAAAGTGTTGCGGACTCCACAGGTTTCAGTCCCGTTTTTCTGATGCAGGGTAGAGAGCCGCAGTTGCCCACTGCTCTGTGTGATCAGGTTACTCCGGGGTCTGCAACTAGTGCTCTTGACCCCAGGACAAAGGCGGATGGGTTGAGGGAACTCCTTTATGTCATCCACAGAAATTGAAGCGCGCTTGAAACGACCACGGCAGGCACTACAACTTACGGAGACGACAGTGGAGTCCTTCGTTGAACTCGATGGCCCTGTTACGGCAGTACCAACTGTCCAACGCCGCTGAGGGCTTTGCCGCGAGATTGACACCCAAATTCGATGGCCCCTATCGGGTTATCTAGTTCGCCTAACATTGTACGATTCGTGAAGCCAGGCGAGCGAAAGAAGAGGGTGGCCAATATTTCGCAGCTGAAGGCTTTCTACCACACAGATCATGATTACAGTTATAGGATATAAGCATTGTATAGTATATAAGCATTGTATTAGTAATAAGAATAGTTAAGGCAAGGTGCCTAGGTATTGAAGGTAATTTAGGGCAAGGAGCTCAGTTTGAATTAAGTTTGAATTTAACCGCCGGCCTCCGCAGCAACCGTTTGTTCTGATCGGTTACACAACATCGCCCTCGAGGGCGCAACTTCACTTCGGTGGCGAAGAGCGAAAGCTCCGAAGCGTAGTTGCGAAAGCTCGCGGCGAAGTTGAGCGTTCGAGGTAAGTGCACGGCTCGCCAGCAGCGTGTCGGCACTTTTGCAGCGACGATAAGAGTAGGTAGACGTGTGTCACGAAAGGTAAAGCGATGAACATAGCCCTAAGGGGGCAGCGGAACGCTAGGGTTCCAGACAGTGTGACAGGGCCCTTGCGTAAGAAGATAGAGAAGGGTAGTGAATAATAACTACTGAGAAGGAACCATGAATAAAGCAATGTTCACAAAGAAGTCTGCTAATCCTTTTTATTTCTTATTTACACTAATCTCGGGCACCGTGGCTGGCCGGTGTTCAACATAACCCCCATTCCTAACCTTAAGTGTGGTGTGTAGTGGTATGAGGCCTTATCTCGTCGCCCGTGAGAGCAATCCCAGCTTTTAGTGTGTGCGTGTGTTGAAACGAACTCCAGCAGCCCGCGATACCATCGAGCGCTGAAGGTCAGCACGGTCGTTTGGGATATACACCGCTTTCCCACAAGGCGCGTTCACACGAGGAGTGAATGCATGTGGGTATTCTTAGTTAGGCACACCCTAGAGTGTAACAGGCGATAAGGAGAAAAGAAAATATCATAGATGGGTACACCTTCGGCGTCAAAGGGCCGTTAAGGTGTCGCGGCAGCGGCTGTACGGTGGGTCGAATTCAGCTCACGCGGGGTGAAAAGCTGAATCGTCAGTACAGTCGGTACAAACAGTGACAGCGGGTGTTTTTTTTTTTTTATGGTGCAGTTGCGACAAAGAAAGGGAAAAGAAAAATGAAACAATAAGAAACAAAAGATAAGTGAATAAACAAGTATTAAATAAAGGACGACATTTATAATATATATATGTACATATACATAAGTATATTTAATGTAATGGGAAAACAAAACAATTTAATAATGCCTACAAGCTGGAATAATGACAGTGATAACAATCAATGAGCAACTGTGAAGCGATTACGAGTGAACAGTTAACCTGCGAAACTGCGCCAGTGGTGTAGTTTCCTTTTTTTATTTTATTAAACTGAGATTAATAAATCTACGGAACGAGAATCATCCAGCCACCAACCACGAGAACCGAGCTAGAGGCCACAAGAGGTAAAAGGCGACGCCGACTTCAGCGAAGGGCACCTAGAAGGAGTAAGAAAACGTAAAATGGAGTCAGGTGAGTGCCAAAATCCGGATAGGCGTGCGCTGGATCCACCAGCGGCTAGAAAACTAAGGGCGCGTAAAGGAGCTGCGTAAGCGGCTATTGACCTACGTGCAGGATGATAGGCATTCCCCTGAAATTTGGGCTGCCAAAACATTGGAGCCACCCTCCTGGAGAGCCCCACCCGACGTTGGCGGATGGCCGTGTCAAAAATAGAAGTATGACCTGAGGAGCTCACAACTGTACGAGCGTAAACAGATTCCGACCTCAAGCTTAACCGTCAAAGGCATGAGATCGGAAGGGATGTAGCCCGCCGAGCAACGGTGACCAACGCCGAGATAGGATGGGCCCCTGCTGATCTGGGTAGTGCCCCTTATGCTCCAAGCCGTATCCTTAGTCGAAGGCTAGGCCACTTTCAAACGTTCCGGAACAAGTCCGTTAGTCGGGTATGATGGTCGATCCGACCCCCTTGGATTCCTAGTCCTAGAGGAGCGGGCCATCACATATGGCATTGCCCTCGATCGCATGCTTACGGCAATGTGCGAAGTATTTTGCGACCGGGCCGCTCGTTGGTTTTTGAGCAGGAGGGAGGGAGGGATTTCTGAGGGATTTCTTGGTGTTCTTCCTGCTACCGCGCTGTTTTGAAAGGCTTGAGGACGATATCCGGACCCGCCGGCAGCGCGAGGGGGCGTATTTCAAGGAATACCTAATAGAACTGAGTCAGGTGACCATGAGTAGCGCAGATTGGGGAGGTCAGTACAGTCCACCTCAACCCGTTTCGGTCCACGCCATGCGGGTCCGGAGCGACCATTGTGGACAGAAGGGTCCCCGCCCGCATCGCCTACAGTCGTCCCTCATCCTAGAGATGGATTTCTTGGATGCAATGGGCCCCACAATTCGCTCCGGCAATGCAGAGCTGGACCTGGAGACGGTGATGGCACCGAAAGAAGGCCTCCCGCGTAAGGGAAAGGAAGCACCTGCTCGACAACTGGATGGAGGAGACACGAAGAAGGATCCGAAGGAGGGACTCCCATGTCAGGGAAAGGGAGCACCTGCTAGGCAACAGAATGGGCAAGACAAAAAAAAAGAACCGAAGAAAAACCTCCCCCTTCAGGGAAAGGGAGCACCTGCTCGGCAACCGGATGAAAAGGACACGAAGCGGGAACCGAAGGAAGGCCTGCTCAGAAACCAACGGAAAAGGACACGAAAGAGGGTGAGAAGAAGGGGCCTCAATCAGGATCGGACCGAGCGCACGAGGAGCCCGAAAGGAGACGAGTAGCATGACAGCAGTGGAGCCTCATGCGTCCGCCTACCAAGACGATATCATGGTGATAGGAGCGACGAGAGCGTAACACATAAAGAATTTGAGGGAGGGAATACCTGCCGGTTGAGGGCGGCCAAACTCAGGCTAAACAGGAAGAAGTGCAGCTTTTTCAGGGAGAGGCTAACAGGAGGAGGCCTTGCGTTAATTAAAGAATAGCTTGACGACTTCCCCTGTGTTGGCTTGTCCAGACTTTTCCGCCAAATTCGTCTAGCAGACTGACACGAGTGAGCAAGGCCTCGAAGTGCTTACGCAGACGATAGACGGACAGGAGCGGGTGATAGCATGTGCGAGTCGGAAGTAGCTGAAAGCTGATGTAACCCTGCAAATGGGTCGCAGGTATGCGTGCCAGGATCGCCGAAGAGCTAGCCAAGTTCCCGGACTACATAGAAGAAAATGGGCAGCTGTATAGGCATTTTGGCCACCGGACGGACGACGAGGAATTCATTTCTGGGAAGCTAAGTGTGGTCAGTTGTCAACGGCAGAGGGTACTGCAGGATGTCATGATCAGAGATCGCAAATAACAGTCAACACTTTCGGGTTGTCTGGAAAAAAACAGTTTTTGTAGGAGAGAATGAATAAGGGAGAAAGAATACACACAAAGTTCTGTTTCTGCCCTGCAGACCCAAGCCACGAGCAACTGAACACTGAACAGAAAAAATAGCTGCTAAAGTATCTTTGTGAATATGCATGTATGCACTTGCGTGCTTGTGTGTGTCTAACGAAATTGTATACATGCATAACCGTTTTATGTCGTGTCCTCTTTTTCTCTCTCTCCGCTCTAGCTTTCATTGATATCGTCACATGACAACAACAACCAAAAAAAAACTCTTTTCGCTTCCACTTTTTTTGTTATGCTTTTCGACAAGCACACATTTTCTGTGCGCTCGACCGAATGTGTCTTGTTAAGATACTGTTAGACAGAATAGTGTGTATGGCTCAACCAGAAACACGAAACAGAGTTCACAAGCGCAACGAAATAAAGTGTTCGATGAAGAGCGAAACCGAAACTGCTTTGTTTTTTTTCGGTTTTTTAATGTGCAGATCGCATTGAAAATATCTGTGTTGACTGTTATTTGCGACCTCTAGTCATGATGCACCCACGGCCGGGCATCAAGGCATGAGGAAAACAGTGTCAAGGTTGGCCCAGAGGTTCTACTGGCTGGATATGTTCCGCGACGCCGCTGCGATGTCTGCAGAAGTTCAAGAGCGAACAACTCAAGGTCGCCTGATGATGAGGCAGGTAGCAGAGCCGATGGCGGTGCTTTGCGCTGATTTTGCCAGGCCCCTTCCAAGGTCGAGACATGGCACAACGATGTTACTGGTGTTTCATTATGCCTTCTCAAAGTGGGGAAAACTGGTCCCATTCAGGAGGGCTACGGCGGTGCACTTGCAGACGGCGTCCCGAGAAAGGATTTTGAGTAGATTCGGGGTGCCCAAGAAGCTTGTGTGTGACAACGGTTGGCAGTTTAAAAGCCGTAGCTTCAAGTCTTCTCTGGAGTTCCTGGGTGTAGAGGTCCAGTAATGAACTGAAAGGACCAACAGAACTGTTAAGGCTGTGATAGCGCAGTTTATTGAAGGCCATCAGAGTTCGTGGGAAGAGCTCGTGCCTGAGATATCGCTAGTGGTCAATAAAAGTGTTGCGGACTCCACAGGTTCAGTCCCGTTGTTCTGATGCAGGGTAGAGAGCCGCAGTTGCCCGCTGCTCTGTGTGATCAGGTTACTCCGGGGTCTGCAACTAGTGCTCTTGACCCCAGGACAAAGGCGGATGGGTTGAGGGAACTCCTTTATGTCGTCCACAGAAATTGAAGCGTGCTTGAAAGGACCACGGCAGGCACTACAACTTACGGAGACGACAGTGGAGTCCTTCGTTGGACTCGATGGTCCTGTTACAGCAGTACCAACTGTCCAACGCCGCTGACACCCAAATTCGATGGCCCCTATCGGGTTACCTAGTTCGCCTAACATTGTACGACTCGTGAAGCCAGGCGAGCGAAAGAAGAGGGTGGCCAATATTTCGCAGCTGAAGGCTTTCTACCACACAAATCATTATGACAGTTATAGGATATAAGCATTGTTTAGTATTTAAGCATTGTATTAGTAATAAGAATAGTTAAGGCAAGGTGCCTAGGTATTGAAGGTAATTTAGGGCAAGGAGCTCAGTTTGAATTAAGTTTGAATTTAACCGCCGGCCTCCGCAGCAACCGTTTGTTCTGATCGGTTACACAACATCGCCTTCGAGGGCACAACTTCACTTCGGTGGCAAAGAGCGAAAGCTCGCGGCGAAGTTGAGCGACTGAGGTAAGCTCACGGCTCGCCAGCAGCGTGTCGGCACTTTTGCAGCGACGATAAGAGTAGGTAGACGTGTATCAAGAAAGGTAAAGCGAAGATTATAGCCCTAAGGGGGCAACGGAACGCTAGGGCTCCAGACAGTGTGACAGGGCCTTTACGTAAGAAAACAGAGAAGGGTAGTGAATAATAACTACTGAGAAGAAACCATGAATAAAGCAATGTTCACAAAGAAGTCTGCTAATCCTTTTTATTTCTTATTTACACTAATCTCGGGCACCGTGGCTGGCCGGTGTTTAACATAACCCTCGTTCCTAACCTTAAGTGTGGTGTGTAGTGGTATGAGGCCTTATCTCGTCGCCCGTGAGAGTAATCCTAGCTTTTAGTGTGTGCGTGTGTTGAGACGAACTCCAGCAGCGAACGCCCGCGATACCATCGAGCGCTGAAGGTCAGCACGGTCGTTTGGGATATACACCGCTTTCCCGCAAGGCGCGTTCACACGAGGAGTGAATGCGTGTGGGTATTCTTAGTTAGGCACACCCTAGAGTGTAACAGGCGATAAGGAGAAAAGAAAATATCATAGATGGGTAAAATGGATATCTAGGGTATTAAGAAGTCGGGCCTATCTTAGCGAATACATTCTAACACAGGGTGATCGTGGACAAAGTGAAAGCCTGCAGGAGTGAGGAGACATAAATATGTGCTAAATTTAACGCACAAAGCGGATTAAAAGAAACATAACGGTCGGGCGAGATCAAGACCACGCTTGCATACGAGTGCGCAGTCGCGCGCCGTAGTTGACGTCGGCGTCGAAGGGCCGTTAAGGTATCGCGGCAGCGGCTGTACGGTGGGTCGAATTCAGCTCACGCAGGGTGAAAAGCTAAATCGTCAGTACAGTCGATACAAACAGTGACAGCGGGTGTTTTTTTTTTGTGGAGTTGCGGCATGGAAAGGGAAAAGAAAAATGAAACAATAGGAAACAAAAGATAAGTGAATAAACAAGTATTAAATAAAGGACGACAATATATATATATATATATATATATATATATATATATATATATATATATATATATATATATATATAAATATATATAACATTAAATATACTTATGTATATGTACATATATATATATATATATATATATATATATATATATATATATATACAAAGGTATATATGTACATATACATAAGTATATTTAATGTAATGGGAAAACAAAACAATTTAATAATGCCTACAAGCTGGAATAATGACAGTGATAACAATCAATGAGCATCTGTGAAGCGATTACGAGTGAACAGTTAACCTGCGAAAGTGCGCCAGTGGTGTGGTTTCTTTTTTTTATTATATTAAAGTGAGATAAATAAACGTACGGAACGAGAATCACCCAGCCACCAACCACGAGAACCGAGCTAGAGGCCACAAGAGGAAAAAGGCGACGCCGACTTCAGCGAAGGGCACCTAGAAGGAGTAAGAAAACGTAAAATGGGGTCAGGTGAGTGCCAAAATCCGGATAGGCGTGCGCTGGATCCACCAGCGGCTGGAAAACTAAGGGATCGTAAAGGAGCTGCGTAAGCGGCTATTGACCTACGTGCAGGATGGTAGCCATTCCCCTGAAATTTGGGCTGCCAAAACATTAGAGCCACCCTCCTAGAGCGCCCCTCTCGACGTTGGCAGATGGCCGTGTCAAAAATAGAAGCCCGACCTGACGAGCTCACAACTGTACGAGCGTAAACAGATTCCGACCTCAATCTTAACTGTCAAAGGCATGAGGTCGGAAGGGATGTAGCCCGCCGAGCAACGGTGACCAACGTTGAGATAGGATGGGCCCCTGCTGATCCGGGTAGTGCCCCTTATGCTTCCAAGCCGTATCCTTAGTCGAAGGCTAGGCCACTTTCAAACATTCCGGAACAAGTCCGTTAGTCGGGTATGAGGTATGATGGTCGATCCGACCCCCTTGGATTCCTAGTCCTAGAGGAGCGGGCATTGCCCTCGATCGCATGCTTACGGCAATGTGCGAAGTATTCTGCGACCGGGCCGCTCGTTGGTTTTTGAGTAGTGGGCTGAGGGATTTCTTAGTGTTCTTCCTGCTACCGCGCTGTTTTGAAAGGCTTGGGGACAATATCCGTACCCGCCGGCAGCGCGAGGGGGAGGATTTCAAGGAATACTTAATAGAGCTGAGACAGGTGACCATGAGTAGCGCAGATTGGGGAGGTCAGTACAGTCCACATCAACCCGTTCCGGTCTACGCCATGCGGGTCCGGAGCGACCATTGTGGACAGAAGGGTCCCCGCCCCGCCTCGCCTACAGTGGTCCCTGCCGTGGTTGCCCATCAGATGATGAGCCAAGAGACCGGGACCGAGAACGATCCGCGGAGGGCATGTCGCAGGTGCGCACAAGAGGGGCACTTCGACAGGGGGTGTCCCAACGTGTCCTATTTTATTGGGTATGTGTGAACCGGGACAGGAGTAGTAGTTGTAATGCCGCCGCACGGAGGCGGGAAATGGGAAACGGCATCGCTTAGGTAAAGATCGGGTCGACGCCGACACACACGTGACCAAGTAATATGACACCCACTGAAGGTGGATGGTGGCCGAATCGTTGCTGCAGTGGAGATTGGCGGGCGAACGATGCCAGCGACAATCGACACCGGAGCCACTCGCAGCCCTATGAGTGTAAATTGCGTACGCAAGTGGGCGATCCGGGGAAGAGCGGATGACGTGCAGACGCGCATTCGTTTGGCAGATGAGTCCAGGCTGGTAGTAGGGAGGGCATTGTGGTATGACGTTGTCCTAGCGGGGAAGGTGATCAGAATGTCGATACTCATAATGCCCTCGATGATAGACCACGTCATCCTAGAGATGGATATCTTGGATGCAATGGGCCCCACAATTCGCTCCGGCAATGCAGAGCTGGTCCTGGAGAAGGTGATGGCACCGGTCGCGGGCCTGGGATGAGCGAAGAGCCGAAAGAAGGCCTCCCGCGTAAGAAAAAGGAAGCACCTGCTCGGCAACTGGATGGAGGATACACGAAGAAGGATCCGAGGGAGGGACTCCCATGTCAGGGAAAGGGATCACCTGCTCGGCAACAGAATGTATAGCATTTTGGCCACCGGACGGACGACGAGGAATTTATTCCTGGGAAGCTATGTGTGGTCAGTGGTCAACGGCAGAGGGTACTGCAGGATGTCATGATCAGAGGTCGCAAATAACAGTCAACACTATCGGGCTGTCTGGAAAAAAACAGTTTTTGTAGGAGAGAATGAATAAGGGAGAAAGAATACACACAAAGTTCTGTTTCTACGCTGCAGACCCTAGGCACGAGCAACTGAACACTGAACAGAAAAATAGCTGCTAAAGTATCTTTGTGAATATGCATGTATGCACTTGGGTGCTTGTGTGTGTCTAACGAAATTGCATACATGCATAACTGTTTTATGTCGTGTCCTCTTTTTCTCTCTCTCGCTCTAGCTTTCATTGATATCGTCACATGACAACAACAACCAAAAAAAAAACACTTTTCGCTTCCACTTTTTTGTTATGCTTTTCGACAAGCACACATTTTCTGTGCGCTCGACCGAATGTGTCTTGTTAAGATACTGTTAGACAGAGCAGTGTGTATGGCTCAACCAGAAACACGAAACAGAGTTCACAAGCGCAACGAAATAAAGTGTTTGATGAAGAGCGAAACCGAAACTGCTTTGTTTTTTTCGGTTTTTTTATGTGCAGATCGCATTGAATTATATGTTTTGACTGTTATTTGCGACCTCTGGTTATGATGCACCCACGGCCGGGCATCAAGGCATGAGGAAAACAGTGTCAAGGTTGGCCCAGAGGTTCTACTGGCTGGATATGTTCCGCGACGCCGCCCAGTATGTGAAGTGCTGCGATGTCTGCAGAAGTTCAAGAGCGAACAACTCAAGGTCGCCTGCTGATGAGGCAGGTAGCAGAGCCGATGGCGGTGCTTTGCGCTGATTTTGCCAGGCCCCTTCCAAGGTCGAGACATGGCACAACGATGTTACTGGTGTTTCATGATGCCTTCTCAAAGTGGGGAAAACTGGTCCCATTCAGGAGGGCTACGGCGGTGTACTTGCAGACGGCGTCCCGAGAAAGGATTTTGAGTAGATTCGGGGTGCCCAAGAAGCTTGTGTGTGACAACGGTTGGCAGTTTAAAAGCCGTAGCTTCAAGTCTTCTCTGGAGTTCCTGGGTGTAGACGTCCAGTACTGAACTGAAAGGACCAACAGAACTGTTAAGGCTGTGATAGCGCAGTTTATTGAAGGCCATCAGAGTTCGTGGGAAGAGCTCGTGCCTGAGATATCGCTAGTGGTCAATAAAAGTGTTGCGGACTCCACAGGTTTCAGTCCCGTTGTTCTGATGCAGGGTAGAGAGCCGCAGTTGCCCACTGCTCTGTGTGATCAGGTTACTCCGGGGCTAACTAGTGCTCTTGACCCCAGGACAAAGGCGGAAGGGTTGAGGGAACTCCTTTATGTCGTCCACAGAAATTGAAGCGTGCTTGAAAGGACCACGGCAGGCACTACAACTTACGGAGACGACAGTGGAGTCCTTCGTTGGACTCGATGGCCCTGTTACGGCAGTACCAACTGTCCAACGCCGCTGAGGGCTTTGCCGTGAGAATGACACCCAAATTCGATGGCCCCTATCGGGTTACCTAGTTCGCCTAACATTGTACGACTCGTGAAGCCAGGCGAGCGAAAGAAGAGGGTGGCCAATATTTCGCAGCTGAAGGCTTTCTACCACACAAATCATTATGACAGTTATAGGATATAAGCATTGTTTAGTATTTAAGCATTGTATTAGTAATAAGAATAGTTAAGGCAAGGTGCCTAGGTATTGAAGGTAATTTAGGGCAAGGAGCTCAGTTTGAATTAAGTTTGAATTTAACCGCCGGCCTCCGCAGCAACCGTTTGTTCTGATCGGTTACACAACATCGCCTTCGAGGGCACAACTTCACTTCGGTGGCAAAGAGCGAAAGCTCGCGGCGAAGTTGAGCGACTGAGGTAAGCTCACGGCTCGCCAGCAGCGTGTCGGCACTTTTGCAGCGACGATAAGAGTAGGTAGACGTGTATCAAGAGAGGTAAAGCGATGAACATAGCCCTAAGGGGGCAACGGAACGCTAGGGCTCCAGACAGTGTGACAGGGCCTTTACGTAAGAAAACAGAGAAGGGTAGTGAATAATAACTACTGAGAAGGAACCATGAATAAAGCAATGTTCACAATGAAGTCTGCTTACCCTTTTTATTTCTTATTTACACTAATCTCGGGCACCGTGGCTGGCCGGTGTTCAACATAAACCCTCATTCCTAACCTTAAGTGTGGTGTGTAGTGGTATGAGGCCTTATCTCGTCGCCCGTGAGAGTAATCCTAGCTTTTAGTGTGTGCGTGTGTTGAGACGAACTCCAGCAGCGAACGCCCGCGATACCATCGAGCGCTGAAGGTCAGCACGGTCGTTTGGGATATACACCGCTTTCCCGCAAGGCGCGTTCACACGAGGAGTGAATGCGTGTGGGTATTCTTAGTTAGGCACACCCTAGAGTGTAACAGGCGATAAGGAGAAAAGAAAATATCATAGATGGGTAAAATGGATATCTAGGGTATTAAGCAGTCGGGCCTATCTTAGCGAATGCATTCTAACACAGGGTGATCGTGGACAAAGTGAAAGCCTGCAGGAGTTAGGAGACATAAATATGTGCTAAATTTAACGCACAAAGCGGATTAAAAGAAACATAACGGTCGGGCGAGATCAAGACCACGCTTGCATACGAGTGCGCAGTCGCGCGCCGTAGTTGACGTCGGCGTCGAAGGGCCGTTAAGGTATCGCGGCAGCGGCTGTACGGTGGGTCGAATTCAGCTCACGCAGGGTGAAAAGCTAAATCGTCAGTACAGTCGATACAAACAGTGACAGCGGGTGTTTTTTTTTTGTGGAGTTGCGGCATGGAAAGGGAAAAGAAAAATGAAACAATAGGAAACAAAAGATAAGTGAATAAACAAGTTTTAAATAAAGGACGACAATATATATATATATATATATATATATATATATATATATATATATATTAAATATATATAACATTAAATATACTTATGTATATTAATATATATATATATATATATATATATACATAGGTATATATGTACATATACATAAGTATATTTAATGTAATGGGAAAACAAAACAATTTAATAATGCCTACAAGCTGGAATAATGACAGTGATAACAATCAATGAGCATCTGTGAAGCGATTACGAGTGAACAGTTAACCTGCGAAACTGCGCCAGTGGTGTGGTTTCCTTTTTTTATTTTATTAAACTGAGATTAATAAACGTACGGAACGAGAATCACCCAGCCACCAACCACGAGAACCGAGCTAGAGGCCACAAGAGGAAAAAGGCGACGCCGACTTCAGCGAAGGGCACCTAGAAGGAGTAAGAAAACGTAAAATGGGGTCAGGTGAGTGCCAAAATCCGGATAGGCGTGCGCTGGATCCACCAGCGGCTGGAAAACTAAGGGATCGTAAAGGAGCTGCGTAAGCGGCTATTGACCTACGTGCAGGATGGTAGCCATTCCCCTGAAATTTGGGCTGCCAAAACATTAGAGCCACCCTCCTGGAGAGCCCCACCCGACGTTGGCGGATGGCCGTGTCAAAAATAGAAGCCCGACCTGAGGAGCTCACAACTGTACGAGCGTAAACAGATTCCGACCTCAATCTTAACTGTCAAAGGCATGAGGTCGGAAGGGATGTAGCCCGCCGAGCAACGGTGACCAACGTTGAGATAGGATGGGCCCCTGCTGATCCGGGTAGTGCCCCTTATGCTTCCAAGCCGTATCCTTAGTCGAAGGCTAGGCCACTTTCAAACATTCCGGAACAAGTCCGTTAGTCGGGTATAAGGTATGATGGTCGATCCGACCCCCTTGGATTCCTAGTCCTAGAGGAGCGGGCCATCACATATGGCATTGCCCTCGATCGCATGCTTACGGCAATGTGCGAAGTATTCTGCGACCGGGCCGCTCGTTGGTTTTTGAGTAGTGGGCTGAGGGATTTCTTGGTGTTCTTCCTGCTACCGCGCTGTTTTGAAAGGCTTGAGGACGATATCCGGACCCGCCGGCAGCGCGAGGGGGAGGATTTCAAGGAATACCTAATGGAGCTGAGTAAGGTGGCCATGAGTAGCGCAGTATGGGGAGGTCAGTACAGTCCACGGGGGGACACCTCAACCCGTTCCGGTCTACGCCATGCGGGTCCGGAGCGACCATTGTGGACAGAAGGGTCCCCGCCCCGCCTCGCCTACAGTGGTCCCTGCCGAAGTTGCCCATCACATGATGAGCCAAGAGACCGGAACCGAGAACAATCCGCGGAGGTCATGTCGCAGGTGCGCACAAGAGGGGCACTTCGACAGGGGGTGTCCCAACGTGTCCTATTTTATTGGGTATGTGGGAACCGGGACAGGAGTAGCCAGTTGTAATGCCGCCGCACGGAGGCGGGAAATGGGAAACGGCATCGCTTAGGTAAAGATTGGGTCGACGCCGACACACACGTGACCAAGTAATATGACACCCACTGAAGGTGGACGGTGGCCGAATCGTTACTGCAGTGGAGATTGGTGGGCGAACGATGCCAGCTACAACCGACACCGGAGCCACTCGCAGCCCTATGAGTGTAAATTGCGTACGCAAGTGGGCGATTCGGGGAAGAGCGGAGGACGTGCAGACGCGCATTTGTTTGGCAGATGGGTCCACGCTGGTAGTAGGAGGGGCATTGTGGTATGACGTTGTCCTAGCGGGGAAGGTGATCAGAATGTCGATACTCATAATGACCTCGATGCCCTCTAGACCACGTCATCCTAGAGATAGATTTCTTGGATGCAATGGGCCCCACAATTCGCTCCGGCAATGCAGAGCTGGTCCTGGAGACGGTGATGGCACCGGTCGCGGGCCTGGGATGAGTGAAGTGCCGAAAGAAGGCCTCCCGCGTAAGAAAAAGGAAGCACCTGCTCGGCAACTGGATGGAGGAGACACGAAGAAGGATCCGAGGGAGGGACTCCCATGTCAGGGAAAGGGAGCACCTGCTCGGCAACCGGATGAAAAGGACACGAAGCGGGAACCGAAGGAAGGCCTGCTCAGCAACCAAAGGGAAAGGACACGAAAGAGGGAGAGAAGAAGGGGCCTCAATCAGGATCGGACCGAGCGCACGAGGAGCCCGAAAGGAGACGAGTAGAATTACAGCAGTGGAGCCTCATGCGTCCGCCTACCAAGACGATATCATGGTGATAGGAGCGACGAGAGCGTAACACATAAAGAATTTGAGGGAGGGAATACCTGCCGGTTGAGGGCGGCCAAACTCAGGCTAAACAGGAAGAAGTGCAGCTTTTTCAGGGAGAGGCTAACAGGAGGAGGCCTTGCGTTAATTAAAGAATAGCTTGACGACTTCCCCTGTGTTGGCTTGTCCAGACTTTTCCGCCAAATTCGTCTAGCAGACTGACACGAGTGAGTAAGGCCTCGAAGTGCTTACGCAGACGATAGACGGACAGGAGCGGGTGATAGCATGTGCGAGTCGGAAGTAGCTGAAAGCTGATGTCCCCCTGCAAATGGGTCGCAGGTATGCGTGCCAGGATCGCCGAAGAGCTAGCCAAGTTCCCGGACTACATAGAAGAAAATGGGCAGCTGTATAGGCATTTTGGCCACCGGACGGACGACGAGGAATTCATTTCTGGGAAGCTAAGTGTGGTCAGTTGTCAACGGCAGAGGGTACTGCAGGATGTCATGATCAGAGATCGCAAATAACAGTCAACACTTTCGGGTTGTCTGGAAAAAAACAGTTTTTGTAGGAGAGAATGAATAAGGGAGAAAGAATACACACAAAGTTCTGTTTCTGCCCTGCAGACCCAAGCCACGAGCAACTGAACACTGAACAGAAAAAATAGCTGCTAAAGTATCTTTGTGAATATGCATGTATGCACTTGCGTGCTTGTGTGTGTCTAACGAAATTGTATACATGCATAACCGTTTTATGTCGTGTCCTCTTTTTCTCTCTCTCGCTCTAGCTTTCATTGATATCGTCACATGACAACAACAACCAAAAAAAAACACTTTTCGCTTCCACTTTTTTGTTATGCTTTTCGACAAGCACACATTTTCTGTGCGCTCGACCGAATGTGTCTTGTTAAGATACTGTTAGACAGAACAGTGTGTATGGCTCAACCAGAAACACGAAACAGAGTTCACAAGCGCAACGAAATAAAGTATTCGATGAAGAGCGAAACCGAAACTGCTTTGTTTTTTTTCGGTTTTTTAATGTGCAGATCGCATTGAAAACATATGTGTTGACTGTTATTTGCGACCTCTGGTCATGATGCACTCACGGCCGGGCATCAAGGCATGAGGAAAACAGTGTCAAGGTTGGCCCAGAGGTTCTACTGGCTGGATATGTTCCGCGACGCCGCTGCGATGTCTGCAGAAGTTCAAGAGCGAACAAATCAAGGTCGCCTGCTGATGAGGCAGGTAGCAGAGCCGATGGCGGTGCTTTGCGCTGATTTTGCCAGGCCCCTTCCAAGGTCGAGACATGGCACAACGATGTTACTGGTGTTTCATGATGCCTTCTCAAAGTGGGGAAAACTGGTCCCATTCAGGAGGGCTACGGCGGTGCACTTGCAGACGGCGTCCCGAGAAAGGATTTTGAGTAGATTCGGGGTGCCCAAGAAGCTTGTGTGTGACAACGGTTGGCAGTTTAAGCCGTAGCTTCAAGTCTTCTCTGGAGTTCCTGGGTGTAGAGGTCCAGTAATGAACTGAAAGGACCAACAGAACTGTTAAGGCTGTGATAGCGCAGTTTATTGAAGGCCATCAGAGTTCGTGGGAAGAGCTCGTGCCTGAGATATCGCTAGTGGTCAATAAAAGTGTTGCGGACTCCACAGGTTTCAGTCCCGTTGTTCTGATGCAGGGTAGAGAGCCGCAGTTGCCCACTGCTCTGTGTGATCAGGTTACTCCGGGGTCTGCAACTAGTGCTCTTGACCCCAGGACAAAGGCGGATGGGTTGAGGGAACTCCTTTATGTCATCCACAGAAATTGAAGCGTGCTTGAAAGGACCACGGCAGGCACTACAACTTACGGAGACGACAGTGGAGTCCTTCGTTGGACTCGATGGCCCTGTTACGGCAGTACGAACTGTCCAACGCTGCTGAGGGCTTTGCCGTGAGAATGACACCCAAATTCGATGGCCCCTATCGGGTTACCTAGTTCGCCTAACATTGTACGACTCGTGAAGCCAGGCGAGCGAAAGAAGAGGGTGGCCAATATTTCGCAGCTGAAGGCTTTCTACCACACAGATCATGATGACAGTTATAGGATATAAGCATTGTTTAGTATTTAAGCATTGTATTAGTAATAAGAATAGTTAAGGCAAGGTGCCTAGGTATTGAAGGTAATTTAGGGCAAGGAGCTCAGTTTGAATTAAGTTTGAATTTAACCGCCGGCCTCCGCAGCAACCGTTTGTTCTGATCGGTTACACAACATCGCCTTCGAGGGCACAACTTCACTTCGGTGGCAAAGAGCGAAAGCTCGCGGCGAAGTTGAGCGACTGAGGTAAGCTCACGGCTCGCCAGCAGCGTGTCGGCACTTTTGCAGCGACGATAAGAGTAAGTAGACGTGTGTCAAGAGAGGTAAAGCGATGAACATAGCCCTAAGGGGGCAGCGGAACGCTAGGGCTCCAGTCAGTGTGACAGGGCCTTTACGTAAGAAAACAGAGAAGGGTAGTGAATAATAACTACTGAGAAGGAACCATGAATAAAGCAATGTTCACAATGAAGTCTGCTTACCCTTTTTATTTCTTATTTACACTAATCTCGGGCATTGTGGCTGGCCGGTGTTCAACATAAACCCCATTCCTAACCTTAAGTGTGGTGTGTAGTGGTATGAGGCCTTATCTCGTCGCCCGTGAGAGCAATCCCAGCTTTTAGTGTGTGCGTGTGTTGAGACGAACTCCAGCAGCGAACGCCCGCGATACCATCGAGCGCTGAGGGTCAGCACGGTCGTTTGGGATATACACCGCTTTCCCGCAAGGCGCGTTCACACGAGGAGTGAATGCGTGTGGGTATTCTTAGTTAGGCATACCCTAGAGTGTAACAGGCGATAAGGAGAAAAGAAAATATCATAGATGGGTAAAATGGATATCTAGGGTATTAAGCAGTCGGGCCTATCTTAGCGAATGCATTCTAACACAGGGTGTGATAGTGGACAAAGTGAAAGCCTGCAAGAGTGAGGAGACAAAAATATGTGCTAAATTTAACGCACTAAGCGGATTAATAGCAACATAACGGTTGGGCGAGATCAAGACCACGCTTGCATACGGGTGCGCAGTCGCGCGCCGTAGTCGACGTCGGCGTCGAAGGGCCGTTAAGGTGTCGCGGCAGCGGCTGTACGGTGGGTCGAATTCAGCTCACGCGGGGTGAAAAGCTGAATCGTCAGTACAGTCGGTACAAACAGTGACAGCGGGTGTTTTTTTTTTGGTGGAGTTGCGACAAGGAAAGGGAAAAGAAAAATGAAACAATAGGAAACAAAAGATAAGTGAATAATTAAATAAAGGAAGACAATTATAATATATATATATATATATATATATATATATATATATATATATATATATATATATATATATATATATATATATATATATATATATATATATATATATATATATACATAAGTATATTTAATGTAATGGGAAAACAAAACAATTTAATAATGCCTACAAGCTGGAATAATGACAGTGATAACAATCAATGAGCATCTGTGAAGCGATTACGAGTGAACAGTTAACCTGCGAAACTGCGCCAGTGGTGTGGTTTCCTTTTTTTTATTTTATTAAACTGAGATTAATAAACGTACGGAACGAGAATCACCCAGCCACCAACCACGAGAACCGAGCTAGAGGCCACAAGAGGAAAAAGGCGACGCCGACTTCAGCGAAGGGCACCTAGAAGGAGTAAGAAAACGTAAAATGGGGTCAGGTGAGTGCCAAAATCCGGATAGGCGTGCGCTGGATCCACCAGCGGCTGGAAAACTAAGGGATCGTAAAGGAGCTGCGTAAGCGGCTATTGACCTACGTGCAGGATGGTAGCCATTCCCCTGAAATTTGGGCTGCCAAAACATTAGAGCCACCCTCCTAGAGAGCCCCACCCGACGTTGGCGGATGGCCGTGTCAAAAATAGAAGCCCGACCTGAGGAGCTCACAACTGTACGAGCGTAAACAGATTCCGACCTCAATCTTAACTGTCAAAGGCATGAGGTCGGAAGGGATGTAGCCCGCCGAGCAACGGTGACCAACGCCGAGATAGGATGGGCCCCTGCTGATTTGGGTAGTGCCCCTTATGCTCCCAAGCCGTATCCTTAGTCGAAGGATAGGCCACTTTCAAACGTTCCGGAACAAGTCCGTTAGTCGGGTATGAGGTATGATGGTCGATCCGACCCCCTTGGATTCCTAGTCCTAGAGGAGCGGGCCATCACATATGGCATTGCCCTTGATCGCCCTCGATCGCCCTCTGCTTACGGCAATGTGTGAAGTATTCTGCGACCGGGCCGCTCGTTGGTTTTTGAGTAGTGAGCTGAGGGATTTCTTAGTGTTCTTCCTGCTACCGCGCTGTTTTGAAAGGCTTGAGGACAATATCCGTACCCGCCGGCAGCGCGAGGGGGAGGATTTCAAGGAATACCTAATAGAGCTGAGTCAGGTGACCATGAGTAGCGCAGATTGGGGAGGTCAGTACAGTCCACCTCAACCCGTTCCGGTCTACGCCATGCGGGTCCGGAGCGACCATTGTGGACAGAAGGGTCCCCGCCCCGCCTCGCCTACAGTGGTCCTTGCCGTGGTTGCCCATTAGATGATGAGCCAAGAGACCGGGACCGAGAACGATCCGCGGAGGGCATGTCGCAGGTGCGCACAAGAGGGGCACTTCGACAGGGGGTGTCCCAACGTGTTCTATTTTATTGGGTATGTGGGAACCGGGACAGGAGTAGTAGTTGTAATGCCGCCGCACGGAGGGAAATGGGAAACGGCATCGCTTAGGTAAGGATCGGGTCGACGCCGACACACACGTGACCAAGTAATATGACACCCACTGAAGGTGGACGGTGGCCGAATCGTTGCTGCAGTGGAGATTGGCGGGCGAACGATACCAGCGACAATCGACACCGGGGCCACTCGCAGCCCTATTAGTGTAAATTGCGTACGCAAGTGGGCGATCCGGGGAAGAGCGGAGGACGTGCAGACGCGCATTCGTCTGGCAGATGGGTCCACGCTGGTAGTAGGGAGGGCATTGTGGTATGACGTTGTCCTAGCGGGGAAGGTGATCAGAATGTCGATACTCATAATGCCCTCGATGCTAGACCACGTCATCCTAGAGATGGATTTCTTGGATGCAATGGGCCCCACAGTTCGCTCCGGCAATGCAGAGCTGGTCCTGGAGAAGGTGATGGCACCGGTCGCGGGCCTGGGATGAGCGAAGAGCCGAAAGAAGGCCTCCCGCGTAAGAAAAAGGAAGCACCTGCTCGGCAACTGGATGGAGGAGACACGAAGAAGGATCCGAGGGAGGGACTCCCATGTCAGGGAAAGGGAGCACCTGCTCGGCAACAGAATTTATAGCATTTTGGCCACCGGACGGACGACGAGGAACTCATTCCTGGGAAGCTATGTGTGGTCAGTGGTCAACGGCAGAGGGTACTGCAGGATGTCATGATTTTCGGGTTGTCTGGAAAAAAACAGTTTTTGTAGGAGAGAATGAATAAGGGAGAAAGAATACACACAAAGTTCTGTTTCTACGCTGCAGACCCTAGGCACGAGCAACTGAACACTGAACAGAAAAAATAGCTGCTAAAGTATCTTTGTGAATATGCATGTATGCACTTGGGTGCTTGTGTGTGTCTAACGAAATTGCATACATGCATAACCGTTTTATGTCGTGTCCTCTTTTTCTCTCTCTCGCTCTAGCTTTCATTGATATCGTCACATGACAACAACAACCAAAAAAAAAACACTTTTCGCTTCCACTTTTTTGTTATGCTTTTCGACAAGCACACATTTTCTGTGCGCTTGTCTTGTTAAGATACTGTTAGACAGAACAGTGTGTATGGCTCAACCAGAAACACGAAACAGAGTTCACAAGCGCAACGAAATAAAGTGTTTGATGAAGAGCGAAACCGAAACTGCTTTGTTTTTTTCGGTTTTTTTGTGTGCAGATCGCATTGAATTATATGTTTTGACTGTTATTTGCGACCTCTGGTCATGATGCACCCACGGCCGGGCATCAAGGCATGAGGAAAACAGTGTCAAGGTTGGCCCAGAGGTTCTACTGGCTGGATATGTTCCGCGACGCCGCTTGAAGTGCTCGATGTCTGCAGAAGTTCAAGAGCGAACAACTCAAGGTCGCCTGCTGATGAGGCAGGTAGCAGAGCCGATGGCGGTGCTTTGCGCTGATTTTGCCAGGCCCCTTCCAAGGTCGAGACATGGCACAACGATGTTACTGGTGTTTCATGATGCCTTCTCAAAGTGGGGAAAACTGGTCCCATTCAGGAGGGCTACGGCGGTGAACTTGCAGACGGCGTCCCGAGAAAGGATTTTGAGAAGATTCGGGGTGCCCAAGAAGCTTGTGTGTGACAACGGTTGGCAGTTTAAAAGCCGTAGCTTCAAGTCTTCTCTGGAGTTCCTGGGTGTAGAGGTCCAGTAATGAACTGAAAGGACCAACAGAACTGTTAAGGCTGTGATAGCGCAGTTTATTGAAGGCCATCAGAGTTCGTGGGAAGAGCTCGTGCCTGAGATATCGCTAGTGGTCAATAAAAGTGTTGCGGACTCCACAGGTTTCAGTCCCGTTGTTCTGATGCAGGGTAGAGAGCCGCAGTTGCCCACTGCTCTGTGTGATCAGGTTACTCCGGGGTCTGCAACTAGTGCTCTTGACCCCAGGACAAAGGCGGATGGGTTGAGGGAACTCCTTTATGTCATCCACAGAAATTGAAGCGTGCTTGAAAGGACCACGGCAGGCACTACAACTTACGGAGACGACAGTGGAGTCCTTCGTTGGACTCGATGGCCCTGTTACGGCAGTACCAACTGTCCAACACCGCTGAGGGCTTTGCCGTGGGAATGACACCCAAATTCGATGGCCCCTATCGGGTTATCTAGTTCGTCTAACATTGTACGACTCGTGAAGCCAGGCGAGCGAAAGAAGAGGGTGGCCAATATTTCGCAGCTGAAGGCTTTCTACCACACAAATCATGATGACAGTTATAGGATATAAGCATTGTTTAGTATATAAGCATTGTATTAGTAATAAGAATAGTTAAGGCAAGGTGCCTAGGTATTGAAGGTAATTAAGGGCAAGGAGCTCAGTTTGAATTAAATTTGAATTTAACCGCCGGCGTCCGCAGCAACCGTTCGTTACTGATCGGTTACACAACATCGCCTTCGAGGGCACAACTTCACTTCGGTGGCAGAAGAGCCCCATGAAAGCTCGCGGCGAAGTTGAGCGACTGAGGTAAGCTCACGGCTCGCCAGCAGCGTGTCGGCACTTTTGCAGCGACGATAAGAGTAAGTAGACGTGTGTCAAGAGAGGTAAAGCGATGAACATAGCCCTAAGGGGGTAGCGGAACGCTAGGGCTCCAGACAGTGTGACAGGGCCTTTACGTAAGAAAACAGAGAAGGGTAGTGAATAATAACTACTGAGAAGGAACCATGAATAAAGCAATGTTCACAATGAAGTCTGCTTACCCTTTTTATTTCTTATTTACACTAATCTCGGGCACCGTGGCTGGCCGGTGTTCAACATAAACCCCATTCCTAACCTAAAGTGTGGTGTGTAGTGGTATGAGGCCTTATCTCGTCGCCCGTGAGAGCAATCCCAGCTTTTAGTGTGTGCGTGTGTTGAGACGAACTCCAGCAGCGAACGCCCGCGATACCATCGAGCGCTGAAGGTCAGCACGGTCGTTTGGGATATACACCGCTTTCCCGCAAGGCGCGTTCACACGAGGAGTGAATGCGTGTGGGTATTCTTAGTTAGGCATACCCTAGAGTGTAACAGGCGATAAGGAGAAAAGAATAAATATCATAGATGGAGATAAAATGGATTTCTAGGGTATTAAGCAGTCGGGCCTATCCTAGCGAATGCATTCTAACACAAGGTGTGATAGTGGACAAAGTGAAAGCCTGCAAGAGTGAGGAGACAAAAATATGTGCTAAATATAACGCACAAAGCGGACTAAAAGCAACATAACGGTCGGGCGAGATCAAGACCACGCTTGCATACGGGTGCGCAGTCGCGCGCCGTAGTCGACGTCGGCGTCGAAGGGCCGTTAAGGTGTCGCGGCAGCGGCTGTACGGTGGGTCGCATTCAGCTCACGCAGGGTGAAAAGCTGAATCGTCAGTACAGTCGATACAAACAGTGACAGCGGGTGTTTTTTTTTTTGGTGGAGTTGCGGCATGGAAAAGGAAAAGAAAAATGAAACAATAAGAAACAAAAGATAAGTGAATAAACAAGTTTTAAATAAAGGAAGACAATTATAATATATATAATATATATAAAATATACATAAGTATATTTAATGTAATGGGAAAACAAAATAATTTAATAATGCCTACAAGCTGGAACAATGACAGTGATAACAATCAATGAGCATCTGTGAAGCGATTACGAGTGAACAGTTAACCTGCGAAACTGCGCCACTGGTGTGGTTTCCTTTTTTTTATTTTATTAAACTGAGATTAATAAACGTACGGAACGAGAATCACCCAGCCACCAACCACGAGAACCGAGCTAGAGGCCACAAGAGGTAAAAGGCGACGCCGACTTCAGCGAAGGGCACCTAGAAGGAGTAAGAAAACGTAAAATGGAGTCAGGTGAGTGCCAAAATCCGGATAGGCGTGCGCTGGATCCACCAGCGGCTGGAAAACTAAGGGATCGTAAAGGAGCTGCGTAAGCGGCTATTGACCTACGTGCAGGATGGTAGCCATTCCCCAGAAATTTGGGCTGCCAAAACATTAGAGCCACCCTCCTAGAGCGCCCCACCCGACGTTGGCGGATGGCCGTGTCAAAAATAGAAGCCCGACCTGAGGAGCTCACAACTGTACGAGCGTAAACAGATTCCGACCTCAATCTTAACTGTCAAAGGTATGAGGTCGGAAGGGATGTAGCCCGCCGAGCAACGGTGACCAACGCCGAGATAGGATGGGCCCCTGCTGATCCGGGTAGTGCCCCTTATGCTTCCAAGCCGTATCCTTAGTCGAAGGATAGGCCACTTTCAAACGTTCCGGAACAAGTCCGTTAGTCGGGTATGAGGTATGATGGTCGATCCGACCCCCTTGGATTCCTAGTCCTAGAGGAGCGGGCCATCACATATGGCATTGCCCTCGATCGCCCTCTGCTTACGGCAATGTGCGAAGTATTCTGCGACCGGGCCGCTCGTTGGTTTTTGAGTAGTGGGCTGAGGGATTTCTTGGTGTTCTTCCTGCTACCGCGCTGTTTTGAAAGGCTTGAGGACGATATCCGGTCCCACCGGCAGCGCGAGGGGGAGGATTTCAAGGAATACCTAATGGAGCTGAGTAAGGTGACCATGAGTAGCGCAGTATGGGGAGGTCAGTACAGTCCACGGGGGACACCTCAACCCGTTCCGGTCTACGCCATGCGGGTCCGGAGCGACCATTGTGGACAGAAGGGTCCCCGCCCCGCCTCGCCTACAGTGGTCCCTGCCGAAGTTGCCCATTACATGATGAGCCAAGAGACCGGAACCGAGAACAATCCACGGAGGTCATGTCGCAGGTGCGCACAAGAGGGGCACTTCGACAGGGGGTGTCCCAACGTGTCCTATTTTATTGGGTATGTGGGAACCGGGACAGGAGTAGCCAGTTGTAATGCCGCCGCACGGAGGCGGGAAATGGGAAACGGCATCGCTTAGGTAAAGATTGGGTCGACGCCGACACACACGTGACCAAGTAATATGACACCCACTGAAGGTGGACGGTGGCCGAATCGTTACTGCAGTGGAGATTGGTGGGCGAACGATGCCAGCTACAACCGACACCGGAGCCACTCGCAGCCCTATGAGTGTAAATTGCGTACGCAAGTGGGCGATTCGGGGAAGAGCGGAGGACGTGCAGACGCGCATTTGTTTGGCAGATGGGTCCACGCTGGTAGTAGGAAGGGCATTGTGGTATGACGTTGTCCTAGCGGGGAATGCCCTCGATGCCCTCTAGACCACGTCATCCTAGAGATGGATTTCTTGGATGCAATGGGCCCCACAATTCGCTCCGGCAATGCAGAGCTGGTCCTGGAGACGGTGATGGCACCGGTCGCGGGCCTGGGATGAGCGAAGTGCCGAAAGAAGGCCTCCCGCGTAAGAAAAAGGAAGCACCTGCTCGGCAACTGGATGGAGGAGACACGAAGAAGGATCCGAGGGAGGGACTCCCATGTCAGGGAAAGGGAGCACCTGCTCGGCAACCGGATGAAAAGGACACGAAGCGGGAACCGAAAGAAGGCCTGCTCAGCAACCAAAGGGAAAGGACACGAAAGAGGGAGAGAAGAAGGGGCCTCAATCAGGATCGGACCGAGCGCACGAGGAGCCCGAAAGGAGACGAGTAGAATTACAGCAGTGGAGCCTCATGCGTCCGCCTACCAAGACGATATCATGGTGATAGGAGCGACGAGAGCGTAACACATAAAGAATTTGAGGGAGGGAATACCTGCCGGTTGAGGGCGGCCAAACTCAGGCTAAACAGGAAGAAGTGCAGCTTTTTCAGGGAGAGGCTAACAGGAGGAGGCCTTGCGTTAATTAAAGAATAGCTTGACGACTTCCCCTGTGTTGGCTTGTCCAGACTTTTCCGCCAAATTCGTCTAGCAGACTGACACGAGTGAGTAAGGCCTCGAAGTGCTTACGCAGACGATAGACGGACAGGAGCGGGTGATAGCATGTGCGAGTCGGAAGTAGCTGAAAGCTGATGTCCCCCTGCAAATGGGTCGCAGGTATGCGTGCCAGGATCGCCGAAGAGCAAGCCAAGTTCCCGGACTACATAG